>CM053786.1:837166737-837564237 GCA_028749045.1 Cupressus sempervirens | reverse complement strand
CAAATACTTGTCCTAATTTCCAATTAGGATAAATGGCTTAAAGGGTTGGGATTTGGACTTGAGAATTTATCTCCCCTCTCTTATCATTGAGATAATGTGATAGGGTACGCTCATCTTGACAATTCAGGGAAGTTGATACCCGGTACCTGCAACCTACATAAAAACCACGCATGTACATACAATATATACTAAACTAAATAGACAATGGAAGGAAGTGGTGCATCGTGTAGATCTCGACTAGCAGGTGATTACGACTCCCTTCCTTAACCACATCAAACATGCCATACATAAGAACAAACGTGCACACCATACACATGCAAGTATGGGGTAAGTATCCATAAGAAAACACATATGATAATAAATCATCTTACTAATCATCATTAATAATTGCAAACACTGAAAATAATCATCATGCATACATGAAATGTAAAGTACCAAGTAATCTCATCACATATCAACTGAATCCACAACACAATATCTGATAGTCTCAAAACAATGCTGCTAACCATCAACATAACACTAGCCCTAAAAGAGCTCGACAATGACAACAAAAATACGACCTAGGGGCAGGCACTACACATACCCCAATGATGATACCTAAAATTGGATTGTTTTACAAAATAGAGGGATTAATCCCATTTAACATCTACATCACATCTAAGAGTTGTGCATACGAAACTAGGCAAATTACAATAGTTCATATCCTTGATGTGAAACAAAATACACCATCGAGCCATCCTTTCTTCATGTTGGGCTAGTCAAAAGCATGTTAGCAAACAACGAAAACACAAAAGAAGAGCAGATATATGAATAACAAGTATGCTATTTCATATCGTAAATATGAGAATATAAAAACTTATAAATAAGATACTTAACTTGAAAGCTCTTCCCAAATGAGCTCAAAAATTAGAATTCAACATATAAGGTAGAATACACATAGTCTTATCCATTAAAAATCTGAAGAAAAGCAAGAATTGAAAAAGGTGAAAACTAAAAACAGAGCTGCATAAAAGATAAAACTAAAATAAGTCAGAACTACTTAATACAGCCACCCAAAACCATCTAATAAAGGATCAGAGACCAAATTCCCCCACCTACCATTATCCATAATAAATCTAACTCAATTAAACATTCCTGTTTCAGCAAGCTAATACCATCCTCCAAGTATTGATTAATCAGAGTAGATTCCAAATGTTCTCTCGGCCCAACACCAAATACCCTGATATTGTTTAATGAAACCGCTGCAACACGAGTGAAAGGAATATAATCACACCAAAAGAAACCATGCAATAAGTTGCAAAGTCGAGAGAAGCTTTCACACTCTCCCATCTATACTTCTAGCTGAATCAGTAACTACTATCTAAACAACAAACCCTCATGCCATATTGTTACATAGCCTGAAACTGGGAAAAGAATAAAACCATCTAGGAGTAAATAAAATAAGGAATCCTCAAACAAATAGGGAGGGGCGATATTCCTCTGCCCAATCATACAATAATCATAACCCCTATCTCCAGCTGCAGATAAAAGGATAAATACCAATCTGCCATCCAAATTCATGAAACAAATTAATAGCGGAAGGGGGTAGACTCCAAGAGGGACCATAACAAGGAAACTCATGCTCAAATTAAAAGTATTGTATAAGCATTCTACTTATAGACTAGAATATTATTAGGTCTGTGACCCTTAATTAGATGAATATTAATACCATCTACACCATAGTTTGCTAGTTGATCAGCTATTGAGTTTCCTTCGCGATAAATATGAAAAATTTGGTAATCCTCAAAGTGATCAATAAGATTAAGGATAGATTCTAGTCTTGAGTTAATGACCCAATTAGGAGTCGATCGCTTCCTAATTGCGTTCAGAATAATTTGAGAGTCTCCTTCGATAACCACTTTGGTAATTCCAACCTCCAAACACAAATTCAAACCTGCTTCCAGTGCCTCTATTTCAGCCAAGTTATTATAGGTGGGCCTAATGGCCATTGCTTTTTTTGCTAACCATTTCCCAGAATCGTTGTTAATAATGCAACTGATTCCTACAATCCCAGGGTTACGCGAGCAGCTCCGTCAAAATTGAGCTTCGCCCATCTTGTCGGGGGAGGGGACCATCTACAGTTAGCCCTATCTTCTTTGCTTTTTTTATTATAGATGAGGGGGGGATTAATTAGGTTAGCCCAATTCTTTTTCATAATCCCATCCTAGGATGAAAAGGAACCTTCTTCTTTCATACATTTCCTAAGATGCGAGTTAGTGAGTTCTATGATACTAGCCTCAATTTTTAAGATCAACACATCTGTCTTCAATTCATAATTTTGAAAAATACACCTATTCCTCTCCTTCCAAATTTCCAAAGAAATAATTGATGGACATATATTCCAAATCTTACTATAGACACCTTTAACCAAGCTAGTTGGCCAGCTAATAAGAAGGTCCCTATAAGATTTTGGGAACGACACAAACCAACCAAACTTAGATCTCAGCCATTCCCAACAGTAAAGTGAGTAGGGACATCCAAAAAGTAAATGATCAAACTCCTCCAGATGTTGTTTACACAGTACACATTTAGATGGATCATATATCCCAAATTTACTTAACCTTTCTATAGTTAAGATCCTGTTTTGAAAGGCTAGCCATAGGAAGAATCCAGCCTTAGGGAGACAAGCCCCATCCTAGCATAGTTTTAGTGGGATATCTAAATTTTTCCAACTTTGAGAGAAGAGAATCATATTATAACCATCCTTAACTTTGTAATTCCCATCATTGGCTGCTGCCCATATAAGCTTATCCGTTCTTTCGGACTGCTTGATAGCCCTATCCGAGATAATGTTGATGTATTCTTCTACTTCTACCTGATCGAGACCCAAGCTTTCCACTGATTTCCAAACCCATCTAGTCACACCATTAATCAATATCTTTGTTTTATATTTACCGACTTTCGTGCCCCATTGAGAAATTAAAACTTTCTTTAAGTGTTTTGGATAGGCTTTGGAAACAATAGGAGGATTTCCATCCCACAAATCCTCCCAAAATAGGGCTTTATCACCTATGCCAACCTCCCAAGTGAGGAACTTACCAATAAGGTCAAGACAGTTCAGCATAAAGTTTCAGCTTTTAGATCCTTTGGGGGGATTCTTCATTCTAAAGATAGACATGGGATCTTCTGCATTTAGATATTTGTTGTATAATATCTTAGCCCATTTCTAATCCCTTTCAATGAATAATCGCCAAATGAGTTTCGCACCCAAAGCTTTGTTCTGCCATTCTAGGTTTTTAATGCCCAGTTTGCCCAGTGCTTTAGGTTTACAAATATTATCCCATTTGATTAGTGCCAGTTTTTTATCTTCATCACAATCCTTCCAAAGAAAATTCTGGAGTTTAGATTCCAGTTTAATGCGATGACTCTTTGAAAGAGGGAGGTAGGATAGGGGATGAATTGGAATGGCGGAGAGCACTGAACTAAGTTTGGTGACCTTACCTGCTTTAGGAAGCCATTTGTCCTTCCAACCCCTAATCTTGGCATCCAATTTCTCAATAGTTTTATGCTAGACTTTGCAGGATTTAGAGCCTTTTTCAAGTGCAATTCCCAAATATTTACATGGGAATTGTCCTTTCCTATAGCCCATCAGCTCACAAATCTGATCTTCTAAATCTACTTTAGTATTTAGAAAGAAAATCTCGAACTTATGCTCATTTACTTTCTGACCTGAAGCCATCATATATGATTTTATAATGGATTTAAATTCAAAAGCTTCAGAAATAGTGCTCTTTCCAGGGAGGATAGTATAATTAGCATATTGTTGATGAGTGGTATTCAATATGTTACTTGTGACAGTAATACCTGAAAGTCGTCGATTCTGATGAGCTACCATTAAGGCTCTCCCAAAAGCTTCATCCATAATGATAAAGAGGGAAGGTGATAACGGATCACCTTGCTGAATACCCCTAGAGATTTCAAAGAAACCTTCAAGCGTACCATTAATAAGGATAGATATTTTGGGCATAGAGATGAATTTAAATATGAGATTAATCCATTGGTGTGAGAATCCAAATGCTTTGAGCACCTTGCACAGAAATCGGTAATCGACCATATCATACGCTTTTTGTATATCAAGTTTCATAAACATACATGGTTCCTTACTTTTGCTAGCTGAATGAATAATTTCTTGAATAGTAATTATACCATCAAGAATGGATCTTCCAAGAACAAAACCTGTTTGTTCCTTAGAGATTAATTTAGGTAGGAAACTTTTAAGCCTATTTGCCATGATCTTGGAAAAGATCTTATAAATCGTATTGCAGAGAGCAATAGGCCTATAGTCTCTCACTGTCTTAGGATCATTATTTTTAGGAATTAGGGTGATAAAGGAGGAATTAATTTCTGATAGAAGAGCACCTCCATTTCTTGAGGCTTCAATGGCTTTCCATAAATTGACGCCGATAATGTCCAAGCACTTTTCGAAGAAGAAAGCCTGGAAGCCATCTTGACCAGGAGATTTATCAGGGTTCATATTAAAAACTATAGATTTTACCTCATCCAAGGTAATAGGTTTATTTAAGAACTTATTGTCTTCCTTAGTGATAAGTCTAGGAATATAATTTAGCATCTTATCCTGTGCCACTTTATTGGATCCTTTGTAATTGTTAAGTATATTTTTAAAATGGGTTACAAAAGTATCAACAACTTCGCTTGGCTTTTCAACTAGGATACCCTGATGATTTTTAATACAAGTAATTTTATTCTTAGATCTGTTGTATAGAGTTGAGTTATGAAAAAAATTTGTATTACGGTCTCCTTCTTCTAACCATTTTTCCCTTGATTTTTGTTGCCAGAAAGTTTCTTCTTTTGATAGAATTAATTCATGTTTAGCCAATAACTCTTTTTCTAGCTGATAACTTTCATTGTTCATACCATTCTTTATAATATCTAGGTGTAGGTTTTTAAGCTTGTTTTCTATTTCTAGCTTTTCTTTGAATATATTGTTAAAATGACATTTATTCCATTTAAGGATGCGCTCTTTAAGTAACTTTAGTTTATAGACAAATGAAAACATCTTTGAACCTTCTAAAATCTCTTGATCCCACCAAATTTTAATATTGTTAATGAAATCTGGATCTAGGAACCACATTTTTTCGTATTTAAATGGGTTTCGCGAGGGTTTGTGAGGTTCTGAAAGTTCCAGACAAACTAGATAATGGTCTGACCTAGCAATGGGCAGAATAGCAGATTGAAAGTTAATATTATTATCAGCTAGTTCACCTATGATAAAGAACCTATCTAATTTCTCTGCAATATATGTGAAGTCTTTCCTTCTATTATTCCACGTGAAGGTCCCATTGATGGTAGGGACATCTATCATGTCATGTTCCTTAGCCCATGCTCTAAAGTCTAAAGACGATTGCAAGAGATGGTATATACCACCTGTCTTTTCAGTTAGGTCTAAAACAGTAAAGAAATCTCCTCCTATCAGGAAGGCATAGTCTTTAAAGTTTAGAATTAACTTACTAATCTCGTTCCAAACTTGTTTTTTGTCCCCGTAATTAATCGGACCGTAAACATTGATAAGGATAAACTGCAAATCAAACTTAAGACTCTTAACGCTAGCACTAATCCAATGATATAATATAATATAATTCAATTGAGTATAATTTAATTAATTTATTTAATAATGGAATTTAGTTAATAATGTTGTGGATTTACATAATTTTTATTAATTCTAATTTTAGTAAAATTGCAAATTATTTTATTAAAAATCAATGAGAATTATTTTGGTAATTTAAATAAATATGTAAATTATCCTTAGAGTATATTTGGAAATTGACTTAATATATTATGGGGGTGATTCTATTTTTTATTCAAATAAATGAATGGGTTATTTGGTAGGGTAAACTGAGAATCTTATATACTTGAAATGTACATTGAAACAAAAATTGAAATCTTACATTTAACTCGTCATTATATTTTCAAAATCAAACCAAATTATGAAACCCACACTTTGTTATCTGTATGTTATCTATGTTTCAAGTTTGGGTTGACTAAAGCGTAGACTAGTTTTAGGACGTCTACCAGAGGCTTGGGAGTTATGTGATTGTGGTATTATGTCGAATTGATCTTGATCTTTTAAACTCAACCATGGTAATGTGTTGGTGTGCTCTTTGATGAGTTTGTTTATATTATTGGTTATTATTTTTAGTGTTATTATGGGATAATGGAATGAAAGTTATGACCTTCTTGACTTAACCATTTTGAGTCTTTGATCATTATTTTTGGGATACTTTCCAGTTGCTCGTAGAGAACTGATGGGTTATTGTGATTTATCTTTTGATGCTTTCCAATCACTTGTATAGGACTAAGGTGATATTATATGATTCTTTGATTTGTGATTTCATGAGCTTAGGGTAGGTTATCTATATGTAATGTCGGGAAGTGGCTTGCAATGAAGGCTGGGGCCCTAAGTGGCTACCAGGGTAACCCATTGTAGGTTGTTTAACAAGTGAAAACACTACACTAAATGAGAGTAAAATGAACCTAATACAAGTCTTTGTATGTTCCTGCCCATGCCTCGAGTGCTAGTATAGACTAGGATGGGAGTAGAGAGAACACTTGGTTGTGACCATGCATTGTTAGTATGCCTTGTCAGTACGAGAGGATACTAGTGCCACATAGGGTCACTAGGGGGCCGGGGTCCTGAGGGACTACCAGGGTAACTCTAGCGTTGATTCGTGCAATGACACTTACCCGCTTACATAGTAGGTTTCCTACCTATCTTTGTGTGCCTTTGGGTCTAGATTTTGATTTATCTTGGAACCTTTGAGTTAGATTACTTTTAGGGTTTCCTTGGACTTAGTGAGTACTTTTAATTTTTTGATTGATATTCTGCTTGGGACTTGAAACTATCTCCTTAGCGCGGTGGGAGTGGGCCTTTTTGGGTTACCAGACAGTCGTGTGGTAGTGTTTTTTACTCTTACCATTGAGATCCATCTATTGATGCCATGGCTGGAGTTTCCTTATCTGCATTTCCTTTCATTCTATTCTTGTGTATTATGATGGATGGATTATATCTTTATGATGGATGGTTTCACTTACTGTATTGTACTTTGTTTCATGGATCCGAGAAGGATGATGTAATATATTTTTATAAATGTATATTCTTTTAGCCTTTCATACCCTATGACATGTACAATGGATGATTGAGCATTCCAAATTTTATTGCCAAGTGGCATTCATAACAAATGTATATTATTTAAATGAACTTTGAACTTTTAATTATTCTTTCATGTGGATGTGGTATTTATTAGATTTAGTATTAATTAAATTTAAATGTGATTCAATGTCTTGAGATCCTTAAGGAATGTAATCTGTTATGTTTGCTTCTATATGATTGTATGTTATTGCTTCCGCTACTTTATGTTTGATGTGTATGTTATTCTTGTTATTTATTTATTTTTAAATGTGTTTGGAAAACTTAGTACAACTTTAGGTTAATTCTTTTGGATCCCTTGGTGGAGCGTTACATCATAACTAAAGGAGTTAAAAATGTTACTCATAAATAATTTATTGATGATACAATCCTTCCTAGAAGAAGTAGTATTAGAGAAGCCAAAAGTTATAATCAGATTTTAATGGAATATCAAAGAGCCTTGGGAAAAAAGTAAATGTAGATAAATCATTTTTTTTTGCTTAACATCTTGGAGGAAAAAACTTAGAGAATTAGCCAAGTACTAGGTTATAGGATAGGGAATTTTCGTTGTTGATAGTTGGTTAAACCAATCGAAAGAGGAACCAAGGTCTTTAAGTCCTAGAGTCATATTTTAGACAAAATAGATTTAAAAAAATGGAGACTTGGGAAGGAAGGTGGCTCACTAATGCAGGTAGAGCTACTATGATCAAATCAATTCTATCTGCCCTTTCCTCATATCAAATGTCTTGTCTTCCCTTATCAAGTAAGGAAAAATGTTTGATTGAAAATAAATTCAAAGATTTATTTTGGCAATTAATAGAGGAAAAAAGGAAATTGACACTAATCAAATGGAATAACATTTGCCAACCATTAAAAAATGGAGGAGTGGGCAAAAAAAACATGTATAGTCAAAGCTTATCATTGGGCACTAAGTTAGTTTGTCAACTATAAAAGGACAACAACAACAACAAATGGTCTAGGATTCTTTTCAACAAATATTTGGAAACAAATGACAATACTAGTATCTTTAGAACTGAAAACCACCTCAAAGGATCTAGGGTTTAGAATTTTATCCTTAGTTCTAGAAAATACATTTACGAGCACTTAACATGAGATATAGGCAAGGGGGATACAACTTTATTTTGGGAGGATTCCTAAGCTAGCTATCCTAGTGCTGATAAATCCTTTACTAATAAAAGAAGCATGGAGATTATGAAGAGATTTGGGATTCAAATGTTAGTGATTACATGGTCATTCCACAAGATAATACATGTAGGATAAAGCAATGGAAAATTTTAAATGACACTCCTCTCTCAAAAAGGGATAAACAAGTACTATCAAAGATTCGAAAAACTAGAAATATTAATCCAAAAGAAAAGAAGGATATATTAATTTCAAGCAAGGCTAATTCTTGAGAATACATAGTTAAATAAGGATATAGAGTGATTGTCAATATCTAACCTTAACACAACCAATGGATCTCCCCCTTCACCTTTGGTAGGAAAAAAGTTGTTTCCTTAAATTGAGTATGTTTCTTCGAGCGACTATGCAGAAACAAATCTTAACAACTAGTTGGTTTCAGAAAAAAAGGATTTGAAGCACCATCAAGATGCCCACTATGTGAGAAAAATGTCAATCACCTACTCTAGGAATGTAATTTTACTTAGAAATGTTGGGATGGTTAAACAAAACATTAGATTGGTAACCAACTTGTGCATAAATTTGATCAATCATCTAAAGTCTTGGCCTAATCTAAAATATAATGATACTAATGGATTATTATGGGTCATATCTCCATCAATTGTAGCTTGGGAAATCTGGAAATAAAGAAACATAAGGATCTTTTAGGATAAAAAGATATAATAGTAAAGTTTACTATCCAAAATAGAAGGAAGCATAATTGAAGTAGCTAACAAAAAAATCATAAACATTCATCACTTCAAAGGCTCCTTTAGCAAATAGGATGAAGAAATTAGAAAGAAAATCCCCAACTTGATAGTCCCTAATTGCTATGGCAAAGGAGGTAATCCTATAAAAAAGGTTAGGATAGATTGTAAATGGAAACAACCAGGTATAGGTTGGTTTAAACTAAAATTTGGTGGAGATTCAGGGGGCAATAGATGAGTGGTAGCAAAAAGTGGCATAATCTATGATCATAGTAGAAAAGTTATTCTGAGATATGCTAAATCAATAGATATCACTACCAACAACGCAGTAGAATCAGAAGCATTGCTCGACTTGGTATTAAAAGATGTTTAGAACTAGATATTCAAAACTTAGCAATAGAAGGGGACTCTCAAGTGATCATAAATGCTACCAGAAATGACCAATCTTCTAGGTGATTTCTTAACTCTAAAATTTCTCAAATTTGTGACATAATTAAACATTTCCAAAAGTTTAGGGTTAATTATTATACCATGAAGGCAATGTATTAACAAATGCTTTAGCAAACAATGGAGGGAATGGGGGATGTATCTTAGATTTTTCATTAGTCATTTTGTTTTGTTTTGTTTTCTAAAAACTTTACATCCTAATCTTAAGCAATTTTTTTTGATATTTTGATTACCATTCATATGTTTCTATTTAAAGGGGCTTTCTATAGAGGTGGAGGTAGTTATTAATGGGTTTACTACTACTTCTATCGATATTCTCTCTTATTTCATTTAGGATTTGGATCTAATCATGGGTCTCTTTCGTTTCTTACTAGTAGCCCTAGGCTCTGGTTGGCTTTGGTTTTTAAAGAACCACTCGAGCTCTATTTTTCCTATTTGTTTGAAAAAATCTATTATTCTGCTCTTCGTGTTTAATCAAGGCCATGGGTAACTTATATAAATCTCATTTAAGTGAAATGTTATGTATTATATTGTATTCCTTCTAATGGATTACTAATATCTTGTAGTATAGAGAATTCATCCGATTCTGTATGTTGGTCTTCTATTGTTGATATAGTTTTAACACATATAAGTAGAGATATTTCCAAAATGGGAATGGCTTTGAGTGCTTTTATGTCTCTGTTTAATTTTCACAGATACAATAGGTTGGTGGTTTTTGGTTATGCTTAACTATTTCGTTATGGGAAAGATATGGAATTAATTGTTAAAGTTGTTTTTTATTTATACCTTTATCACTTTATTAGGTACTTAAAATGCTCCCAAGGTTTTGGTGGTGACCCAAGACTAGTATATCTGACACTGTATAGGGTTTTAAGAATATTTAGTGAAAGATAACTCATTTAGCACTGCCTATGACCATATTATTTCTGGATATATTGTAATATTATTCAGTTATGGATAAGGTTGACATACACATATTTTATTCAAAGGCTCCAGGTCTAAGTTTTATGATATTTTAGTAGAAGGTGTATTTTGGTCCTTTTAATAAACTATATAACAAGCTAAAGTCTTGCTATAATGAGAGGTATTGCAAGGTAAGGTAAAATGCATATCAATTGTTAATTTGTTCTTTGCTTGTAATTCAAACACTGATGAAGGATCTTAGCCAAAGAAATTTGTAGAAATCAAAGAAGTTTAGCTTTGGCATGGGCCCAATCTTCAATAAGCTGGAGGTCATAAAATGAAAAATTGACAATCCGCCTAATATGAAAAGGTAACAATATCATAATGTAAAGGAAGGTATGCCTTCTTAAACCCTCTAATTAGCAGAGGTATATGTACCACCCTATGAAATCAAAATGTAAAGGAATGAATGCCTTTCTATAAGTCCTCCAAGAATGAGGCAATTGTAGCATTCTAGTAGTCAAGGTGATCATGCCCCCAGCGAGACCAAGGGTTTTCTTCCTACTAAAAGACCACGATGAGCTCAACATCAACTAGCTAGATTGATAGTTCAACATCTTCTAGCATTCCACTCAACACATATAGGAGACTTTTCATGCTTCATAGTAACATGGAAAAACTTAAATATTTTTCCTAAATTTCTAACATCTTGCATCTTTATTCATGCTAATGTAATCTTTTTGATACTAAATCTTTTGGAACTGATGTATGATATAGCCTTTAAATATCAATCCCACGTACCTCTTGATTTCCTAGTTTGATGAGGTGTGATCACTTGACCCATTGGGTGAAGTGATCCCTTCTCCATTTGATGTGTTGCAATCATCCTTTCTCTTCCATGTCTTATTCATTTCATCTCTAATGTTTTCAACATCTGCCTTGCCTTTGCCTTTATCAAATTCACAACTTGGTGCCTTTGACTTTGTTGGATAATATCTATTGATGTGACCAGTCTTCGAACAACTAAAACATGTGGTTTGACTTAACCACCTTTTGTAGTCACCTGAAGTGTGTCCTAATACAATTCTTAGAAACATGTCCATATTCTTGACAATAATGACAACTATACCTTGTATTATAATCCTAGTTATAAGAGTTGCCACTGTTCCTTACCTTTGCTTACTTATTTGATGACCACATGGGTTTGGATTTGCATTCAAAAGCTCTATGTCCATACTTTTGAGAGTTGTAGCAATATTCTTCAAATCTCTGTGTGTGCATGGTCCTGGTTCTGCATTCATGTGCCTGATGAGCTTGTTTATTGCACTTATGACAGTGAACTATGCCTTTATGCTTGACATTCTTATTTGTTTTCTCACTCCTGCATACATTAGTAGTATGTCCTTTCTTACCACAATTATGACAAGTAGGTTTGGAGTTCTTACCTTTATTGTTCCTTTCTTCTGCACTTTTGGATGACTCCCCTTCTTCAGTACTTGTGTATCCCAGTCCTGATGTGTCATTATTAGATCTAGGGGATCTCATTAGTTGCTCAAAGTATTTGATGACTCCACTTGGTTTGTTGAAACTTTCGACAAATTCCTTTTCCCTTTTTAAGTGACTCTGCAATTGCTCATTCTACAACTTCAATGTTGTTATCTCAATGTCCTTGACATTCAACTCATAGTTGGCATTCATCATTTGACTTAGATTATCCAATTACATGTTAGAAATCTTGGTTAGCTTTGTTGACATCTCTTCCAGTCTATTGGCCAAAATTATTTTATCTTCTTCAATCATAGCTTTATCTCAGTCACTTCACATAGCAATATGGCTTGTGATTCTCGCTATAACCTAAGATTTCTGATTTTCTCAGCTCGGGTTGTATTCTTTTCCATTAGATCTACAATTGCTACATCAAATTTATTAGAGTCTCCATCTGCAAATAGCTTAGTAGTGTCTATCTTTTTGTATTGTGTGTCATTCTCCTCAATAGCAATTTCCTTCCTTCTCTTCAAAGATTTCTTTAGGTCTTCTCTTGCTTGATTCAGTTGATGTAGAATGATATGTATTTCAATATCCTAGTTCTCAATAGTCTTTCCCAACTTGTAGACTTCCATTTCCAAGATCTTTCCTCAAAGTTGCAAAGCTTCTCTTTTAGATGACAAAGATCTGATACCAATTGTTGGAATTACACTAGGAAAGGTAAACTTCTGAGACGGGGAGGGGGGGGTGAATCAACTATTTAAACTTGGACCCATAAAACTTTCACCATAAATCCATCTCATGCATTCAATGAGCAAACTGAAATAACATGTAAAGCACGTATATCTAAAACATGTAATCAAGTAAACATTCACACACATATGACACCAGATATGATTACCCAGAAACCCTCTAATGAGAAGGTAAAACTGGGGTGGGGATGACACCCACAAATCTTCACTACTGCAGTAACAAAGTGTATCCAATGAAGGTTACAATGTTTTGACCATGAGACATGATCTACCCTGTGAAAGGTCTGCCCTGTTAAAGGCTTAAAAAGACTGTTAGGTCTCACCTTGTTAGAGGATTTCAACACCCTGTTAGAAGTGTACCTTGCTAAAGGACTTCAACTCACAATTAAGTAAGCACCCTGTTAAAGGATTTCAATATAGCTTGTTAGGACTACTCTGTTAAGAGATTTTGACTGAAATCAACTATTAGATTATCTTAGCATTGATCCTTTGGTTAGCACTTGATTGCTAGATAACATATCACTTCTATACTGTTGTCTCCTTGATCCTTCTTGATCAGATGTCTCTTTGTTGTATACTCTTCTCTTTCCTTAGTTCTACTCTAACTGATTCTGCAATGTAATCTTACTTCATAACTCCTTAGCCATCAGGAATGCTCTGTTTGCACATGCAAAATTCTCTATACTCTACTTGAACACCTTACAAACTCGCTAGGGAGTTTAGGGTTTTTCCTCCTTAAGAAGACTTTGGTGACTCAGGGTTAGGCTGCTTAATCTTTCCCATTTTCTTATTGGCTACATGTAATTGCATTGGGAATCCAACTTAAGATTTTTCCTCATCTCCAAAATATCGCAATTCATCCTTAAGTCGGCTCAAAGATGATTTACATAGTTGTTTGTGCCATTAAAAACAAATATGTTAAAACTATCTTACTTGGCATCTAAAGTCTTTGATGCTTGGCATCACTCATCTTTTTGTTGTGGTACTTGGCATCTGTATTGCTCGACATCCACTGTTTACTCAATTCTTGAATCACTCGGCATACACTGTCTAGTCGACACTTGAGTGACTTGGTAGAGGAGTGGCTCGACACTCATTGTGAACTCGACATGCACTAAAATATACATGTTGTGCTGGACATGTATTACTTGTTCAACATGAACTAAGTAAATGACTAAGTGTGTTGACACTCACTTGTCAAAACCAATATGAGATCAACACATTTTTATCCCATGGATTTATGTTGAGGTGGACTTGTATCATGATCACAAAGACACGATTGACATTCATATATAAGTTCTTTATCATACCTAATATGCACTCTAGCTAAATTTTCCTAACACTTGCTTCTATTGTTAATCTTCTAAGCATAAAACTAAGGATTAATTGTACCCTTTGTGCTTTCTAAAGGTTTCCAAGCTAGAAAATAATTGGACAATGGTGAATTGTAAGTAGAAGTATGCTCCATCCATGCCAAAAAAACCCCATAGAAAGTCTCCATATTACCGTAGCCTTTAAACACTAGTTTAAAACCCTTCTAACAATGGGAAGGACAATGTTGATTATGGCATTGTTGATGTTTCTATTTGTCCTACCTTTGTGCAAGCACCTTGGCTAGCTCTAGTATTCTTCATTCAATTGCATAACTTGCCTGCTCTTAGATTATCTAGTTTTCAGAGGGCTTTTGATTTCTTGTAAAATTATTTCTCCTCTCTAGAGAATGAGGATGGTATGCAAGACTTCAAGCCATGAATTTCCTTTCATGGAATTTCCAACTCATTAACCTTTCTAGGAAGTATTTCACACATGACACTTGCAAGGGTTATCATAGTATTGATGTGTTGTGTCTTTAAAAAAATTAATATTTATTCTTTCACGCTTTCTATAGCATGTTAGGTTATTTGGCCACTTTGCCTATTTTATAGCCCCAAACTTAAATCATGTTGCGGAAGGGTGGATATCCTCTTGTATAATTGGTCATGGGTTTGATCCCACTCAACGACTTGTTTTTATCCTCATGTCGATCGATGATCATTCCTTTTGGATCATTCATGTTTATCTCCCCAATGATGATGTTGAGATATTTTCTCACTAATGATGGATTATGGATTCAATGTCTCCTTCCACTTGACATTTGAGTAGTGAATTTAATGTGGTTGAAATGGATTTTGATAAAGATGCGTCCTTTCTTTTTTGTTAATAAATGTAAAGGAAAGGGGGACAATTGTATGAATGGGCCAAATTACTTCTCATTTTCATTAATTGCACATTTCAGAAGCAAGATGCCTCTAGTAGGCTCAAGAGGTGACTCAAGCACTAAATGTGACAATGATTCCTTTGCTAAAATATGGAAATGATGAAATAGAAATGATAAATGCCTAATTGGAGAGTGACTAAAAAATGTCAAACATGGACTCGTAAAAAAATATTCTGAAGGAAAAAGTACATCAATAAAAACTAGAGCACAAATTTGACAAGTGGGTGAAATTTGCTGAAAATGCAGGTTATAGGGTGAAACTTGCCCTGTACTTGAGGACAAAATGCCAGTGGTGATCTAGACTAGGCAAATCTCAGTGAATTCTTTTGAGGTCATTTAGTTGTTGTAATAACCCCAATAGGTTATAACTTCTTCAAACACCAAAAATCTTTATACTTCAGTTGTTTGACATTTCGTCAAACACTTTGCAAGCAAGCTCTGATACCACTGTAATAACCCTCCTCAAATCTGCCCTCAAAAATGCTGATGAAAGCTCAAGGAATTTCATCAAACAATTCACATGCAAGGGATTTATGACTGATATAGTATTTCAGCTAGCTTCAAATGACTTTTTCTTCAATTTGCATCAATGAGAATCTTGTGCTAGAAGACTACAATGGACTACACAATGACCTAACATGAGTGTGCTACTAATTTTGACAATATTCAGTGCATATATATGATCTAAGCATGAGAGATGAACACCTACAGCCAATTGGCATTTTTACAAACAGTTGGTATGCAAACTAACTAGCTGATAAATAATGATATTAAATTGCTTAAATGACACTAGCAACTATTATCTTCTTAATTGCAATGAAAATTACAATGCTCATGAAATATGGCCAAGACTTTGGCATTTACATGGATTACAAAATGATAATGCTCGTATAATGCACACTTACAGCTGAAAGCTTATAACACTCTAAAAAACAATACTAACAAAAGAACCTAGTTGTAGATGGCTGTAATAATTTCCTTCTATGCTGCCCCTTTTGCTTTGCTTTTTTCGAACTGCTTTTTCGGCCTGCTTTTTTCGGTTCTGCTTTTTCAGACTGCTTTTTCGTACCCACTTTTTCAGCTTGCTTTTTCGGACTGCTTTTTCGTATTCACTTTTTCAGCCTGCTTTTTCGGTTCTATTTTTTCGGACTGCTACTATGTTGAATCTCAAGACCATATCTTTCAATGGCGTCAAGATTTCCAGCTTGAAGGGATTTCGTTCTCCAAACTATTGAGACATAATCTCCAAAACAATTTCCAATTTCTTTGATATTTCCAAGCATGCTAAAATAGAAGCTCTTCCATTTCTTTTATAGTGTTCTCACAAGAGCTCCATCTTTTGTTTTCTCAATGTGGGATAAAAGATAACTCCCTTTATGTAACTTATGTCTCCAATGTGTTATAAAATAAAGGGGACTCTTTTAATTTAAATATTTCCCACAAACTATAGTCTATGCATTAATAAAGTTAAATATTTAAATTTAACTTTATAAAATAACTTTATCAATGCATAACAAATCTTATCAATGATAAACAAGTCTTCTTGTCGATTTTAAACAATTACCATCGACATACCGCTGCCACTGGATGTCTGACCATATCCAAGATGACTTACTATAAATAGTAAGTATGCCCAAAGTTGCCTCAAAACCCCTCAGAAAGACGTGCAACTGAAACTATCTAGGCCAAATGGCCTCTAAGCCCCTTTAAGATCCTAGTTAGCCTATGGGACCATGGGGAAATAGGCTAACGACAACATCATGCTATGAATGCTAAAAAGGGGACATTACAGTCTGCCCTTCCCAAAATTGCTTGTCCCCGAGCAATGACCGAACAACAACCCAATCAATCCACCTGGATCCCAAATGTAGTCATGAACTATACTGCTGTTAGTCAACATAGGCTACTGAAAAAATCTCTGAAAATTAACCAAGAGGAATCCATAATCAAATTGGCGAATACAACTCACCCAAACTCCAAAGTCAGGAACCCATGAGAAACAAGCTCTCGAAATATCAAAACCCAAGTAGAGTAGATAACCCAAACTGCCAACACAGTAAATACCATCAACGCATCCCACTGGTCTATATGGAATGTACAATCTAACTCTGCAACAACGATGACAACTCCCACATGAAATTGCACCAAATACAAAGAATCCACACACTGTACATCTACTGCAGTTAATACAACTCTGTAGATTACGGGCCATTGTCTCATAACCATAACTCCCATGCACCGCTAATGGTGAAAAGACATCACAAGATAAACAACAAGAAATGGAACCCAAACCAAATCTGCCTGCCACCAACTCCTCAACACAAGGATCAAATGCTAACTAATGTACATACCCTGTAGTATAATGCTGATAAAAAGAACCAACCCCAGTCAACAGCTCACCATGAACAAGTGATACAACCCACTGTGACTGATCACCAGCTAAGTCAGGAGATTTCATAACCAAAGGAGTAGAATCAATAACAACAACTGTTGAAGCATCACTCCCAAACTCCTGCTCTAAGTCATGTATTATCAAGCTATCAACCACATAACCTATTGCCATGTCATGCCCATCACAACTCTCATCCTGTGGCGTCAAACCATCCCATAACTGATGACAAGCACTAGGAATCAAAGTATATCTCCATATCATCATCTCATCAACATGGTCATCAAAGGTAAATCAATGAGCATACCTCACAGTGTAATGCCGATAGAATGCGCCAATCTTAGTCAGTGGCTCAGACTGCAACCTAGATGAAACTAACTGCAATCAATCACTAACCAAGCTGGAACTGACTACTACCTTCGAAGACATCGCCAAGGGAGTAGTATCACTAGCAGGAACCATGCCAACTGTCGGCTCACCAACATCACACATGATCTTTGATACAACATCTCTAGTCTCTGTGCCATCAGTACTAGAGGCCACCACCATGTCAGGCATACCACAACAATCTGCTGCAGCACCCAACTCAACTGATCCTGACTCTAGTAGGAACGAAATTGATATGCCAATGTTAGTATCAAGGGTGGATGCATCCCCATCTCCACTGTCTCTAACAATCTCGACCATGGACATCCTCGGATCACTAGACACCACAGCTTGTGACTGTACAGAATCTGGTAAAGACTGTAGTTGCTCTAACTCCATGGTCACCTTAGCCAAATGAAATTGTGACTCCTCGAAAGCCAACTATGTACTCTTAAGAATCTCAAAAGTCACCTTGAGCTGCTGAGTAAGCTCACTCACCTCATCTTCCTTGGCCAATAATGCATCATATGTTGTACTCCCCCACTCCATAAGATAATCTCTGTCGGCTACCAACTGCATATAATCCTGTCTCAGAATCCGAATAGCCTCCCATAAAGAGTGGATCTTTGTCAAGGAAAGATAACTACCTCCCTGCTCATCACTAGTAGGACAACCTCATCCATAAACTGCTAACAACTGACGAGCAGCGTTGAAATGCTGGCAAGCGATAGAAATGTCTCACTCACTAACTCTCAACTGACTAGACACATGATGACACTGGCTAGATTGTCTCCTACAAACCTCCTCTGACACACTGTCTAAAGGAGCATCCTCAAAGTTACTGGTCTCTAGACTATTACCATCCATATCCTGCGAATCAACTCCAAAGCTCATATCAACATACGTAGTATCAAAAATTGTAGCATCGCTGTCCAACCCCTCCGTACCATTAAAAACTACTGAGGAAACTAAGTCCTCAAAACTATCCACAACATCCCCCTGGGTGTTGTCTGTAATAATTAGATCCTGGGACTCTCTTGTAAACTCTATCATCTTTGAGAAATCATCAACATGTGACCTGACTGTAAAAGAAAACCGAGTCCCTGCTATAAGCGCTAACTCCCGAACTGAGCTCACCTCAAGACAAAGCTCATCCACATGTCCCTTAGAATCCTGGAGAGCTAATTGAATACGCACCAAGGAATTCCAAGTATCCTCTAGCTCATGAGAAAGCTGGTCAACCTCCTCCTCCTTCTTCTTGAATGCATCTAAATAGATCCCTGCAAGATGAAGGAGATGATCGCGATCTGAAAGTCGATGTATGTAACTTACCTTCATTGCCTCCATGCCTTCCTTGATCTGATGTAAGTCATCACAAGAAGAACCTGTTGTGACTCCTTTCTGTCTCTCCTGTAGTTGAATCATCCAAATGTGATTCTCAATCAATCCATACATCCTGTCATGATGAGATAAAGTCGCGACAATATCCTTGTCCCTTGTCTTCAGCTAGCTTGCCAAACCAAGTGAAGAGCTACTAGCCTCTATCTCATGTGAAGAAGCATCCAACTGTGCTTGATACTCATTTTCTGCAAAGTCCTGAATGTTCACTTTATGATCAACTTTACTATCCTCAAACATGACAGTATCCTCAACTGCTGTAATTTCATCCAGCCCAACTGTACTGGAATCACTATCTATGTCAATCATGCAATCCGATGTGCCTATGATATCACCTTCTGATGCAACTGGCTCAACCTGCACAACATTTGAAACCCCTTCTGCCTGTGAAGATGATGCAGATAAACCATTATCTGAAGATGTGCTGAAGTCTCCCTGTATCGAATCTGCATGTCTGTTAAACTCCTCATACAAGTTTCTGCCTATCATAGGGAAGGTATGATCCTTAGGCCTATCAAAGCGTTCAATCAGTCTCTCCGAAAACTCCACATATGAGGTAATGTGTGTATGACCCATAGTGACCATACCATGATGCCACCACTTGTGTGCTAACCCATCCAGGTGAATTGCTGCATACTTAATAGCTTCTTTCTTAGGCATAGGGTTCATTTGAAAGTATGTGTCAAGCTTTTGAACCCAAGCTCTTGCTGTAGACTTCCTCGAGCCATCATAATATGGTAACTGAAGTTTCCCTACTTTCTTCTGTAGCTCATAGCTCTGGTTCCTGTCACGTCCACATGGCATATGCTTCATCCACACATCATATACTCTTTAAAGGTAATTGCAGCAATAAAATTTGGACCTCCGACTTCCCAATCTCTCCTCAGCTGGTCCTGTATATCAGTGATCTGGGGCTCTGGTACGGGCTGCTCTGGAGCTCTAGGAGGAAATATGAGAATCATGGGCCTCGAACTCACTGTCCTAGTTTGTTGGGGTGCATGACCGAAATTGTTCCCAACTTGTTTGCCTCCATTATGTGTCCCATCTTGATTATTACCATTTTGATTATTACCATTCTGATTATTTCCTCCACCCACATTAGCATTCAACCCCATTTGACAAGCCATCATCTGCATCATAAGCTCAAATCTCTGACTCTGTTCTTGCGCTCTTTGCTTTGCTGATTGCTGTCCCTGTGCTAAGGTGTCTAATAATTGTAAGAATCTTTCCTTTCCCTAATTTGGACTGGTATTCATTTTGTCAAACATTTTTTCTCTCTATCTGGCTATTCCAAATTCCCTATAAGACCTCCACAGGATGGCAGGACTCATAGCTCTGATACCATTGTAATAAATCCTATAGGTTATAACTTCTTCAAACACCAAAAGTCTTTATACTTCAGTTGTTTGACATTTCGTCAAACACTTTGCAAGCAAGCTCTGATACCACTGTAATAACCCTCTTCAAATATGCCCTCAAAAATGCTGATGAAAGCTCAAGGAATTTCATCAAACAATTCACATGCAAGGGATGTATGACTGATATAGTATTTCAGCTAGCTTCAAATGACTTTTTCTTCAATTTGCATCAATGAGAATCTTGTGCTAGAAGACTACAATGGACTACACAATGACCTAACATGAGTGTGCTACTAATTTTGACAATATTCAGTGCATATATATGATCTAAGCATGAGAGATGAACACCTATAGCCAACTGGCATTTTTACAAACAGTTGGTATGCAAACTAACTAGCTGATAAATAATGATATTAAATTGCTTAAATGACACCAGCAACTATTATCTTCTTAATTGCAATGAAAATTACAATGCTCATGAAATATGGCCAAGACTTTGGCATTTACATGGATTACAAAATGATAATGCTGGTATAATGCACACTTACAGTTGAAAGCTTATAACACCCTAAAAAACAATACTAACAAAAGAACCTAGTTGTAGATGGCTGTAATAATTTCCTTCTATGCTGCCCCTTCTGCTTTGCTTTTTTCGAACTGCTTTTTTGGCCTGCTTTTTTTGGTTTTGCTTTTTTGGACTGCTTTTTCGTACCCGCTTTTTCAGCCTACTTTTTGGTTCCGCTTTTTTCGGACTGCTTTTTCGTATCCGCTTTTTCAGCTTGCTTTTTCGGTTCTGCTTTTTCAGACTGCTACTATGTTGAATCTCAAGACCATATCTTTCAATGGCGTCAAGATTTTCAGCTTGAAGGGATTTCGTCCTCCAAACTATTGAGACATAATCTCTAGAAAAATTTCCAATTTCTTTGATATTTCCAAGCATGCTAAAATAAAAGCTCTTCCATTTCTTTTATAGTGTTCTCACAAGAGCTCCATCTTTCGTTTTCTCAATGTGGGATAAAAGATAACCCCCTTTATGTAACTTATGTCTCCAATGTGTTATAAAATAAAGGGGACTCTTTTAATTTAAATATTTCCCACAAACTATAGTCTATGCATTAATAAAGTTAAATATTTAAATTTAACTTTATAAAATAACTTTATCAATGCATAACAAATCTTATCAATGATAAACAAGTCTTCTTGTCAATTTTAAACAATTACCATCGACATACCGTTTCCACTGGATGTCCAACCATATCCAAGATGACTTACTATAAATAGTAAGTATGCCCAAAGTTGCCTCAAAACCCCTCAGAAAGACGTGCAACTGAAACTATCTAGGCCAAATGGCCTCTAAGCTCCTTTAAGATCCTGGTTAGCCTATGGGACCGTGGGGAAATAGGCTAACGACAACATCATGCTATGAATGCTAAAAAGGGGACATTATAGTTGTACTTGATCTTTCCAATCCCAGTTTGGTAGCTTTGTAATCTATTCCTACACAAAAAAAAAGGAGGGAAAAAGTTGACTGAAGGGGCTTGCCTTGGTCAAACCCTTGTTTAGGAACCACTTGACAATAGAAAGAATTTACATAAAGGAAAGCATGTAAAAACAAACACTATAGAGTGGTTCAAAGGGCGGGTGAAATTTCTTATGAGTTGGAACTTCCTAAGGGGAGTTGAATTCACAACATTTTTCATGTGTTGTACTCAAGTAGGTTGTTGAGTAGTGCATCACGGTGTTGAAGAAACTGCCCCCATTGATGAAGAGGGGAAACTAATTCTGGAGTTGACTGAGATCAGCAACGTTAGAAAGAAGAGGTTGAGGAAGTGCACAATCAACCAATTCCTTGTGCAATGGAATAATTTGTCAATCAAGGATGCCACTTGGGAAGACAAGTAGATTTTGGAGCATCCAAGCTTGCAATTGCTCGAGGGCAAATGATTCTCAGGTCAAAAGGATTGTGATGCCCCATATATTATAAAAATGTTAATTTAATAATTTTGTATGTATAGCTCCAAAATTAAAGTTATTATCTCTTGGGCCCATTTTTATTTTATTGTCTATAACATGTTAGCCAACACTTTTTGTAATCATTTGGGAAGTTTCCCCAAAACTATACATGTATAAGTTTGATTTATAGGTCATTGTAGGTGTGCTAACTTGATATTTTATTTATGTAAATTTCAATTAGAATTCAATTATTTGTTATTTCAAAGGTAAAGGATCCTCCATACTTGACATCCACAGTTTCAATGAGAATAGCTCCACACCCCATTGTGCTGTATGATTTTATTTATTATAATCTAAAATGCTATCATGATTTCCTCTCACATAGCAATAGTATTGAAAATCTATCATTTATCTATAATATCAGGGATTTGACATATATTGATAAACTTTTGAAATTTGGCCAAACTAGTATCTAATGAGATGACAATACCATTCCATTGAGCGAAAGTGTTACAGTATAAGGTTGGGGTCTCATGGGCACCCCCTGCTTCCTTAAAAATAGAGCAGTTGCTAAGATGTTTTAGAAATATTTAAAAGGAAGTAGTCCCATGAAATTTATATGTGATTCCCCTTTAAAAAATTAGTCCCTCAATTCAAGGAAGCTGGTGGTCCCATGAATTTAAGAGTTAGATGAGCTTAAGATTTCAAATTTATGGTAACATTATTTTAGTACAATCATTTAAATTTTTCATTTTATAATATGCTAATTTGCATATAAAATGAGCCTGAAAAATAAAATATCTAAAAAGTAGGAGCTCCTATCTTTTAAGAAAAGATTCCAAATAAAGGTGTAACCCGTCAAAAAAACATGAAACCTCTTGCTCCCTTAATGTAGCTCAGGCCCCCTCCGTGGGACCCCTAACTAAGAGAATGTGGGCCTAAAGTGAGCACAACTTAATCATATGGCATAAAGGCTTAGTCCTAAAGTGCTAAAGACTTGAGGCAGCGGGAAATGGTAAAGGTTATGGAGGTATAATGGTTCTAGTAAAAGAAAAAGAAGGTCGTGTCATTCAGCTGGAAAAGACTGATTCTAATAAACAATTTATATGGCTCAAAATCGTGGAAAATAACACTCTTCTCAGGATTGCAGCTTGTTACTTTGCTCCACAAGTATCTAAAATTTATAAAAAGTGTGGTTTAGATCACAATGACCCTTATGCTACGTTAAAGAAAGATGTTGCTATTTTTTCACAACGTGGGGATGTCCTTCTCGTTGGAGATTTCAATGCTAGGACAGCAAATTGGCAAGCAAGTATTTTCAGCTCCGAAGTAAATGATAACCCTATTTGGCTCACAGAAGAGAGAAATCATCCATGGGATAGAATATCCGAAGATGCTAAAGGCTGCAATCATTTTGGGGAAGAATTGATCACTTTGTGTGGCACATTTGATCTAATAATCTGTAATGGTTTGGCTAGATGGGCTAAGTCGGGCAATTTCACTTGCAACACATACAACGGGGCAAGTGTGGTAGACTATGTAATTTGTTCGCAGCATTTGTATAACAATATTGAAGAAGTTGAAATTGGAGAGCACATTTGGGATCTCAAATCAGATCATAGACCACTGTACGTAAATTTGTATTGGGCAAAGGATAGACGGATTGGGGCAAAAATCCAAGGCCCTCAACACCCACCTTCTCAGGGCAAAATTTTGTTAACTTCAGAAAATAGTAACACTTTTAGGGCTGCTATTGAGAAACTTTGTATGGGACACCCTATGTATAAGCATGGTGTTAATAGTCATGATTTATCAAATCTGATTCACAAGGCTCTTTCAAAATGCAAGAGAGCAAAAAATAGAAAATCTGAAACTAATTGTTTTCCAGCCAATGCATGGTTTGATAAGGAATGCAAGAGGGCTAGGAGAAATCTAAGGGAGTCAAATAAAACTAACCTTGACATTAAGACCTACAAACAGATCCTAAAGAAGAAAAAAATCGATTTTATGTCCACAAGGAGAGAGGAGCTAATTTTCTTGGGCAGAAATAACCCCAAACGTTTTTGGAAAGAACTCCAACCAAGGAGGAAGCAAACTGAAAATAATATTACTGCCACCCAATGGTTTGATTATGCTAAGAAACTTTATGAACAAGAGGGTGGAGTGGGACAGCCACCTTTGGTCAATGATACCACAAATATTTTTACTGTGCAAGAGATAGAGACAGGGATTAAGAAGTTGGGTGGAGGCAAAGCAAAAGACCTTGTTGCGCTTCAAGCTGAATATTTGAAGTGGGGTATGAAAACTCTTGCACCGCACATCACTGAAATCTTCAACAAAATCTGCCAGGAAGGGTTTCCAAAAGATTGGACAATCAGCCTTGCAATACCACTTTTTAAGAGTGGTGATGTTAACAATCCCTCCAACTACAGGACTATAATGATCAATCCCCTCTTTGCTAAACTTTTTGGCAGTATGATAGAAACTAGGATCAGCAAATGGGCAGAAGAAAATCATAAACGTGCTAAAGGGCAAGCTGGTTTTAGGCCAAAGCACTCGACAGTGGATCACTGTGTCACTCTGAGACACATTATTGAAAAAGAGTGGGAGAAAAAAGAAGAGGTTTTTTGTTGCTTTGTTGACTTCAAAAAGGCTTTTGATACCGTTCCGAGAGACAAGCTTTGGTTGAGGATGGAAGAATTGGGGATTCCTAGGCATCTCAGAGCTGCTGCTTATAGAATGTACGAAGAGGTGAAAGTCAAAATCAGAACTTCAGATGGCATTTCAGAATGTTTTAGGAGCGATATCGGGGTCAAACAGGGCTGCCCTTTATCCCCTACTTTATTTGGTTTATATATTGACAAACTGGAAGAGTGGTTAAACACGCAAGAGCATGAAGGCATTCAGCTAGGGGAATTTGTTATAAAGCTACTCCTATATGCGGACGACCTCATTTTAATTGCCAAATCTGCTTGTGGTTTGCAAGACCATCTATCTTCTCTTGAGCGCTTTTGTAGAATGGTGGGGATGCAAGTCAATATCAGCAAAACCAAGGTTATGATTTTCTCTAATAATAAAAAACAGCATCAACATGAATTTTATTACAATGGAAGTGTTCTCGAAGAAGTTGCGGAATATAAATACCTTGGCATCGATTTCAACAAAAAACTAAGCTGGTCTAGCTGCAGGTATAAAAGGACATTAGGTGGATGGAAGGCTTTCTACGCTCTTCAGAATAGGTGCCGTGAAGCGGAGTTGTGGGATTGGAAAACTATTCAAACCTTGTTTGGTCTTCTTGTGCTGCCAGTTGTTCTTTATGGGTGTGAATTATGGGCCAGCAGCACTACTATAGCACAATGGAAACAAATCGAAGGAATCCAAAAGCGCTTGATTACAAGCAAGTTTAAAATTAAAAGCACTGTTCCATATGACATCATGCTAAGTGAAATGGGGGCTGTGCCTATTGAGGCACTTGCTATGGTTCGCCTTTTAAGCTATCTAAAAAGAATCGAAAAAATGGAAGAGGATAGATGGCCGAAAGTTGTCTTTAGTGACACACTATGTAAGCGAAAAAGGACATGGATGCAACAAAACATCAAGTGGATGAGTAAATGGAATATTCATTTCAATATGTGCCCCACAAGTAATAAAGAAATAAAGGTCTTTGTTATGGAGAAATTCTACAAGAGAAATTGGGGAAGCGAGATTGGGAGGAAGAAACTATATTATATAAATGAGTTCAACCCCACTTGTGATCAACTCAAAAAAGTGTACATAGGAGCCAACATTTCTTGGAGAGCTAAAATTCTTATTGCTCAGCTGAGAACCAACTCTCACCAACTTCGTTGTGAGACCGGGCGTTGGAAGAGGCCAAAGGAGGCTTGGGAAGAGAGAATTTGCAGATTTTGCAATTCTGGGAAAGTGGAAACTGAACAGCACTTTATTCTAGAATGTGAGGCCTACAAGGATAGCAGGGATAAGTTTGCGGATACTATATGTGACAGTTCTTGGCATAACCTGTTCAACGAAGAGTACATTGAGCAATTGGGGGGGCTCATCATTAGTCTACACAAGAGGCGAATAGCGCTACTTAAGTCTGCTTGAGTTGTCTTGCTGTCCCATAGGCTATTTTTGGCCTCGTGGACGTTAAAATCTTATCTATCTATCTATCTATCTATCTTGATCCCGTGCTGCTCTGGTCCTACGGCGCTATGGTGCTACCGTCTTACGGCCTACGGTGCTACACTCCTAGGATGCTACGGTGTTATGGTTCTACGGTGCTACTGTGAGATTCATTAGGGCACCTGTACGGCAGCTGTACACTACATATTGGGCTCAGTTGGAATAATACTGACTTATGGTAATCTATGGGTAGCATACGAGTTTTCGCCTGAGTATAGATTTGGAAATTGGAGCGAGCCATATGCTAATAGTGAGCATTCTACAGGTGCCTGAATATTATTTTCATAATAAATGTCTATTCCATTTTATAATTCTGCAAGTTACCTCCAAATCTCTATTTGAATGTATTGAGCGACATACTATATAAGGTGTTTTCCCTATTGTAGAGTTAGCATGCTAAATATGATCAATAGGTGCAAGCAACTGTGTCGTGTGGAATATCATGTGAACCCTGTTCTGTTATGACTTGTATACAAGTTTATATGATAATGTGTGAATCTGAAGCATCAAGGTTGAATCACCTGTAAACTCGTAAAATCTATGTCTATTATCACTTCACCAATCCAGCAAACAGTGAAACATAAGATTTGAGCAGAAGAACAGAAATTCATTTATAAACATAGTAAGCCTGAAAAGTGTTTGACCAAATACCGATAACATGTGTGTGACATTTGTAATGCAATTTTTGGGTCGGAACCAGTAAGGGTTCTTACTAAAACTAAGGTGAGTTGAAGACCTGAAGCAGATATACCCGAAATCAATAACCTTTTTTGAGTAGACTAGATATACCTTGAAATTTTTACGTAGTGTCCAAAATTTTAGTTGGTTCTCAGTCGGTGAAAAAAGAATGAAATCTTGGCTTAACTGGTTGGTTCGTTTGATTATAGACATGTTAAATTTGTACGATGAAGTTACAATTTCGAGATTTCACTATTTAAAAGTGTAAATTTTAGTGAAGCATTTGAATAAATAGCATTTATTAAGGTCAGTTTTGTTAATAAAATTGAAAATCCCCACAAAGGGCGATGCTAATGTGGAAAATACTGAAAGAAATCAGATTAATGTGTCAATACAAGGGTAACTTCTAGAGCTGTGTAAATATCACAGATTTGCGTATTTTGTTGTGGTTATCTTAATCAATTTTTACGCCGAAGGCGTCCTTTTTCTGATGTCTCAAAACATCATTTTAAAATCAATGATGAGTATTCATTAATATATGATGCAAGATGATTGAAGTAATCTCAATCGTTAATTTCAAAACATGAAAATAGACATGTCAAATATGCAATTCCTGACAAGTGTAGTCTTTTGAAATATTTTATTACATTTGTCGTTGAATATTTTCAGAATAGGAAAGTCCAATTTGAAATTCTTTTCTCACTGCATGACAAGTGTAGTCCTTTCCCATTTTTTTTTGTATGGGACGTGTTTGATCTGCATCTTCTATAGTCTATAAAGGTATTTGGGAAGTTGTGTACTTTGAAAATTGTTTGCGCTTTGAAATATAACTGGTTTTTTTGATTTCGGATTTTAGTTAAGTTGAAATCTTTTTCTTACCATCTTTTTGTCGTCACTCGGAAACTTGAGTCGCTAGTTGACACTAGAACAAGACATCTATGTGTCTTTAGGCATGCTGCTGGTTTTTAGCTGCAAGGGGTCCACTTCTGCATATTTTCAGTTCTATTTCAGGGAAATTTCCTCCCGGCGAGAGATTCAGGCATTATTTGTACTGGTAACAGAAGATTTCACTGTAGAATTGACAAATCTGGAAATATTTATGTGTTATTTGCAGTGGTAATGGAGAATTTCATTGGAGTTCGAACCTTTCTGGATTTTTTTTGTGTTATTTGCAGTTGCACTGGGAGGGAGGATTTTGTTGGAGTATTGATAAATTAGGAATTTTTTTGGTGTTATTTGAACTGGTAACAGAAGATTTCATTGGAGTATCACCAAATGAGGAGAAATTCATGTGTTATTTGCACTGGTAAGGGAGGATTTCGTTGGACTCATGGAGTATTTTTAAATCAGGAAAAAAAATGTTATTTGCACTTGGCTGGTTTTGAGTTTAGTGATAGCATTTTCCAAAGCATTTATAAGTTGCCAGCTCTTCAGGTTCTTGATCTGTCCAGCAACCTTCTTGCTAGTGAGATTCCTCAAATGCTTACTCAATTTACCAATTTGATTTCAATTAACCTCAGCCACAATCACCTAACAGGCCCAATCCCTTGGCACATCGGTAACCTTGCCAATTTGGAAACTCTGTCTCTCTCTTCCAATTTTTTATCTGGAAGCATTCCATTTCAGTTATCATACATGAAAGATCTGATGTTCCTTGATCTCAGTGACAACCAACTAACTGGATCTATTCCTTCACAATTGTTTTCTCTCAGTAATCTGAAGACTCTGGACCTTACCTCCAATTTGCTTTTTAGAGGCATGCCTCAATTTTCTTTAAGAAATTTGATTAGGTTGAGCATAGGTAACAACAGGCCGAATGGAACCATCCCTTCTACAATTTCAAATGCCCCAAATTTGGTGTACCTAGAAATGAATAACAACCATTTGAATGGCCCAATTCCAGAGCAGCTAGGAGATTGTGGGAAACTCCAGCGGCTTGATCTTGGAAACAATGAATTGAGAGGCCCTTTGACCTCTGTGCTGCCTAAACTCCTCCAATTACAGTTTTTGAAGCTCACAAATAATAACTTTGAGGGAACAATTCTAGTTGAGCTCTCTAATTTGTCTAGCTTGAGCTATATAGATTTGAGTGGCAATCTATTATCCGGAGACCTACCTTCAAAACTTTTCAAGCTTAATCGTCTGCAACATCTGTGTTTACAGAATAATCGTTTTACAGGAATTATTCCAGAGAATATACAAGATGGAGTGTCCTTGCTGGAGCTCAGATTGGACAGAAACAATCTTAATGGAGCAATCCCACAAGGAATTGGCATGATGCAGATTGTTCATCTCAGCTTCAGCTACAATTCTTTGCTGGAATATTCCCAACTCTCTATCCGATCCAAGCACACTAGAAAGTCTGAATTTATCGAGCAACATGTTGACAGGTGAGGTTCCAGAATGGATAGCAAGTATGAAGCATCTTGAGGTATTAGATCTCTCAAACAATGAATTAATGGGGGAAATCCCAGAGTCTTTAGCACATGTGATGCAGCTTGAAGTATTAAAACTGTCAAATAACAAATTAACAGGACAAGTCCCAGAGTTTTCAAGAAAAATGAAGACTTTGGACCTGTCAAATAACAAATTGACATACAGCATTCCAAAGGGGAAAAGTCACTCTGCATACCCCATAAAAATATTGGGAGCAATAGGTGCTGGTGCTGTTTTTATAACTTGCTGTGTATTTTTTGGGTTTCTGTGGACGAGGAATAAGCATAGAGAGGGGATCAATCAAACAGTTCGTAAAATGCTTCAAAAGGTGGAGCATCCGCAGATCTTGTAGGAAGAGCTCCTCACGGCAACCGATAGATTCAACAGCTCCAATCTGCTGGCAATCAATAGCTTTGGATCTGTGTACAAAGGAATTTTGACTGATGGAACCCGTGTTGTTGTGAAGGTTCTCAATTTAACACTGGAGGAATAAAAAAAGATCTTTAAAGGAGTGTTGGTGGTTCAATTTTGAGTTTTAAATCAGCAGTGTACAATATTCATTTATGAACACATTGAGATTCTTTTGGTGCAAGGAATTCAAGGCAGCACAATCAGTAGTCCTGTCATGTCAAGCTTTGCAAGTTTTTGAGCATTTTTTTTGTGAAAATGCACTTTTTGAATGGATAAATGCTGTGTTTGGGCTTCTTTTTTCTTTTTTTTTTTTTGATGGAGGTCAGCTTTTTCGTGATATTCATTTCTGGCTAAATTGAATTTGGTCTTTCATTATCTTATAAACTTTTCTGGGTTCATTTGGGCCCAAATAAATGAATTGGTTCCTCAGGTACATAACCATTTCCATGAATTTTCTGAGCATGTTGAGTCTTCTGATTGTTATATATGCTGAATTATTACGAAGTAATTGGTAAAATAGGAAATGCTAAACCTGGATACGATGGGTCCATAAAAAGATGTCTGTGTGCCACATAAACTTTTGTACTTAGATTTTTTTCAAACATATGCAATAAAAATATTTTTTTATCATGTTATTCATTACCAACATTTTGAACTTAACATAATTTTCTTCGGCATCCTTATTGCAACCTTAGGTGCAATTGCTATTATATTTTCAATCAAGAAAGAAAACAAAATAATATCATATCATATATATTTAATTGCTTGGAACAGTGATGCACGATGTTGTGTTGTGGTGGTCAAGAGGCGAATATTGAAATTTATAGTAGTTTTCACAACGGCATTTTTTCAATTGAGTTCGAGTAGCATTTTTATTGCGAGGTATTAGTGCATTAATTGCATTGTAGCCATTTACTCGCGTGTCTCCAATGTTATAAAAAATAAGGTGAACAGCACCACAAATTATGCAATGATAAGGTGTCAATGTAGTCAGCACCTGCTAATATTAAATAACATTGTGGAGGACTCACAGAAAATGAAGTAATACAATAAAAATATTCACCAAATTATTTTAACAAATATGAAACCATTTACCATATGAGTAAAATGATCTTAGGCAAGGTAAAATATGAAAACAGTATTTTACTATTTTAAATTTTTTTGGAAAGAATTTATAATAAATCATCCTATACAAGATAACGTATCTGAGTTTTGTAAAATACTGTGCAGTGCAACTTGATCCAATGTATTGTAACATTGTTTCTATATTGATAGTTCTATTTCTGCCCCTTTTTTTTCAATTTATATGCATCTGAATTTTTGTTTTGGGACAATCTGCAATGCGCTACCTTTCTTTTGGAAAAAAACTTATTGAGCGGGTGTGGCAAACTCATAGCTCTCTCTCTCTCTCTCCCTCCTCCCTCCTCCCCCGCCCTCTCTCCTGCTTCAGGTCTCTTAAAATAGTCTCCCTCATTTTGAAGTCAAAATTCTGTTTTGTTTTCTGTATTTTTTTGGGGACCATCTATGTAGAAAATCTGAGAGATAGCTCCCTCCATGGGATTTCATCCTTACAACATTGTATGTCTTGTAAATGCAAACACTGGATAACAACTTTCAATCCTTTTATCATTTTACTAGTTTGATTCCCAAGCATACAGGAAAGCATATAAGAAAGACAAACTCATATTGATTGTTTAGCCCACATTTAGCATTTGAGAAACCTTCTCATTCTGGTGTTTTCTGTTTGAAACAGACAACTAAGTCACTCATATGAGGATGAGACTTTAATTCATGGAGCATTTGAATCAGAAGCCAATCACAAGCTCACTTCAAAAGTAAAACTTATTTTTATGGATCTCTTTTGATTGTCCTTTTGCAATTTGTCTGCTAACAGTACAAATGTAAGGGGAATCTATTCTCAGACTGACGATCTAAGATAATTTTTGTATGAATGCACTTTTGATAGGTACTGTTGTGCTATTTGACATAAGTTATCTCTTCTCATCTGTAAAAAGTCTGGATGTGCAGGAACGTTGGCAAAGTGGGGGAAATGTCAAGTAGTAATTATCTACCAAAACATGTATTCCTGAGTCACAGTGGACAGCAGAAGGACTTTGTGGAACAACTGTTTGTTGATATGGAGAAACTAAACATATCTTGCTTCTTTGATAAAGACAATAAAAGTTTGCCCAAAGGCGAGGATTTCCCATCTCTTATTTTCAAGGCTGCTGAGAAATGCAAAATAGCAGTAATTGTCTTATCAGAGGATTTCATAACTACAAAATGGCCAATGCTAGAACTTTGTGCTTTTGTTGAAGCCAAAAGTAAAAAGAATCCAAGCCTTAAAATATTCCCCCTCTTTTTCAAGATGACTCCCAAAGGACTTTCTGAAATCATTCAAAGTATTCGGAGCAACAATAGATACCCTGACTCCTGGAATGAGCTTTACAAATCAGATTCCAGAATTGATCTGAAAGCTTGGTTTAGTGCGCTGAATGCCCTTTGTTCGAGCAATGGTGAAGTATATATTAAAGAAGAAGGTGAAGTTGCTTACAGACGTAGAATTATATCTCACATCTGTCCTCTACTACCACAAAGCTTGAAATATGAAGACATTTCAATAAAGGGAAAAGAGCGTCTCTGCCTGGTATGCCTATTTTGTTTTAAATTTGTTAGATTTTCTGTTGCTATGGCCTGCCTCTGAAATGGTGTGGGATAAGACTTCAACTGGATCACATAACCATTACACCCACATCAACTTGGATGATTCAATCTTTCTCAAATTACGCTTCTACTGCATTCATATAATCATTACACCACATCCCTTTTAATGTTTCAAACTTTATTAACTGAGGTTTGAACTGTTGTGCTAATAAATCTTTTATGTTGGGGGGCAGGAGATCAAAATGCTGTTCTTGCTTGTTCCATGTTGGAAAAGTGGTGCCAGAGTGGCTGGTTTATATGGAATAGGTGGCTGTGGCAAAACAACTTTGGGCATGAGCCTCTGTGACTTTTATTGGGAGAGTTTTGAAGGGAGAGTGTTTCATGCTGAACTTCAAAGGAATGATCCCATAAAGAATGTGAAACGAGCTCTCAAATCTCTAACTGATGCAGATGAGCTGTCTTTGAGCTCAGTGGAGAATGTCCAACAGGTGAGCAAAGGCATTTTCACTATTTCCTTAAGCCAAACCATCAATTGGCTCTACTTTTCACCTTATAAATAATAAACAATGCTTTATATTTAAAAGAATTGTGTTTCTTAGTCTCATGCCCTTAATGTTATCTATCTTTTAAATTTTTCAGTTGTGTTAATTACTATGCTACTGGAAACATTAATTTTGAAGCAATGTTGAATGGTATTAATCACAGATCTCCAGTTCCAATACAATGTTTATTGCAACACAGGTTTTATGGCATGAATAACAAACTTCCCATGGGGGGTGACGAAGTGTGAAACAGACATACTAACATGTACAATTTGAAAGACAATGCATCTTGCCATGTAATCTCTGTTTCCTAAAATTTCAAGTCCATTTGTTCTATATAAACTTTCTCCAGGAGTGCAGAAATTTGATGTGTTGTACCCATTCAATTTTTTTCTCTACGGTCAAGTTTAAAGCTAAAATTTCCCATTTTCCTAGTGGTAAAACATGTTTGAGGTCTTGTCTAGTTGGATTTCTCTTGTCATATTTGTTGTCTTTTTTCTGAATGTTTGCAAATCAGGGAATGAACTCTTGAAGGTTATCCGTCTAGGTGAAGGAAGGGATGTGGTTGGAATGGATTGTTAGGTTCAAGGATCAACATGCACTAAATGGAATGCAATGCTGTTTGAAATTCAAGATTGAATTCTTAGGCGCATATTAGAAAATGGAAGTATCAAGAACGAGTGCATACTTGGAGTAGAAAAGGCACCTTATAAAGGAAGACGTATTGCTAAACAGAATTTCATCTATGTTATATAGATAGCTATGCATCTAAGGGTTAAGGTACGTAGAAAATAAGAGTTTGAATTGTCCGAGGGATATTCATAGGAGCACCCCTGACTCTTATGTGTTAGGTGTGTGCTTTGTAAAGGGTAGATTTTGATTTTTTGAAATAAAGATCAAAATGCTATTGATAGGTGCATGCTTGACAACCAGATGTGCACCTTACAAAGGTAGATTGCAGTTTCAAGAGTTTCAAGGGTTGTTCACAGGTGCGCATAGAAATTTCGGGCCAGACTTAAATGGAGACATAGGTGTGCATGTGTGTGTGTGTGTGTGCGTGTGAAGCATAGATGCATGTCATAAGTAAAACATTGTTTGCAAAATTTAGATTTAGAAGTACAATACACAGGTGTGTGTGAGAGCTTGCAGCATGTGCCTAGCTAACAGAATTTTCCTTTTGAAATTGTTACTTGTTCATGGGTGCACGCAAACAATGAGGGATCCAAGTGTGCTTGGATATTATATACAAGCACACTCCTAGGGAAGAGGCACGTTTTGCAAAAGCATGGTGTTAGCTTCAAACAAAAATAATGTTGGAGTATTTGTATAGGCACACTCTTTAGGGAAGAGATTTGCACTCCACTAAAGCACGGTGTGAGCTACAAGTCAAAATCTTTATATAGGTGCATTCCCAAGGAAGAAATGCAAATTGCACTGAAGCTATTAAATTAATATTGTAATGTTTCTAGAATGGTCATCTTAGTTGGTTTAGTGAGTGTGGAGAAGGAAAAAGTGCACCGACCTAGAGATTTGTAAAAGTCTCAAGGGATGAACGCTTCCCTTGCACCACCTCACTTATACTAGCGTGCAGAGCTACGGAGGTCAAATATGGATTTTGTAGGAGGTCTACTTGATTGTTTCTAAGTGTTTATGTATGAGTGTTTAATAAAGATTAATTACTGAATACAATTAAGTGATTTTACCTGAAGTAAATGAGCTGATAAAAATGTTCAGATTATCAGAAATGAACAAACTAACTATGAAGAACAGACCCAAAGTTATGAGCTTACTGCCTCGGACAACTCCACGCGTCATGAGGACAATACAACACATGCATGTTCTGTCCTGACATGATACAAAGGATAGTTATAGAAACTGAAATAAAGTAACAGATTAATAACCTGAATATGCAAAACAGAAACGAACAAGATAGAATTACCATTTGATGAAAAATAACAGAGAAAGGAGAAACGAGAACCTAATTTGACAGTTTGATGAAGTGATACGTTGAACTTGTCTGTCCAAGTGACCTGCACATACGGAAACAAGGAAAATTGTTGGGTGATTGTTTAGTGGCCTGCGTCAATCGGATCCCTGCTTTGATGTTTCCACCTCCACAACCACAAAATAGACACAACAGTGATAGATAACTGATAATGGAGATGATAAATGTGATAACAATAAAAGAAATAGATCAAGATATATGATATGCAAATAAGAATGAAATAGAGTAAAGCAAATAGATTCCCCTCAATGAGCTAAGAGCCCAATGAAGGTGATAGAGCCAACGTGAATGCAATGGAAAAATTTAAAATGGTGCGAGCTTGAAAACCTGCAAGTAAATGTGTGTAGAAGATGTATAAGAAAATCAAGAGAGAATGAATGATAAGCCAAGAAGCATTAGAGAGGGTCAAATGAATGTGAAATGAGGGATTATATTGCATTTGAGCCGAATCCCACGTAGGTGAGCTCATCAATTAGTCGTTACAATCACAGGTTGGTAGTTCATAATGCTTCAACGGAAACCTGCATGTCTATAGATTTGTGAAAGTTAGCACACCACATGGACATCGCCACGTTCCGCACACATCCTAAGCTGGCCAGGCTGCCTGGCTAGGATTTCAGAGTTGGTTGTGAGTTGGTAGATGCAAGCGGGCGACAAGGATTTGTGTCTTAGATTAAGGTAGGGGTCATGCAATTTAGCAATTGACACATGGGCACACAAATTTAGGGCATTGCAATAAGTTCCGTTTTCTACTCTGTTAACGAGTGTTTCATTTAGATATATTATCTTGTAATCTCTTGCAAATAGAACCTGTCATCTCTATCATATATATCGAGTTTACAGTAACATGGTATCAATGTGGGTCAAGATATTTTTGCTAAAAAAATTTGTGTTTTTCCAAGATTATTTTTCAATAGTTCTTTTGAATTAAAAAAAAAAATCACTGGTATTGTGGAAACTTGAAATACTAAATTTCTCAGAAGTTTTTTTGAAGTTGTCTTCGCCCTACACGTCCTCTCCTTGTTAATGGATGTTGATTCGAGTGAAGGTTTGTTGAAGATTGATGTTGTTTGAAGTTTTTTCTGTCTTCAGTAGACATCATGTTTTGGTGTTTTTCAGGGGTTGCGACTCCCTCTCAGGCCAGTTGAATGTGATTTGCGAAAATCACATTATTTTGTGAGTAAAGGCTTTTGTTGAATGCATCGCATCCCTTTTGCAAAGCTTGGACATCATCATCTCTACAAGAATATGGGTCAATGAGTTTGACTCAAAAAACTACATAGTTAAAAACCCTGATAGCAATATCACAATTGTGTCTTCTGTTTTGGGTGTGTGCGGAAGATTTCATAACCTGCGCTTGAGGTTTTTCGGGGCTTGAAATTTGTGTTTATTGTGCCATTTTTTTCTTAAAACATCGACTATGAATTGTTTTACTAAATTCACAATCTCAAGCCCATATTTGCGTGTTTTTTCATGTTTGTTTCTTCTATGCTTCGCTTCCTTGTTTATGCGACATCAATGACTTCATAGTTTTCTTTTATCTTAGCTTGCATTTCAGCTCACATTTTATAGCAATTTTTCTTGCAATTTCTTTGACATTTGTGCAAGACCTGTGATACCATACATGAAATAATAATATAGGTGGAAGTGCATACTAGATATAGGAGTAAAATATATCTTTACTGCCCATGAATTCGTTACAAAGAAGACCAGGTAGAGATGGTTGGCCAAGGATTGTAGTTCATCCAACTATACACTACCCCCCTTTGTTGGCGATACACAACACATTTAGAGTTTTTGACATTTGTCAAGAGAGACACAACCATCAACTAATTGACGCCTACAACTACCCAAGAGTGACAACCAACGAACAATTAATACTTTGAGGGATAAGCAATATTATCAAACATAACAATAGGCATTTTATGTTGACTACACACATGGGGACAACTCCACACACATTGAATGCTATTTTTTAATGTTTTTGCTCGAAATTGAGGGTTGCTTTTGTTGGAGTTTGTAGCTGCGATAAAGATCTTTATCTCTGAGTGTTATTACTATTATGGTTACCTTCAGCTGAGAAGGACATTTATGATACATTATAATATTAAATAAAGACGTGTCATTCAACATGCATTAAGGCATGAAAATTCAGAGAGTCGTAAATGTATTAAAGAGTCATTTTTGGGAAATTGAAGAGACCTTCAGTTGGAATGTGAACAATTTCTCTTTAAGTTATATATATCCTAAGTTGTCGGTTCGGATTCCAGTATAGATGTGGGTTTCATATTTGGATTTGAATTTTGTCCAAATTTTTTGGGGTTGGGTTCGGATTCGTTTTGGGTTCATCTGTACGAAAACATTTAAAAAAAAAAAAATGTATGTGTGTATATATATATACAACAACAAAGAAGTTCATACATCACTATGCTAATAATAAAGCAACATAGCATAATACACTGCCATATCTATGTTTCAGCTCAATAGGATATTAATTGCATCATTTAGCCATAAATACAACATGATACACTTGCTTGGTCACATGCATGGAACATATTTCCATATCAAGGAGACAATTTGAACTTTGAGAATGAAAGGAACTGTCAAAAGACAAGTGCAGTTATCTGAATTTTTATTCTGTATTGGCTAGAGGATTTCTAACCAGGTTAGATCAAAAGTTGGGATTCAAATTTTAATCCCTGGATTCAAAGGTATCATAACTTTTTAAAAGAAATTACTCTATTATTGTCAATTTGGATGTCACCTATTGTCAATTTTGATTTTTTCTGTAAGAAAACACTTTGAAAAAGTCTAAAAAAATATTTTGAGACGAAATTTAGCCCAGGTTCAGCTGCTGGGCAGAAAATTCTTCAAAATTTGCTGCAAATTCTGCCTGGGTTCCTCTGACAGAATTTGCAGCAAATATGTAGCTCTGCAGGTGAATTTGACAAGGACCAGACTTTGTACAAAATTGAACCAGATTTTGAAGGTTGCAGGAGAGAATCTGGTAACTTAGTATATATCGCATCTAGCGATAGGCATTGTACTTATGATTAATAAAATGATATTTTTGTTGTGTGGCTGGGTTTTGCCCTTCATTCTAGAAGGATTTTCCTAGGATATTTCTGGTATTTATTTTTCAGTTTTGGCTCTTTTTATTGTTGTTTATCATCTTAATTTTTTTGGGCTCAAAACCCAACATGGTATTAGAGCAAGGCTTAGTTTACAATAATAAAAGAGTTCTTTTGTTCATTATTTTGTGCATCTGGTTGATAGACAATCTCTAAATGTTGGAGTATTTGAAAGTTATTGCTTGGAAAAAGATCTCATTCCTAAATATTGAATGAACAGATTTTTGAATTCAGTTTGTAGTTTCTTTGGTCATTCAATAATTGGAGTAGAGCTTTGACTTCAGTTTATTGGTTGCAAATTTCTATCTTTTCGAGTGTTGTGCTTCCTTCTGAGATGACTATTGATATACCCTAACATCTAGGCAACAAGAGAAATGGGTGGGCTCAGGAGTGATGTCATTTTAACAATTGTGTGTTGGATTTCCGAGCTGATAGGGAAAAATTAATAGTGTTCAGTAGAAACTAGTGTATATTCCACTGTTGTTGCGCAGAGATCGGAAAATTGGTTTCATTCTGTGGGGCCCCATAGGGAACTCTTGCTCAAAAATAATTTCTTCTTGAAAAAGGGGGTAATTATTGTATTATTGTTTCTTTTTTTTTGGTAGCCTTGTCATTGTATGATGTTGCGCCATCTCAAGTTTTTGATTGGGGTGGATCTGAAGGCATCATCTCCTCTGGCTTTGCCTATGCTGGAGTTTCAATGTCTTGACAGTGGCAGCTCCGCACTCATGCCCGAGGCTCTGCATGAGATTCTTGTTTACATTCATCACTTCCACAACTTCGATCTCTTCTAGCAAGGACTAGCTAATTTACAGGAAATGACTTTTGAATGCAGAGAATTGGAGTGGTCATTGTGAAAACAAATTTCATATTTGCTAAAGTTCTGTCTTATTTCTCAGATCATCACGATTGCTTATGTTCTCTCTTAATGGATTTGTGTTATGCTTGGCCTTCATAAGATGTCTATATTTGTTGTCTCCCTATGCATGTGCCGTGTTTGTGAAAATTTCTATTGAAGCCACCGTATTTCTTATTCCACGTCTTGTATCATTTCAGGCATGTGCAATTTCTTCTTGGTGTTGTTCTTATCACACGTCATCAGTCTTGCTTGGCTGCCAACTCACATTTGATGTGTTCAAATAAATTCCATCGTGTTTAGTATGCAATTAATGTCTACGTCTCTCAACCTTTCTCTCTCTGCGTTATTGCTCAAGAATTTCAAGCATCATATCTCATAATGGGAGAGTGACAATTCACTTCAGTTTCAGATGTTTTTGCTTCTCAGTTTTCCGTACGAGTATTATCATCTGTATGCGCACATGATACATTCTAAGTTACCTAGAGCTGAAGTTTTCCTTCTGATCATATGTAGTTGGAATTTCCTTGATCGTATTTTGATGCTTATGTAGTATTGTTTCATTACAATTAGTTTATGATATCTTCTATCATTTCTTATCTCCAAATGTGTGGGAGTATTTGTTTTTGACAGCTCTTCTCAGGAATGGACATTCCACGACAACTCTGAACAATAACAATAAAAATAAATGCTACGATGACAGTATTAAATGAGAAAGGGTAGATTAAATGAACCTCGGGCCCTCTTTTGTAATGTTCCTGTCATAAAATAAATAAATAATCAAGCTTTGTTTATGGGTCGATTGATTTAGTATATCTCAAACCCATTTTTGATTTTAAGTGTTTTCGTAGGTGTTGCCGTCGGCTGTCTTTGTAAACCCTCGAGAGTTTCTCTGAAGGGTATTTAAGTACGGCTTGTAGGTAGTAGTTGGGGGTGATTTAAACTATTTTCTTTGTACTGTGAATTCTTGTTGGGGTTTAGTATTGCTCACCATTTTGGAAGTGAAAGATCTTTCCTACTTGGCTACTCCAGTTTCGGTGTGACTCAACCCTCATCCTATTCCGTTTGTGTATTTCTCGGTTCGGACTTGGCAAATCTGAACAACATTCTTGTTTGCAAATATACATATTCTCTATTGAAGTGCAATTGCTTGTATTGGTTTACCTTTGTGTAATTGGCGAAGGTATTGCCTATCTCTTGAAACTCAATTTACATTAATATTTGTGCATCAATGTGCTATCACATTCCCAATTGTACGACCTGCAAATTCCATCATTGCACATCTTCACCTATCCACCGTTCGGATATCTCAATACCGTACATCCCCCCATCCTCACAGTAAGGACCCTCTACACACCACACTCACTCTCTGTCTTGCTACCATATGACCTCTCCCAACCACTGTACGATCATAGCAATCACTATACGAATCCCACAACTAATGTACGACCTTTCCCTTGTTAAAAGTTTGCTCCACTATCGTACTACCATACGACCTTTCCCATTGTTCATAGTCTAGTCCCACACTACCATATGGCCTCCGTATTATGCACAACACACTACTGTACAACCAAATTATCTTCGTGAAAGTGACGTCGAGAACGAAACATTATAGTGGTATTAGAGCCATAGATCCTGCCAGCGTGTGGGCAGTGAATGGAAGTTTATAGTTAGAAATGAGGAGATCCCATTCGGTTGATAGGATGGTAGATCAAGAACCCACTCCTGGTAAACTCGTGGCTCTACTAAAGGATCTTTCGAGGAATCAAGCACAGATCAATGACTCTTAGGAAACTGGCAGACAATAAGATATTTGGGGAACAAAATGGTCATAGCACTGATTTGGTGTCGGGTAAAGCAAACCCTCATCCAGCATGCTCTCGACCTTCCATGGCGACCTTCCCTCCACGGACGAAGGTACCAAAGGGAGGAAGGCAGGCAACCTTTGAGGAAGTTTAAGAACAGTTGAAAGAAGACTAGAAGAATGCAAACTTGGAAGATGATATATCCTACGAAGATTACGCAGAATTGAGAATGCGATATTCCAGAGGCGGAAATCGAGGATATTTTAACAGCGATCTTAGAAGAAAGTTGAGTAAAGTCAATCTGTCACCATTTGATGGAATTGGATCCATATCTGCAGATGCATGGGTAATGAAGGCTGATACTTATTTCCAGCTTAATCCAATGCCAGAAGAAGCAATTAAATTTGTAGCACTCCACTTGGAAAGAGTGGCGCATGAATGGTGGCCTCATGGCACTATCACGCTGGGGCATGACCAAGTAAATACTTATGCAAAATTTATAGAAAAATTGATAGATCAGTTTGATGGTAAAGATCTAAAGCTTAATTTTAAAGAGTTTGCACGATTGAGGCAAACTAGTTCGATCGACCAGTACATCCCAAAATTTCAGAAACTCTTTGTTTTGGTTACGGAGATTTTCGAAAGATGACGGATAATGCTCTTCATAGACAGATTGACGAAACCGCTGAAGGGTTGGGGAAAAGATTTCAGTCCTATCACCCTTTCAAAGGCTATAGAAAAGACATGAAGCATCGCATCATCATCAACATCATCCTCTCGAGGTTACTCCCACTCCAAACCACTAGTATTTCCAAGGGACAAAGATAACTTCGTTGGATGAAGCTACCAGACAAGAGCTCCGAAGGAAGAAATTATATTTCAATTATAAGGAACCATGGGATCTTGGGCACAGATGCCTCAATAAAGGGAAAATACACTACATCGAAGTCATGTTTGATGATGAGGACGATCAAGAGAATCCATCCACAGGATGGTTACCTCTAAGAGGACTCCAAAATGATTAATTTGAACTATATGACGAGGATCGCCGCATTGGTAAGGCGTGCGGAACCATCACCCTGGCTGGAAGCTCGAGATGTATGGTATTTCGAGTACAGGGAACCCTTTGACAAAGGGTCATTGTGATGCTTGATAGCAAAGCCACTCTAAACTTCATAAACTCATCTTTGGTGAAAAGAAGAGGTCTACCTACTGAGACGCACACAGGATTCCAGGTCAAGGTCGTTAGAGGAACACTCTTACCCTGCACGCACCTTGTTCCCCAATTGAGTATCACCATGGCTAATCACACTATAACGGAGGATTTTTTTATAGTGGACCTAGATGATATGGAGGTTATTTTGGGCATACAGTGGATGGAGACACTAGATTACATATAGTTTCAAGCGAATGGACTTCACTTTTGTTGTTGATGGAAATAAGGTTCTCCTTGGGATGGCCAATGAGGGATCAAGGGAAGTTTCGACATAGCGGATGGAGGCCATTTTGCGACATGATGACATTGCATGGGTTGTACATTGTTTTGTTTCGGCAGAACCAATAAAAGGCAACAGACACCCCACCAGGATGATGATCTTCAAAATATCTTGAGTACCCATGATAAAGTTTAATAGACATCCCTCCTGGCATACCTCCCCATCGCGGGTTCGAGCATACTATCAAGTTGGAAGTTGGCAGTAAACCAGTTATCACCGTGCCATACCGCCATCCCAAAAAATTCAACAGTGAAATTGAGAAGACGATTCAAGAGTTGCTTAAGAAAGGATGGATTCGTCCCAACTCTAGCCCTTTTGCATCACCAGTAGTATTGGTAAAAAAGGATAGGACGATGCGCATGTGTGTGGACTACCGTGCATTGAATAAGAAGACAATAAAAAATAAATACCCTATTCCCAGGATCAATGAATTGTTAGATGAGTTGCATGGTGCGGTTTATTTTTCTAAAATAGATCTTTGTTCTAGATACCATCAAATCCGCATTCGGGAAAAAGACGTGGAGAAGACGACTTTTCATTGTCACTATAGGCATTATGAGTTCCTGGTCATGCCATTCAGATTAACGAATGCACCAACTACTTTCCAGTCTTGCATGAATCACATCTTCAACAAACAATTGCATAAGTACTTGATAGTATTCTTTGATGATATCATTATTTGCAACAAAACTTGGGAAGAACACTTGAGGTATTTGAATGAAGTCCTAGGGATCATGAAGGCTCAATCCTTGTTTGCCAAACAATCCAAGTGTGAATTCAGAATGGTAGAAATATTGCACCTAGGGCACATTGTTAGTAAATATGGAGTGCAGGTCCACCAAGAGAAAATTCAAGCTATCCTTGATTGGCCCCCACCAAAATCACTCTCTGAGTTGCAAGGGTTCTTGGGACTGTGCAGTTATTATCGGAGGTTTGTGAAAGGATTCTCTCAGCTCAACGCACCATTAACAAATCTGACTAAGAAAGGTTCCTTCTAGTGGAATGAAAAAGTGCAACATGCTTTTGATAAGTTAAAAGAAGTAGTGAGCATTTGCCCGATTCTCGCGTTACTTGACTTCACTAAACCATTCATTCTAGAGTGCGACGCATCTAGAGAGGGCATTGGTGCGGTATTAATGCAAGATAGACACCCTATAGCCTATGAGAGTTGGAAGTTGACACAAGCAGAGTGTTACATCCCAAAATTTTGACCTATTTAAAAATTTATTATAGTCGTTGAGATGATTAGTTAAAAATTATTTTTTTTCCCTGTTCATGTGAAAAGGGTAGTTATATGTAACCGTTGTTTCATATGAATGTGGTTGTCATCAATTATTATGTATAATTGTTTATTGATGATGGTAGTTAGCCGTTACTTGTCATATGCTGATGATGGTAGTTAGCCATTACTTGTCATATGTTGCTGATGGTAGTTAGCAGTTGCTTGTTTTCTGAATGATGGTAATTAACTAATTTCTTTACTAGTATCTATGTTATATGCTGATATGGATTTATCATGGGAACTTGTTATTATTGTAGAAAATGTTGCACGGGTGTTTGTAGGAGCAGACGAAGGGGAGAATCATTGCTTAACGAGATCTACAGAATGGGGCACTACCTGAGACCATTTATCTGATCGACAGGTATGACCTCTAAATATCTTGGTATGGACCTAGCGACTGCATAACAGGGTACATACTGTTACATTCCAATTTTTGCCCTAATTTAAAATATAGCTGTTGAGGTTCACATGAAGTCAGTTGACAGTTAAATTTGTTATAATCCTGTGAAATGGTAAGATGGTTAGTCGTTATAATTTCATGTGAAGATAACATGCTAGTTGATTATTTATCACGAATTCATGGAATTGAAAAGGTAGCTAGCCGTTATGATTATTTATAACTTGTTATGATAATATGATTTAACTGCGGAGAATTTCCTTGCAGGAAACACATCGAAGGGGTGGAAGCATTGTCGGAAAAGAATTAGGCATAGGAGCATCACCATCATTGGGCAAATGGGTTGAGGATCTAGCGACTTGAACATCAGGATACAATTGATGAAACTGCATGAACTATTTAAATAAATAATTTGAGAAACATAAAATAATTGAGTTAAAATATAAAACGTACCTCAAAGGATTTTAAATGATGTTTTACCATATTATTATAATATATATCTATGTACATACACATAGATATAAAAATGAAGTGATACTATCATATTATTTTATTACAATAAAATAATGCCACTTCACCAATATAGTTACATGTATGTATATAAATTTAAATTATAATAATATTTTTTTTTGGTCGGTAATAAGTTTTTTTAATATTAATATAACAATATTACAAAAATACTTACATGCTTTTCTCAACTTTCAACATGACATACTTCCTAACTACCAAATTCCAAGCCCTTTACATATCTATTTACCCCTTTACAAAAAAATTAAAACTTCCTATACCTAATTACTTTATCGAATCCCTCAGACTAATAGTAATTAACGATCGCTGGCGATCAGCTTTCTCCATAGCCATGCCTATAGATATATCTTCCTCTTCATCGATGGCACCATAAAATCCTTTGTATCTCAAAACTTGCATAACTTTATCACTGTCCGGCTTTCTTCATCGCCTTCGCTCCTTCCTTGCTTTGTCGCCTCTGGTCATTCACTACCAAAACACCAAAAACTATCTCAAAATTTCCCAGCTATTTCACATCTTCATTCATCTTCCACCCTAATCCAGAAACTTTCCCCTACCACTCCCCTTATTCTTCTTGCTCCAACGCTCCTCTTCTTCTTCGGGTAATTTATGAAGAAGCCTTTAATTTGCTTTCTAGTCTCCCTCAGGAACAGTTTGATTTCCTTCTTCAAAGTAGCCCAGGCTTGTTTTGCTTTCTCCTTATACATTTCCTTTTCTACACCAGTCGGCCACCATCAAAAGCCATATCTTCCTTTCATCCGACCTTCCTCATAGTCTTCAAAGCACTCACTATAATCAAACCCTTTGCCTGGCCAAGCCCATTTCAAAAGGGATTCCATCCCTACAATTAGATCATCCTGGAACAAATTTCTCATCACCCATTCAACTTCCTCCATCGGCCTCTCAATTTCCAATCCCCACGCCATCACGATGGTTGCAATGTCAACATTAATTTTCCAATGATGCTTTCAATTTTGGAAAAATTCTCCTACTGTCTCTTTCACTGCTGCTATTACTCTAGGCATTGGGTACTTCAAAAGCAGTTTTAATCGCTTGTCTTGCACCAGCCCAAATAAAGCCTTTTGCTGGCAGCTAGTCTGAAAGGTAAATGTCGCTTCCATATTCTCAGATTTTTATTCCTTGTCCTCCTGTCACAATTACCATTTTTCAAGGTTGCATGGGTACTCGTACCCACACCCCTGGTACTTGTACCCACCGAGTACCCACATACCCAAGTACTGGGTACACGTATCCCACGTACCGGGTACTCGGTGGAGAGCATCATAGCTAAGGACCTTGATTAAGATTCTGATTTTTTTTTTGGTTTTTTATTTTTGTATTAGCTTGTTGTTTATCAAACGTAATTCAATACCAAATCAATTTGAAACTCTGATACTCATCAACAATAAACTTTATCACTGTTCAAGTCATAAGTTCATCATTTGCAATATGTCATTGTTATATGATTTAGGATCCTCTTGTTCATGTTTAAAGTCTGCCTTCTTTGTTATGCATCTAAGCATTTATCATGTATTATTATTTCAAACATATAGCAAATCTGAAACTGGAAACAATACATTACATTTGCAAACTTTATCACTGTTCTTGTTTTGAAAAACCATTGTCATGACTCATAATTTCAGATGTTTTATAAATATAAAGGTATAATTTTTAAATAAGTTTGACATACCCAAGTACCTTCGTCCCCTATTATGAAAATACTTTAAACATTAAACATTCAGCAATAGCATATATATATATTTCAAATTTCTTGTTTTGAATGCTCAATGTCATGACTCATGACATATATTTTGATTTTTATATTTTCTATAAAATATTAATTATATAGAAAAAATAAGCATACACACGTACCCCCGTCCCCTATTTTGAAAAATATGCATACCCGTACCCGTTCCCGTACCCATGTACCCGTGCAACCTTGCTATTTTTGGTGGTTTGTTTTCCTCCATTCAGTTATTTATAAATTTTTACTGCCCACTTCCTCAAACGACTTAACCATCATTACTTCACACATTCCGACCTGACATTTTCGCATCATTTCTCTTTATGATGGTCATCCTTAGGCAATTCTCACAATCTTTCTCCTCGTTTTTTGACAGTCTTATTGATTACTTTCACCCACTATCACTTCTATCTTTCGCACAAGTTTCTCTTCTGCCTTGTTATTTGTATTATATTTATTTTTAACTTTTCAAAAACCACCAACCATTACTTCAAACAACTGTCTCCTCAAACACCCCAATGGCTATAAAATTCATAAATAGGGTTACCGTCCTCTTTTAAGCTGGTCGCCCATTTGGATAAGACATCTGCTTCCTTGTTAGCTTCCCTAAACACATGACAAATTTTGAACTCCTCGAAAGTCTTTAACTCCTCTATGATTGATTCCAAAATTTTTTTTAGATGCCATGCCTGGATTAAATTTTTACTAACTGCTTGTATCACTACCATGAAATCACCCTCTAAAATAATCTTCCTCCCTTCACATTTTTTCACACATTTTAGGGCTAGCATAGCAGCTTGAAATTTTGCCTCATTATTTGTCCCATTCTTTAATTTTAGTGCTCCATAAGCCACAATATTCCCCAGACTATCTGTGACAATGTACCCCGCTCCCAAACTTCTTGGGTTCCTTTTCGAAGCTCCATCAAAATTGACTTTTAGCCATCCTCCCTCAGGGGCCTTCCATCTTGCTTCCATTCTTTTCTTAGCCATGGGATTTGCCTATCTTATATCTCCTGCTTTGCCCATTTTTATTCTTGGCCATTTATTCTGGATTACCATATCCACTTTCATAAACACACAATTTGATGGATTTTTGCTGAAGACAGCTGCATTCACCACTTCTTCAATGGAGTGATCAATTCTCCTTATCAGTTGTTCTAAAGTCTCTGCTTTATCTTGAAAGATTCGTCTATTTCTCTCCTTCCACACCTCCCATATCACTATTGAAGGGCTTATTCTCCATATACATTCTAGACAATTCTTCTTTCCTCCCCTTGGCCATGAAATAAAAAAGACCTTTAAAGAGGGATTCCATGGTCCTTCCCAACCTAATTTCCCTTGAAGATGACTCCAACATTGTTTTGCCATCTCACAATTTAGCAATAAGTGATCCACATTTTCTTCCTCCCTTCCACACATAAAACATTTTGTAGGTCCTTGAAAACCAAATCTCCCTCTCCTTTCCCCTGTTAATATTCTCCCTTGGATTGCTAACCACGTAAATGTTCTTGCCTTTGGCAGAATTTCCTTACTTCAGCACAAGTCTCTTGCCTCAAAACTATCATCTGTCCTTGAATCTAAAATTTCATAGCCCACTTTAACTGAATATTTGCCCGTGGCTGCTGCACACCAACTAATCCTGTCCTTATTTAAAATGCACACCTTCCTTCCTTTGAAAATCTCTTTCAGAGTAAGTTGTTTTTTTTCAGAAATCCCTTCCACTCTCCAGTCTCTCCATTGCCATCTTTTCCCAAAAACACCATCCACTTCAAACATATAATCTCTCACATTACACCCCCATTTGTCACATAATAGTTTCTTTATATCATCATCACCAAATTCCTCCTTTATTGATTTATACCCATTCCTTGAATCTTCCCAAAATATTACCTTATTGCCATTCCCCACTATCCAGGAGATGTGATCAGTGATGACATGTCGACATGACAATAAAAAATTCCAAATAGCTGAGCCTTTTATCGGATTCTGAATAGTTAGGATCCTTTGATTCTCATTAGAATCTAAATATTTCGCCTTTAGTAACCTCATCCATAATTGCTCTTTATCATTTGCCAATTGCCACACCAATTTAGCCCCTAATGCTAAATTCATTGTACTCCAATCCCTTATACGTGCCCCTCCAAATTTCTTAGGTTTACAATTTTTTTCCCATTTCAGTAATGGCCATTTTTTATCCTCCCCTGCCCCACTCCAATTTTTTTTTTTCATTTGCCTTTCGACTAAGTTAATCACTTTCTTTGGAATCTTTAAACACATCATTGAAAAAATAGGGATTGCTGAAACTACTGACTTTAACATTAGAATCCTTCCTGCTGTGGTTAGCCATTTACCTTTCCATCCTTCCATTCTTCTGAAGCATTTCTCCACTAATTCCTTCCACACTTCTCCTCTACTTTGTCCATGGAATAAGGGGATCCCTAGATATTTTCTTCGGAGAGCTCCTTGCCTTATTCCTAAAATCCTTCCAATATCTCTTCTCTTTGAGAAAGTGGTATTAAAGAAAAATATTTCAGATTTTGCCCAATTAATCTTCTGTTCATTTATAGCCCCATAAATTTCTAAAGTTCTTTTCATGACTTTTGCTTCTCTTTCTGAAGCATCACCTGTGAGGAAAGTGTCATCCACAAACTGTAAGTGTGAGATTGGGTTCACTCCCCTTGCCACCTTCACCCCCTTCCATTGACCCTTGGATCTTCTTTCTGTAATCAGTCTACCTAAAACCTCAGCCAGAATTATAAATAGAAAAGGTGATAAGGGATCCCCTTGTCTTATCCCTTTCCCTAATTCAAAAAAACCTTGTGGGCTTCCATTAACTAACATCGAGAACCTAACAAAGTTTAAACATCCTTTAACCCAATCAATCCATTCATCCTTAAAGCCAAATTGTTTCAGGACCTTATATAAAAAAACTCTATTTGCCTCATCATAGGCTCGTTTAATATCTAGCTTTACTATCATTTAACTCAATTTTTTTCTCTAACCGAGTGAATCATTTCATGACTAATTATCACACCTTCAAAAATTGATCTCCTTGGAGCAAAACCACTTTGTTCTTTTGAGATTACACAATTCAGCACCACCTTTGAAATAATCTTATACACTATGTTGCATAATGAAATTGGTCTAAAATCCTCAAAGGATTTACACTTCTTTTTAGGAACTAGAGCAATGAAGGTGTTATTTAAGTCTTTAAGAACAAAGCCCCCTTTTCTAGATTCCTCAACTATTTCCCATATTTCATCCTGTATACATTCCCATATTAGCCTGAAGAAACTCCTTGTGAAACCATTAGGTCCTGGGCTCTTATCCTTTCCTAAACTCCACAATGCATTTTTCACTTCTTTAGAAACTTCAGCATATAGCCTTGCATTTTGTTCTTCGGTAATACATTTTTGAATATTGCCCAAAACCTCTTCCTCAAGCACCTCATTCCCCTCCTCCATTTGGCCTCTGTCCTTGAAGAAATTAACAGCTTCTTTTTTTATCAGAATTGGATCATTTATCATTTTCACCATCCACATTCTTTATTGAGAAAATTTTGTTGTGAGTCCTAATTTTAACAGAGTTATGGAAGAACTTTGTATTCCTGTCCCCTTCCTTCAATCACATTTCCCTAGATTTCTGCCTCCAAAACAATTCTTCCCTTAGCAGAATCTCCCCATACTCCAACTTTAGTCTCTTTTCCATCACAAAATCATCCTCCATCATTCCATCTTGAATCATCTTCTCATTTAATAATTTCAGATCCACTTCCAATTCCTCTTTTCTTTTGAAAATATTATTGAAAGACTCTCGGATCCACACCTTCAATTTTCCTTTGATAAATTGAAGCTTCTTGAAAATCTTAAAAGCCATATTTCCCTCTCTTTTAGGGGCTTCCTTCCACCAACATTCCACCATTTCTTTGAAACCATCTGCTCTCAGCCACATTGCTTCAAACTTGAAAGGACATCTATCTGGGGATACTTCCTCCTGTAACCTCAAACTAATAGGAAAGTGATCAGAACCATGAATAGGTAATATCTCAGCCTCCATAGACCAATCAAATTTTGTCCAATCGCCTCCCAAGAGGAACCTATCCAATTTCTCTGCAATATTGACAAAACCTTGTTGTTTATTATTCCAAGTGAAATCACCTTGCCTAAAAGGCACATTAATCAGTCCATTGTCCATGACAAAGGATAAGAAGTCCATTTGCAACTCAGACCTCCATCCTCTTCCCCCTTTTTTCTTCTCTAGGTATAAAATTGCATTAAAATCACCCCCTATAGGCTATAATAGTTATTTCCCCTTGTAAAATTTCCAACAGATCAGTAAGAGTTTTCCATAATTTCTTCTTATCGCTACTTTGAGTTGGACCATACACATTGATAACATTAACTTCATATCCCAATTGTTTTGAGAACATTTTCAACCATTGCCAGTTTTTTTCGGCTTGCATCATAATTCCCCTTATTGTTTCTTTGTTCCAGAGAATACCCAGTCCTCCAGACGCTCCCACAACAGCTTCCTATATGCTATTGCACCTTCTAAACTTATTCTCCAAACCTCCACATCCTCCATCTTAACTTCTGTTTCTTACATAAACATTATATCTGGTTTAGCTTGGTCCAGACCTCTTCTGACCAAGCGGATTTTGTCAGGGGCATTGCAGCCCCTGACATTCCACGAGAGGATCTTCATCCCTTCCGGGAGGGGTTCTTACCCCTTCCCGATTTCAATTTACTCTACCCTCTTGCACTTCCAACTATCTATAACAAAGCATTTATTGTTCTTCTCCCTCTTTTTTGGCTTTCTCCAAGTGAAGCTTTATGTTTTTTACTTTCAGTTTTCTCAATAGTTCTCTTTTCTTTAAGGATCAGGTTTTCCTCCATTCCAAAAAAATCCTCATCATCCTCTTCCTCCCCTACATCCTCCATCTTGTTCAAACTCTCCTTAGAACTAGATTCCCCCAATTTTCCTTGTAGATTCCTTATAGGAGATATTTCAATGCCCCTAAATCCCTCCTTTGCCTCCCCATCCATGTTTCCTTCTCGACCAATTAAATATCCTTCACTCACCTCCCATTCTCTATTTATTTCAGCACTTTTCTCCGGTATTTCTATTACCCTGTCTTCCCTATCCTGGGGTTCCAAATTCACTTCCATTTCCTTATTAAACACCTCCACATTTCTATCCCCCAAACTTTCCACCATCCTCTCATCACATCTATCCCTGCATCTCTCAGCCAATCCATCCTCCCTTATTGGCCCATCCTGTTCTGCTTGACTCTTTAATAAATTCTCTATGTTTCCCTTATCCCTTTCCTTTTTTTCATAAGTTTTTTCCCCAGCCTCCCATTGTATTTGAGCTCCCACTGTAAACTCACCATCCCCCCCAGCATTTGCTTGACAATTGTTTGCCCTCGTTTTTTCCATCATGACATTTTCTATCTCTGCTATATCTTTTTTCCATTGGGATTCCTTCACTCCTTTCTGCATCTTCAAGTCTTTTGCCATCTCACTTGCCCTTCTAAAAAGCTTTTCTTCGAGCTTTTCCTTATTGCATCCTCCTTGTTTGCACTCTTTTGATTCATGTTCCTCACACAAACAAAACTCACACACCTTTAACCCTTCCTCTATTGAAACCGGTTGTCTCCATACAACCCCCTCCACATGGATTTCAATCATTTCCTGGATTGGGTGACAATCTCTCCACAATATGCAAATCCTAGGGAACATTTGTAGAGTTACCTTATCCACCATTTCTACTACTTTGATGTAAGTTCCCAATTTATTACCTATCATTTTGTAGCAGTGTTCTTGCCAATACTCCTGAGGCAAGTTTCTAAGTCCTATCCATATTGGGAATTCCCTTATGGTCTCCTTGGTTGGGTCAAAATTTTTTACCCATTTTTTCAAGTAGAATCCATATCCATCCATGAAATAAGGGCCACTATTCATTATCCAAACTCTATCTTGTGCAATATCAACTGTAACCATGCAGAACCCATTTTCTAGAGTTTTGAACTCTTTCACTTCACCCCATTTCTTATCACACCACTCCTTTATCTTTTCTATTTCTAACCCTGGCCCTTCCCATTTGAGAAATAGAGCATTCGTTTCTAGAAACTCACCTTTCGCCTTAATCGCGCTCCCATCCAAAACAATCTTCTCCACCGTGCAACATGTCCATTGCTGATCTCTCGTTGTTTCTTGCTCTTGATTTTCCACCACTTGCAGTCTTCTTAGTTTAGTTGCTATATTTTCAAAATCCACTTTCTCGCCTAAATTCATTGACATAAATCTTTGCACCGGGTGCATCCCTCTACCATTCCTGTTTAACTTGGTGTTCACCTTGTGCCAATTCTCTTCTCTATTCTGGTCCACCCTTCTCCATTGACGACTATCTCTGACACTACCATAACTATTTTGCCATCTTCCATTCTTATTTCCCTAAGAAAACCTCCCTTCATGCTCCCTGAAAGGTTCCCAACCTCTTCTTCCTCTAGCAGACCAACCAGCATTCCCCATCTTGTTTCAAAAACCTCTTTGGTCTCCCACCTACCATTGCTTCTCCATTTGAGCTCCTAAGACATGGTGCTTGGTTAGTTATGAAAGACTTACCTTGAAATGCATAGAGGAAGGTGTGTTTTCCCTCTGGTCTGAATCTTTTCTAAATTTCCATCTTTGTAACTTGGAATGAAACAATGAAAGGAACAAATTATAATAATATTCAAATTATAACCTTCCAACTCTTTTTCCATCTTTTATTCTTTTCCTTGTTTGTAACCGATTAAACACTTGACGTTTTTAATTGGCAAGATATTCTTTAAGTTACGGAAGCCAAAGAGTCTTCTTTAAACCTTTTTATATCATGAGTCGAGAGAGAGGTAGATATATATATATATATATATATATATATATATATATATATATATATATATATATATATATATATATATATATATATAATTTTCCTAGTATCTGACTTCTTGCATTCACCCGAATTATATATATTCAAGTATACCTGACTTCCTTTTATTAGTCATGATTTTGTTCTTATTATAGGGAAGTAGTGAGAGAGACGGATACCATTTTCCATACACCTGATTGTCTTCTACTGCTATGTTTTTAGAAATCTCTTGCCTCCATAACACCTGACTACCTGTCTGCAGTGATCTCCATCTTTACCAATAATTACTTCCGCCTTCAAAACATCAATTTCTTAAATTCGATTTGTCTCAATTCCCTGCAATATCAATTGAAGTGCCTTGTTCAAGCAGTACGTTTTCTACTCCTTGCCGTGCAAGTATTCTGGCTGAGAATCAGAGATTATATGTACTGAAGTGATGTCTCAAGTAATAGGAGGGAATGGATCAATTTGTAGTTCTTCAAACAATACCGAATTCTTATCAGGTGATGAGTTCCATTTCAATGTTTTAAATACAATTACTATAGTAGTCGGCTAGGCTTAGAAATTTCCTTCTTATCTATGATCACATCATTTAGCTTGCTGAATAATCCCTGTCTTTTATAATCAAATTTCTTCTTACTTTCATAACTTCCAAAATCATCATGAAGAGAGTTGAATAATTTCTCTTGATGAAGAGTTTCTAAGTGTAATAAGAACTTGGATGAATGGTATGGATATTAAGAACATGTTTTATTTTTACCACAATTTATGATAAAAGATATAAACAATGATCAAGAGTAGAATGCTCATAACTCTCCAACACTTGGGATTCATCGGCAGTATAAGCAAGAAATGTTGAAGAGGTGTAAAGGGCAGAATGCTCATAAACTTCCAAAACACCTGGGAATCACTGACTATGTAGTCATGAATGGTGAAGAGGTGGAATAAATCTGCAAGAAAGCAAAAGAGAAATCAGACATGAATAACTTAAATAAAATATATTTAATAGCTCATGCATGATCTTGTTTATTGTATTTCCCTGTTGTCAAGACGAGTAGTGTGATTAGATACCAGGATGCTCAATGGATGATCAGATGTTCCATATCTAATTTCGAGTAGGGAGGGCCTTTCTCGTTAGAGATTGTGTGGGGATAAGTTATGGTCTAAGGTTGGGTGGTTAAGCCCCTGACAATGTTTCCTCTCTCCATAAGATGTCGGACGTGCATCAGACAAAGATAAGCTATGCATTTAAACGTTTGTCGGAAATAGGTATTTTTACTTTTATGATGTATATGCAAGAAAGTAAGATTAATTCAGTTATATCATTGTTACAGTTGTTTTACTCTTAATTGCAAGAGATAGATTTATTTGATGGATTGTTAATTCAATCTTTCATTTATATGAATTATGAATATGAGCATATCTTCTAATCTTATGTTATTGCCATAGTTAAGCATTCAAAAGGAAAGGAATGATACTGTGGTATCTGGAGCCCAAATTGATTTAGTGGTATCTGAAGCCCTAATTGATTCAGTGGTATTTGAAGCCCTAAATGATACAATGGTATCTGAAGCCCTAATTGATTCAGTGGTATCTGATGCTCTAATTGATACAGTGGTATTTGAAGCCCTAAATGATCTAATGGTAATTGATGCCCTAATTGATACAGTGGTATGTGATGCCCTAATTGATATGGTGGTATTTAATGGTAATCGTCATTTGATATTGATATAGTGGTTTTTGAAGGTAATCGTCATTTGATTTTGATATAGTGGTATTTGATGGTAATCGTCAATTTATACTATGTGATATTTGTGGAGTAATCTGGGTGATTGCAGAAGCATCCCTACAATGATTTCTCGGTTCAAATTCCATGGTATGTAGAGTTTAATTTCCATAGTAAATTCATTGATTGTGTTTTTCAATTCTTAGTTGTGAAATTTTGTTTAATTGATTTTAGCCGTTAATCTTATTCATATGAATGTAACTGATTTAACTGTCTTCCTATGAAAATAAAGTAATAACTGTATTTCTTTGAGTATGTTAGTTGTTAATTAAGACCCGAAAAAAGGGGATGTTACACTTACATTGGACATGCATGAGCTATTTGGACAATCAATAAAACATTAAATATTTAAACATAATCAAAATACGTACCTTTAAATGGTTTATGTTGGCATTCTCATCATTTCATTATATATGTGTGTGTGCTTCAAACTCATCTCTATTAACATATGTATACATATACATATGCAGGATATGAAGATAAAATAATCTCCCAATTATGCACATATATAGATATGCGTATCCTAATAGGTATAACCTTGGACACAATAATAATATGATGACACCATTCGAAAATAACATATAAATTTGCAAATATATATATGTATAAAAGTATAAATTATTCTTTTAATAAGGAGACCTTCGAATTCTTTTTCTCATAATTATAAGTCTCTATAAGAGATGAGGAGTACACTTGGCATTTAAAAAAAAAAAAATCGGTGAACCAAGAAGCCAATTACCTTTTTTTGTAATTGCTACCAAGAGTCGCGGCTTCTATTTGAGCCTTCTATATTATTCCCATTTGAATTATGCTCGAGTGTATGTCTGGGAGCAAGCATTGATACCGTAGTTCTATTTCCGTTCCCTCTTCTCTTTTCTTTTCTTATTCTTGCAGCTGATATTGGAGAGGATTCGAGCTACTGTTCTTGTTATTAAATGGTCTTCGAAATCTGAAATCCGCATTTGAAAATCAGACTTTTGAGAGCCGATCATTCGGAGTTAATTAAAGATCCGTTCTTTCATTGATTAGGCTATGTGATTAGTTTTCTTAACCTTTATTTTGGTAGAGGTATTGCATTCGAAAGTATAGATGCAAAAATAGTTTCAAGAATTTTCAAATATCAATGCTTGGCTGTGAAGCAAATTAAGTCTATTGAATAGCTCATTTGATCAAGCGCACCAAGTTATTTCACCATGTTAAGTCTGAACCAAATACTTATGTCATGCCATGATTTCTTTTCGAATCAACTTGTCTTTCAAATTTGAATTATAATCCTTTGAAGTTTTCTTAAGAGAAGTCCTTGAGACTTAAGGACTGCTTGTGCTAGTACTAAAATATTATTTCCATCAGTGGAGTTTCAGCAAATGAATTGATATCCTCTATGAACAAACACCCATGACTCACCCGGCTAGTTGGCCAAGAAAGAGGGTGAAGAGGTGGAAAGAAAGTTTTGCAAGAACAAGAAACAAGAATCATAATTGATATGATAATTTTAATTTATTTAAAGAACTATTCAATAGCTCATACATGTCCATCTAATTACTCTGTTGTCAAGTCGAGCAGTGGTGATCGAGTATTTGAAACCCATCCAATAACCTTGGCCAAGATCGTTAAAGGCATGCTTGCCTTCTGTAGATCATATGATGTCGGTGGCGCCAGTTAATCAGACATGCCCGTCTATTATTGAGCGGACATTCTAAACACCGGTTTTGCTTAAATGGCTTGACTAATAGTGCCCCAAGCCTAGCCTCGGGGTAGGGAGGGCCTTTCTTATCAAAAGATTGTGTGGGGATTAATATGGTCTGCGGTTGGGAGGTGAAGCTTAAGCTAATGCTTCTCCTCTTATTTGAAAGCCGAGGCTTGCACAACCATTACAAGACTATCCAGTTAGATTTTGTATGTTCTTCTACCATCCTTTACTATGCATTTACTTTCTCTTGTGAATATCGAATATCATAGAATTAATGTTAATGATTTAAGTTCTTTCTGTGATTATGACGGAAATCATTTAGTTTAGTTGGTTGTTTTAGTTGAATGTTAATTCAGTTAATTTCACATGAAATGGAATTAAAGATGTTCACTTTGGTAAATTAGTTGAAGTATTGTTTTCATATATGTTCTTAATTCAGAATATATCTCTATCTTTTTAGTTAAGAAAATTTGTTTGTTACATAGAGCGTCTAGAGATGTTGGCCATCGTACATGCACTGACCAAGTTCTGGTAGTATCTGGTAGGTGCCAAGTTTGTCGTCTGTATCGATCATAATAGTTTAAGATATTTTCTAGAGCAATGGGATTTGAACGTGAGGTAACAAAAATGGATAAGTAAGATTTAGGCTTTTGATTTTGACATTGAATATGTGAAGGGAAAGAACAATGTGGTTGTAGATGCCTTGTCAAGAAAACTTGCCATATGCTTACTGTATCAGATTTCAACTAACTGGAAAGCACACTTATTGGTGGAATATTCCAAAAACACATTTGCATGTAAGCTTAAGGACGACGACACTCAGGATGACCTATACAAGGTGGTGGATGACATCGTTTACTATAAGGATTGGATATACTTAGTACCTAAATCGGAACTGAAGCAAAAAATCCTAAAGGAAATACATGCCTCATCCTTGGCCGGACACCTGGGGTTTCTCAAAACTTATAGACAACTTAGGGAGAGGTTTTCGTGGAAGGGACTTAAAGGCGATGTCTTGTAGTATGTACGAGAATGTGCAGTCTACCAGCAAAACAAATCTGAACACACCTTATTTGTCGGGCTATTGCAACCCTTGTCGATACCAAAACAAAAGTGGGAAAGTATCTCTATGGACTTCATCATTGGACTTCCTAAGGTAAATGGAAAGGATTGTATCTTTGTGGTGGTTGATAGATTGAGGAAGTATGCACACTCCTTCACCATCTCCTCGGATTTCCAGGCTACATAGGTTGTTGACTTATTTTTCAGAGAAGTTTTTCGTTTGTAGGGGTTACCCCGAAACATTGTTAGTGACAGGGATGGTTGGTTTCTCAGTATTTTCTAGATAGAATTGTTTGGATTGGCAGAAACAAAATTGTCGCCAAGTACTAGCTACCACCCTCAGACAGACGAAGATTGTGAACAAGTGGTTGGAAGGCTACCTACGAAACTATGTTTCGGCACATCAATGGGCATGGGTCAAATGGATGCATTTGGGGGAATACTGTTACAATACAACATATCACATGTCTATTGGGATGACACCCTTCAATGCACTATATGGGTATGAATCCTTTTCATTTATCGCCATGGTACTGGGTGCCAGCCGTGCACCTAGGGCAAGGGATTGGCTTTAGGAAGGGCAAGACATCCTGAGTTTCTCGAAGGAGAACTTATAAAGGGCGCAAAATCATCAAAAGATCTACACTGATAGACATTGAATCAAGAGAAATTTCAACGTGGGAGACTTGGTCTATCTTAGGCTCCAGCCATACAGGCAATCCTCATTGAAGGCAAAAGGGAAAGAAAAATTAAAGCCACGTTTTTATGGTTCCTATCGTGTAATATCGTGTAACTTGCCATATAGGTGAAGTTGCCTATGAACTCGAACTTCCAGAAGGGAGTCGCATCTATATTGTCTTTCATGTCTCTTGCCTGAAGAAAGCCGTGGGATAGAACATCGCAACAACCACAGATCTTTCGCCACTCAATGAAGAAGGGAAGCTTGTGTTAGAACTGACTAAGATCGTTGATGTACGGGATAAGACTCTATGAAACTGTACCCTGAGGGAATACTTGGTACGTTGGAAACACTTGTCATTGGATGATGCGACTTGAGAAGGTGAACACATTCTTCAGCATCCAACATTGCATTTGCTTGAGGACAAGAAAATTTTGGGATGGGAGGACTGTAATGTTCCCGTCATAAAATAAATAAATAATCAAGCTTTGTTTATGGGCCGATTGATTTAGTGTATATCGGACCCATTTTTTATTTTAAGTGTTTCCATAGGTGTTTGCCATTGGCTGTCTTTGTAAACCCTCAGGAGTTTCTCCGAAGGGTATTAAAGTACAACTTGTAGGTAGTAATTGGGGGCAATTTAGATTATTTTCTTTGTAATGCGAATTCCTATTGGAGTTTAGTATTGCTTGCCATTTCGGAAGTGAAAGATCTTCCCTACTTAGCTACTCCGTTTTCAGTGTGATGCAACCCTCACCCTATTCCGCTTGTGTATTTCTCGGCTTGGATCTGGCAAATCTGAACAATATTCTTGTTTGCAAATATACATATTCTCCATTGAAGTGCAATTGCTTGTATTGGTTTACCTCTGTGTTATTGGTGAAGGTATTTCTTGAAACTCAATTTACATTAATATTTGTGCCTCAATGTGCTATCACATTCCCAATTGTACGACCTACGAATTCCATCATTGCACATCTTCACCTGTCCACCGTTCAGATATCTTAATACCGTACATCCTCCCATCCTCACCATAAGGACCCTCTACACACTGCACTCACTCTCTATCTTGCTACCATATGACCTCTCCCAACCACCATACGGTCATAGCAATCACCGTACGGCTTCCACAACTACTGTTGAAGTGCCTTCTAGTTTGTTGAAGTCCCTGCAAAAATGGAGGGAGGAGGAGAGATTAATGTTGAAGTGCCTTCTAGTTTGTGGCAAGAGGGCTACAATGATTGTTGAATGGACATTGTTTGACATCAACATAGGTATTATTATTACTTTTGTATAGTTCATGAATTTTGTTATATAACTGGAAATGATTGCATTGATATTTATGATAAGGTGATCTTATCTCTCTTGGTTGCAGGATGCCATAAGAAGCAATGGGGATTAAGAGGGAGATGTTTTAGCTTCAGAGGGAGGCTTTATCAACTATCTTCTTCTGATAGTTTGGAGGGAGGCTTTGAATCCCCTCTATTTTTAAGTATGTTGTTAATATTTTGGTATAGTAGTTTTATGACACTCTTAATGGAAATGAGTGTAAACTGTCATTGCATTTCTTGCTGATTATGAGTTCTTTCTCATGATAGTTATAAGGTCAACCTGATAACTCATTCGCTCTAGGAATGAGCATCATGTTGAGAGAGTCCATGATAACATCACGATGAGAGATTCCGTGATGGGAGTTGGAAGTCATGTTGAGAGAATTCGTGATAGAATGCTGGTTGCAAACCTTACTAACTTGTCATGTTGAGAGATTCCATCATGTTGAGTGAGTTTGTGATGAAAGTTGTTTGTGATTTCTCATGTTGAGTGATTCCATGATTATGAGTAACTGTTATAGGTTTATCATGTTGAGCGATTCCATGACTCTTAACAATTTTTTTCTGTTAGTGTCATGTTAAAAGATTGCATGGCAACATCACATTGAGAGAGTTTGTGATGAAATCTGGTTGTGTTTCTTGCAAGTTTTTCATGTTGAGTGATTCCATGAATTTTTGTGATTAGATTTTATCACTAACATTTTGATTGCAGCCTTGTGTGATCGTTCAACTAAAGATTTCACTCTCGCTAAGTGGGAGTGTTGGAGTTTGTAGTTGTGATAGAGGTCTTTATCTCTGACCGTTATTACTATTATGGTTACCTTTAGCTGAAAAGGACATTTATGATAAATTGTAATATTAAATTAAGACATGTGTCATTCAACATGCATTAACGCATGGAAATTCGAAGAGTTGTAGTTGTAATAAAGAGTCATTTTTGGGAAATTGAAGAGACGTTTGGTTGGAATGTGAAGAGTCTCTCTTTAAAGTTATATATATATATATATATATATATATATATATATATATATACATATCACATCTAGTGATATGCATTGTACTCTTGAATATTTATGATCAATAAAATGATAATTTTGTTGTGTGGCTAGGTTTTTCACTTTATTCTAGAAGGGTTTTCCCGGGGTATTTTTGGTGCTTATTGTTTCTGTTTTAGCTCCTTTTATTGCTATTTGTCATCTTATCTTTCTATGCTCAAGATCCAACAGCTTTATGCATGGCTAGCACTTCCATTTCTACTCCTAGATTTTACTGACATTTTATAGAATCATTTATCTTGTTTGGCTAGGGTATCTTTTTCTCTATAATGATTTTCTAAATATCTGCAATCTAGGGTTTTGTATGTTTTTAACAATTTTTTAAAATATTATTTTCATGGGTTTTGTACAAATTTTCCCACCAAAACTGTGTTTTGCTCTATTTTCTCTTCAAAAATTGTCTATTTTAAAAAAATTTCTCTGCTAAAATCATATTTGGTTTTTTCCAATTTTCTCCAAAAAAATTCTATATAGTTTTTTCCCTCCTAAAAAATCATATTTAGGTTTTTTCAAAATTTTCCCAAAAGTCATGTTTGGGTTTTCTAAATTTTTCCAAAAAAAATCATGGTAGGGTTTTGAGTGATTTTTCTAATTATCATGTTTGTTAGTTTTACCATTTTTTCGCTTAACAAAGGGTTTGTTGATTTGTCCACAGAATCATGGGTGATCTCAACAAAACGACAAGGGTTTGATGATTTTCCCTCCCTTCAGGTAGAGAGAAGGGAAGTTGAGCACCCAAAACCTTAGCCTTTAGAGGTCGCTCTTCGGAACTCAAAATGTGAAATGAGCTCAAAAGGCCTGTCTTCATCAAATATGACCTCTCAACTGAAAATGAGATGATCAATGCCCACATCTATCAACCAATAGGCCTTATGGTTGTCACTTTAGCTCATGAACAATAGCTTTTGGCTCTTAGAATCTAGTTGTGTTCTTTAGCATTTGGAATCCACACATAAGTTGTAGAGCCAAAAACCTCAAATTGCCGATTTTGGGCTTCCTCCCAAATAATGCTTCCTTTGAGGTCATCTTCTTGACGATTTGGGAGATTGGTTTAGAAGGTAAACTATATGTAGACTACTTCAGCTCAATTTTTTCATGAACACGTCTATGCTCTAACATAGAAGGGGACATTTTAGTGATTGTGTGATTCCTCCACTCAACACCACCATTTTGTTGAGAGGTGTAGGGTGTTGTAAGATGAAGCTTATGCCATGTGTTGCATAGAAGTCGGAGAAATCAAAAGATCAAAATTCTCCCCCATTGTTTGACCTAAGAGAGATGATCTAACATCTTGATTCTTTTTCATCTAAGGACTTAACTTTCGAAATATATTAAACATGTTTGTTTTTACTTCAAAATATAAAACACATTTTCCTACTGAAGTCCCCGACAAATAACAGAAAATACCTAGATCCATTGACCGATACAGTTTTCATCTGTCCATAGACATCTACATGAACCAACTGTAAGACCTTGGATTTTCTCGAACAGTCTCCTTCTAAGAAAGGGATCTGATGCAACTTTCTTGCCTGACAAGTGTTGCGTACGCCATGACTTTGTGACTGAATCTCAGGTAATCCAATGACCAAACTATATTGAGACAACTGGGAGGGGTAGTGAAGATTCAGGGGCCCATACCGCTGATGCCAACTGAAGACACCTAAAAATTGTAAACACTCCTAGTTCCCCTTTTTTGAACATATCTTTATGTTATGCATTTGGTCTTCATCATTCATCAATTTTGTGTCATTTGCCCATTAATTAAATGACAATAATTTAATTAATTTTTAATCATGTTCTCTGATCTTTTCATGTCCATTTGATTTTGTCGTTGTTTACTAGTTTGATTAAATGATTTTATTAATTATTTTATCCCTTGTTGTCTCTGTCATTTAGTTCGATTAAATGATTTTGACAATGATTTAATTTGTCATTAGTTTACTTTAGGGGAATGGTATCTAATTATTTGTCCCCCTTCTTGATCGCCAACTAACTCTTGTAACATCATCACCAAAATAATTGACAAAACCTGCCAAACTGAATAGAATCTAACTTTAGATGTCATAGGAGTGAACATCTCAGAGGGAAGCAACTCGGAATGCTGACAGAGCTTGCTTCCCAAAACTGCACAATGTGAGCTGTCACACACACTATCTAATCCATGTGCAACTAAACTATGCATCTGAAAGGGGACTTGCACATGAGGATCAAAAGGAAATTTGTAGGCACTCCTCATTGTGTAAGCTCTTGAAAACTTCTCAATGATCTCTTTTTGAAATCTCAATGCACTAGAAGTATCCCAAACTCTAAAATGTGAATAGGAAAATCCTTAGACTTATGTTTCTCAAATTTGAACTCAATATTGTCATGCTGGAAGTGGTGAGGCCAATTAATGAGATCCGCCAAACTGTTGTGTTAACCCTATCATCATCCAAGTCCCAAAGCACCCTAAACTCACATCCATCCATACTATGGAGATGAGAACATCTGAAGGTGTGGAATGCTACCACTATCTCCATCATCTACTAGTCTCCCATGGATGAGATGATTCTGCAAGTAATCCAATTTACAACCACTAATCCCATCTACTGCAAATGACCAATACTAAGCCACACCAATGCATCATCAAGTCCTCTATGCGTAGATCATAAAATAGTGATGAGTACTGTTCCTATTGAGTCATGATAAAAAACTCCCACCTTGGTCAAGCACTGTGTATCAGGGTTCTGAATGTAATCATCTGACTCATTACCAACAATAACTACAGTGGATGCAACTATAGGAGAACTTGATGCAACATGTGGTTTTCCGTTGCTCTCCACAGATGCACTCATCTCAACTGTATCATTTGCATCTGTAAGTATGATATGTGTGTCCACATCCTCAACCTGCTCAGAACCACAACCTCTAGATATAAGGTCATCAACAACTGCCACTGTGGACAACTGTGTTGTATCAGTATCTGGTGAAGATTGTGCCAACCCAAACTCCATGGAAAGCTCCTCAATTCGTGATCGAGACTCATGAAGGGCCAATTGTACACTCTCCAATGAATCCACAGTCACTCCCAGCTCATGGCTGAGCTCATTTACCTCCTCATTTTCCCTCAGTGCATCGTAGTAAATGTAATCTTGCTTGAGAAGATAGTCTTTTTCAGCTAATAGTAATAACTATAAATAGTTATGGTTCATAATACCAATGGCTTCTCAAAGTGCATGAAACTCTAACAGGGAAAAGTCACACTCACTGTGCTCAACTGTGATAGGAGCATACCCCAATCAAATTTAGCCAACATCTGACAAGCAACATCAAAGTGCTCTATGGATGTGGAAATCATGCTGTTATCAACCACCCAACCGAATGATGTCTCTGAAACTTGTGACTCTCATGTAAGCTCTTTGAATCAAAGTCTGCACTACGATGTGATATATCTGCAACGCTCACTTTATGATTGACAACAATATGTGTGCTATCATTAGTGCATATACCAACATCCCAATTACTGTCGTTGAGCACCTCAACAGATGACTCAACTAGTAATGTAGAAGTTGCTGCTATAAAAGTATCTTCACACACTTCTTCCAAGGTAGTCGCATGTCTATCCAAAGCCCGATCATGGGACCTATTGCCAACGAATGGACTTTTTGATTTAATCTTCCAAAGTCTGATTTGAAAAATCAGACTCATCATAGCATGAATGTACAACTCCAGTCTCATTTTTAGCATGCAAATCTTCAGTACCTTCAAGTGGCAACAAACTAGAAGCATGTTCCTCAAGCGAAATGGCTGCTACCTCATGATAATGCAAAGGACTTTGAATGATGCTACAATAATCATAACTGTTACCAACTTGCATTTATAGATTTTTCCACAATAATTTCCTTATTGTACAGATGTGTTAAATCTTTACCTATAGGCATGGAGGGGTGTGTAGATTTCCTCAAAAAATAATCTTCATGACGCTACACATCATAACCGAATCTAATGTGAGCTTGAGCAGGGTTCTAACAATATTTTCCAAGCTATGCCACTTTCCCAATACCCAAACCGAACAAGAGTGCTGGTCACTCAATTTTCAAAGTGTGAGCTGAATGATTTCTAGCCCTAGTAGGATGGAAGGAAACCTCTCTGATACCACTGTAATATCCACTGCCAGTTCTGATCTTAAACTGCTGATTAGAGGTTGAAGGAATATCATCAAACACTCCACATACAATCTTTATGCTTGCTGGATTTTTTGGAATGATGCCAAATGAGATTAAATGCTTCTAAAAAAATGGATGATGGGTTGACACTAATAGAAACAATATACTAACCATTTTTGACCTTTCTCATACGGATGAGTGACTGAGATCAACTTGTACAGTGAGTTGACATATTGTCAAACACTTTCCATGCATCCTGGGAAAATCAATAGTCATCTAAGTAAAGGGATTTTTTTAGAAATGCTTGGCATGCATATTCAAGATTGAAATCTTTGTCAACAGTAATAGACAATTTGTCAAACAGATAAAATGCAACCTATAATCTATTGATTATCTCTTTAATGCATTTACAATGTCATAGCATACCTGTAATGTCCTTGGGTAGGATGGTTTTGAAATTGTCCTAATTTTTACAAATTCATAGTAGACTTCTTCCTACTCCTCTAATGTGGTTAACTTGTATTCAATATGACTTGCAAATAAATAGTGATGTCTTAGTGCAAAGTTAGTATCTCAATGTTATACAAGATTCATCTGATACACAATGTTTCTGATATATATCTTTGCTCGGGTAATAAAATGATTAGCAAGCTATGTGATTTGAATTGCTTCCAAAGAAGTCTATAAGAATAATTAATATCATCTAGTCATGTTCATGTTTGGGGTGATCACTTTCCAGTAATGATTTTATAGAATGTCCAACCTAAGGTTGTCCTATTGCTGTTTCTAATATAATGCTTGTTGTTATGTAAAATCTATAACACGATTCTTATTGGATATGTCTCTACTTCTGCGATCTTGGATTTCTTTAAATAACAATTTAAGACACTTGGGTTGCAATTTTACCAGATTTCAAAGGATGTCTCTAGCAGACTTGTAGAGATGCATGGTGGACATTTGTTTCTGACATACCAGACGAGCCTTTGCAGTAAGGGCACGAGTCTCGTTTAACTATAAATCATAATTCTAACTAGAAAGGAAATCATTCAGATCTTAGTTTGATAGTGTAAAGATTGCATTTTGAACTCTTGAATCTCGGGCATTAAATCATTGTTGTAGTTTGTAGGTTCTATTAGCAGCGTTTATTATTGAGGGGAATATCTGAATTAAACTTCCTAGTGGTATTCTTAACCCTATACAGTTGAGTCCAGAGATTTATCTCAAAAATCCAATTGCTTTGTTTTACAATGGGTAAGAAATCATTCACATGTAATTACATTTATAAGTTTAGATTATTTACTGCATGATATTACGCACTAAGTTTGTGATCTGCATTGTACATTTAGAATTTAGAATTTGTTTAGTTTTATTGCTGTGAGAGTGTGTCATTGTGAAAGTTTACAGGGATGGAACATGTTCAGGCAGCGGATGCCTCAATACAAAGGGTTCTTGGTTGTGGATAATATTGGGGATGAGCGAGAATCCATTGATGAAGCCAGAAAATATTTAGATGCAGATTTTGGAGAAGGAAGCATGATTCTTTTAACTGCACGAAGCCCCAATATCTTGAAGAGTGTTATTCCTGAAATTGAAAATTCAATGTGCCATGTGCCAGCTCTTAATGAGGATGAGGCTATAGCACTTTTAATGGATTTGCCACTAGAGAAAGTAGCCGAGTTGAGCAGTGAACAAAAACATAATGCAAGAAAATGTGCACAGACTTGTTTGTTCAGACGGCAGGGATGGGAAGAGGGTAATTATAATAATCCATTAGCTCTAAAGACCTATGGCGCGTATCTTCGAGATAACTTCACATGTGACTCTTCCAAATGGGTTCAGATACCCGAGTTTAGCCAATATTCTGTTAGATATGATGCCCATCAAAATATTTTTGCCATTTTCGAGTTGAGTTTCAATGCATTGCATCCAAAGCATCTCAAGATATTTATGCTTTTAAATTTGTATCTGCCTCAATCCAGAAGTTACAGGGATTATAAATCTTTTCACGAGATTCGAAAATGGTTAGCCCTAGTTTGCTGCAATGAAAATGAGGATGAGGAATCTATCTGTGAAGCTGTACGTATCACTTATTTTTTGAGGTCTTGACATTCATCTAGGTTTAAAGAATAATTTATTTGGACTTCATTCTTATATTTGTAACTTTGTATGCAGATGTATGATTTGAAGAAGAAGGGTCTAATTGAAGAGTGTGAACCTGAGATTTATATCCATGATCTGCTGAAAGAGTTTGCCGAGATTAAAGCAAAGAAAGTGGAGGAATGGATATTAATGGAGAAGTGAATGAAATTCCTGTGACTCGATCTATTGTTGAGGCCATGAAGTTTAGAGACTGCAAAATGAGGATTCTGGGTACGGTTAACCACAACTTATTTGCATCTCTCTGTGTTCTTCATTTGGAAAACATGTCAAAACTCAAAACACTAGACCTGGGCTCAATGAGATTTGTGAGAAGTATCAGAATTGAGAGCTGTCATAAATTGAAAGAAATTCAAGGGCTTCAGAATCTGTCAACCCTTCGTTATTTTGATCTTATAGACTGCAGTAGAGAAGTCAAGTGCTCAGGGATTAGTAATCTTAGAGGACTGAGACGTCTATATGCCCATCTAAAGAAGGGAGATGATGACTGCTGTACATCTGTAGAATGCCACGATCTTACCAAGTATTACTTCTTGGAAGACATTTTTGTCCGGCGTGGCTCTCAAGTAAAGCTTCCCAAGCTAAAGCACCTGCATCACCTCCAGACTCTTAAGGTTGAACACTGTGATGATTTGATTGGACCAGAAAACCTTAATGTGTGTTTGGAACTTAAAAGCGTCAAGCTTCGGGTATGTCAAAATGTTACTGGACTATTAAATTTTGCTGGATGTACAAAACTTGAAAATATCACCATTCATGAGTGCTCGAGCAAGATGCCAGGGCCATTAAATTTGACCGGCTGTTTCAATGTTCAAACAGTGGATGTGAATGCAGAGAACTGGTTGACGGAAATTCAAGGCTTGGATGGGATGGCAAATTTAAGTTATCTCTCCATAGGCGATTTAGAAAGTGTAGAAGAGTTTCCTAGTTTCAAGCAACTGCATAATCTAACTCATCTTAGTTTGGTGAACTGTACTGTAAGGGAACCCCCAGACCTGACAAATTGCTTTCAACTGACAACAGTTACTGTTATTGGATGTAAAAACTTAAGCAGGTTCCCTGCACTTAATGGCCTTCCTAGTTTAAAAAACTTGTCATTAGTAGGATGCACAGAAGTTACTGATCCTCCAGATGTAAGTTGGTGCACTGATCTGGAGACTTTGAATGTAAGGGATAATGAGAACATGGAAGGCGTGCCTTGCATGATTGACTGCATATCTCTCAAATGGGTTTTCTTGACATGGCATGTTAAGAGAGCTGATGGAACCAAGATATTATGGAAGTTTAATAATGTTAAGTTTTTTTTACGATCCTTTAGCGGAGCACCCACATTATGAGAACTTCTTGGATGAGGTTCCAGATATACCAGAGCAATTGAAGGATTCTCCCATCTTTTTCAACTGTGCACGACCCCACCGTGAAGTATTTTCAGTCAATGGCAAAGTATACTCAATTTGTTTGAGCTGATGAACGGTTTTTGCTTTTCTGAACCGAGTGTAAGAAGCCAAGTATGCAATTTGAACTGACAAGGAAAATGCTTTTCTGTGCTGCCTTAAAATATATCTTGCTTATGTCATATTGTTATTATTCATATGCTTTTATATGTAAGACTCGGAATTATTTCCTTAATATTAATATATGCCTGTGTTACTAGTAGTGTTTTGGGACCAGGTGCATAGAGTATTCAATATTCAATTCATTTTTCAATGACCCATCTTTCATGTTTAATGATTCTGAGTAATTTATTGCTCATGAGCTTAATTATTTCACTGTGTCCTGATGCTCATTGTAGAGAGGGACTGAATAGTATATAACTAGCACTTGCACCTTTGAAGGGTGCACAAGTTACACTGATAGTTTTAAATATATCAAATGATGTCACTGTAGTATTGATACGAAAGTTTTCTCATAACATTTTTTGTGCATAGTAAAACATTGGTAAGAAACTTTTATCTTTATTATTTTTGCTTCCTTGGTACCCGCAAAATATGCCCTGTTAGACTTTTCCTTCGTTGAGGTTCATCCAGTCTTTTCAATGATTTGTCTTCTTCACAACTTTTGCTAATATCTTTGCACCCTTTTGTATTCATGATGAACTTTATAGGCTCTTGGTCATTATGACTTGTACTTTGATTGTCCTCCAAAAACATGGGTTCTAGAGGAACATTGACATTGCTATTAATGAAGTACAAACTATTGTAGTGGTGTCCATCATGATATGACACATGTAGCATAGGAATATCTGCGCCATCAAAATTGTAGATTTGGAATACTTGACCCTTTAAATGGTGCACATGAATGTTATTTCGGGTCACCATGGAGGCTCTTTGACTCACAATTTCTCTATCTACCTCCCTATCCCTACCTTTATATGTTTCTTACATACACACAAACACTCATTTCTCCCTCCTCATCTCTATCTTTCCATCTCTTTGCCTTTAGCCTCATTATATCTATACTATATTTGCTCTATTTGTCTATGATCTATCTATCTATCACTGTTAGTTTTGGTGGATCTTTGATAGATAAAACTATTACAATAAATATGGGAACAATAGAGACTCTTACTTGTACCACAGTAGTGCAGAGTTGTTCTTCAAATAATGGTGATCTTTGAATTACTTATATGCAGAATCTTCTTCTCTGTATATTGCTGACAATATAGATTGTATATTGAATGTGACAATGATCTTCTATAATGTCTGCAAATAACTTGTACTGTAAAGTGAGTATTATATTTGCCTTTCAGCAACAAATATAGAGGAGACAGTGTAAAATGATCTTGAGAAGATAGCGCAGATCCCTGGGACTTGTGATGCCTTGTATAGATCTTTGTCCTCAGCGATCTGCCTACCTATATATACAAAGGTGAAGGGTCATGACCCCCGTAGAGTCATGACTCTATGTGGGCTTTGGCCATGAAGAGTCATGCCTTTACGGTGGCATGACTAACAATAGTTAGTTAGTGAAAGACCATCGGTAATACATAATTAGTACTGCCGATATAAATCGCACAGCAATAACATTGCCAATACAAATAAAGACTGCCGATATAATATAGTTTGTTTGTCGATAATGGTATCTCACACACACACACACACACACATGCACAGGGAACAATACACACAGGAAACAATAATAACCATTTATCTGAGAGCCTAAATGCAGATATATATATATATATATCAGACGAGCATCATTACTTCTATTGATGCTATACATTAACACTCCCTCTTAGCAAGGGAGAAGTACTATACTAATAGATAGAATATCTGATCACATTGTCTAATCTTAACACTCTGAAACAATGACTAGTCGGATAATAAAAATCACCAAGCTATGAACACTATCATAATGTACATCATGATCTCGAATTGTCTAAAACAATATCTAGAGTAATCATAATGAATATGTTATCTATGATCTCTAATTGCTCGAAGCAATATCTAGAGATGTCCATAGTAATAACATAAAAAATTGTTACTCATGATCTCTAATTGTCAGAAACAATATCTAGAGATGTCCACGGTAATAAAGTTTGTTATCTATGATCTCTAATTGCTTGAAGCAATATCTAGAGATCTCCATGATAACATAATGGGTTTGTTATCTATGATCTCTAATTGCCCGAAACAATATATAGATATGTCCATCAAGCCTATCATTTGCAAGATCGTCACCTTACAAATAATTACGTTTTGAAAAAATATGTCCATGAAAGATCGTCACCTTTCATTACTTATCTGATGTGACTAAACAACAATAAAAGCATAAACTCACTTGAATTAAAAAATTAAATTCAATATTCAATATTACAAATTAATCATACCAAGTTTTTCTCTGAAGTATTTCAACTTCACTTTAGAAAGAGGCTTGGTAAAGATATCGGCTGTTTGCTCATTGAATGATTCCTCGATTCACCATATCTCAAATGTAGTGGTAAAGAATTTCAATATGTTTGGAGTGATTGTGAAAAACCGGATTGGTTGAAAGCTTGATGCAACTTTGATTATCATAATGAATCACAGTGGGCTTCAAAGGTCTTTTGAACTAATCTGCTAATAACTTCCGTAGCCATACCACTTCTCTAGCACCCAAAGAAGATGCAATATATTCTGCTTCGGTGGAACTTAAAGCAATTGAAGTTTGTTTTCTGCGGACCAAGAAACCATACCAGATCCTAAATTGAAGCAACATCCATAAGTACTCTTACGTTTAGTAGGACTGCTTGCCCAATCAGAATAAAAATATCTATGAAGTTCAATTTTGATTTTATCATATTTGATTCTCATTCCAACAGTACCTTCTAGATATCTCAAAATGTATTTAGCTGCATGTAGATGTATCTTCTTTGCTGCACACATAAACCGACTTAAGGTGTTAGTAGCATAACATATGTAAAGACGAGTATTCACCAAATACATTAAATATCCAATAATTTGCTTGTAGTAAGTAGAATTTGTAGGTTTTGATTTGATCATATCATCCTTCAACTTGTGTAGATTTACTTCCATAGGAGTAGCCGCTAGTTTACATTCCATCATTCCAAATTTTGTTAAAATGTCGATTCTATATTTTCCTTGATTCAAAAGAATGTAGTTATCTTGTTGCCAGACTTCTAAACCAAGTAGTGAAGTAGACCTAAGTTTTTCATTTCGAACTCTGCTGTGAGTTCTTGTTTGCATTTCTTTATGAGATGTTCTTCACCTGTTATCAACAAATCATCAACTTATAACACAAGAATAATCATACCATCACCATCTATTTTGAAGTACAAGTTAGGATCAACTTCATTTTTAGAATACCCTAAGTTCAATAGATAGTTGTCTATCCTTTCAAACCACACTCTGGGAGCCTATTTGAGACTATAAAGAGCTTTCTTTAATTTACAAATGTGAGTTTTGCTGTCATGAATGCTGAATCCTTCTGGTTGCTCGATATAAACTTCTTCAATTTTGCCATTTAGGAATGCGGTTTTGACATCTATTTGATGAACCTTCCATCCCTTGGATGCTGCAATAGCAAAGATGGTTATGACTGAAGTATATCTAGCAACTGGAGCAAATGTTTCTTCATAATCAATGCCTTCTGTTGTGAGAAGCCCCGTGTTACAAACCTGGCTTTGTATTTTTCAATGCTGCCATCAGATGCATGTTTAATTTTAAACAACCATTTGGAAAAAACAACTGATTTGTTTTTAGGTCTTGGTACAACATCCCATGCATCATTTTTTAGTATAGAGATATATTCTTCAATCATTGCTTCTTTCCAAGACTGATTTGAAAATGCTTTAACATTAGAAGGTTCAGTTTTTATAAGTTGAGTTAATAATGCAACATAACATGATTGATTCTCGTTCTTTTACTTTCTCAAATCACTTCATTAGGTTCAACCTGATTTTCTTCTATCATTTTCCTAGCCCAAAGTGGCCTCTTTTTCATGATTAGACATAGTGGAAGAGGATGGTTCAATATCATTCTCCCTCTCAATTTCTGATTGTTGATTTTCATCTACTTCAGGAATAGATTCAGTAATGGATTCATCACTATTTCTAGAGATATTAAAGGCAATATCTTCTTTAAATTTTACATCTCTGCTAATCTCAATTGTTCTTTGACCTGGAATGAAGACCCTGTATCCTTTTGTTGTTTCACTATATCCAATAAGTATCCCCTTCTTTCTGGAAGGTTCTAGTTTTGTTCTTTTCACTTTAGGAATGTGTATATAGATAGGATATCCAAATATTCTTAGATGATTTAAATTAGGTTTAATGTCTGTAAATACTTCTTTCAGAGTGGCGTTCTCTAATACCAAGTGTGGACATCTATTTTGAATGTAGACTGCAATGTTGGAAGCTTTAACCCAGAAGGAAGTATGAAGATTTTGATCGTGCATCATTGCTTTGGCGGATTCAACAATTGATCTATTTTTACGTTTAACAACTCCATTTTGTTGAGGATTATATGGTACAAAAAACTCCCTCTTAATCCCAACAGAAATGCACACATTCTTAAAAATATCAGAGATGTATTCACCTCCATTGTCTGACTTTAGAATTTTTATTTTTTGTCCTGAGTAATTTTCAACTAAGGCTTTGAACTCTTTGAATTTTGATAAAACTTCAGCTGATTCTTTTTGTTTCAGAAAATAGATCCAAGTTCTTCTAGAGTAATCATCAATAAAAAATATATAGAAGAAGCACCCATTAAGAGAAGGTACATACATAGGACTGCAAAGATCAATGTGGATCAGTTCAAGAATGGATTTAGATTTGTGAACACTTTAAGGAAATAATTGTTTAGTATTTTTGCCTAAAGCACATCCTTTGCAAATACTTAAGTGATCAGTTTTCAGACTAGGTAAACCTTCTACAATTTTTTCTATGGATTCCACGATAGTGAAGGTGACTTAGCCTCCTATGCCAAATTTCAGTGGAATTTCAAGTTTCATGACTAAGAGCTAGGTTTTGATTATTACAAAGTTTATAAAGACTTCCATCTCTAAATCTGATGGAAATGACTTTCTTGATATTAGAGTTCTTGGGCCAAGATAGAACTTTGTCCTCTTGGAATGTGATTCTAAATCCTTGATCAACAAGACCAGAAATAGAGACTAGGTTTCTCTTTATTCTTGGTACATATAAAATATTTTTGAGTTGTAGTGTAATTCCTGAATTTAGGTAAATTGAACAGGAACCAATTCTTTTAATAGGATGAGTAGAGTTATCTCCAATGGTAACTTCTTTTGAGGCTTGTTCAGAGAAAGTTTCAAATTTGTCTTTAAAATCGATGATGTGCCGAGATGCTCCACTGTTTATGATCCAAGTGTTGTGATTTGAGTTTAATTCACTTGAAAAGGTTAAGTAAAAAGCATAGTTTTCTCTATCTTCTTTATCTACACCCTCTCCTTTGATTTCTGCTAAGGCTGCCTGAATTTTCTACTTTTCAAGGCATAAGTTATGAGAGTGACCAATTTTATCACATTTAAAACATCTAACTTTGGACTAATCACGTTGCTTATATGATTTGTTAGATTCCCTTTTGTTGTATTTGAATTTTCTTTTCTTGTTTGATTTGACATGAAGTGCTTGAATTTCTCGCTCTTGATTTGTACTTAGTCCTCTTGAGATTAATCTAGATTCTTCTTGTGTGCATTCATTCTTTAATAAATCGAATTTAGGGAGTTCGAATCGAGAGTTTAAACTTCGAATAAATGTTTCCCATGATAGAGGAAGACCTCTTAGTGCTATCATGTTGAGTTCTTTGTCATCAACTCAATTTTCCATTGTTGCAAGTTGATCTTTTAATTCAGAAATCCTTAGAAAATATAAAGTAATAGATTCTCCATTTTTCATCTTTATATATAGTAGATCTTGTTTTAGGGTTAATAATCTACTAGCATTGTTGATTTCAAATGTATATCGAATAGTGGAGAACATATCAAATGCAGTCTTGAGACTAGATATGGAAGGAAGAATATGATCTTTTTACAAAATCTATTATAATTTTCATTGCTTTATTATTATGTCTTTACCATGTTACTTTCTCTGGTTCATTTTCGGGCATGGATATGTTTGTTTCAACATATTCCTCTAATTCCATTTGCCTTAATATTATCATTACTCTAATTTTCCATGATGAGAAATTAGATGCACCCTCAAGCCTATCTTCTAGTCTCACATGATTCACCATTTTAATAATATAATTTAGCTTTTGAAAAAAAGATTTTAATTGTGAGTAATAGCTTTTCTTATCAGAATGGCTCTAATACCATTTTAGTTTTTGTGGATCTTTGATAGATAAAACTATTACAATAAATATGGGAACAATAGATACTCTTACTTGTACCATAGTAGTGCAGAGTTGTTCTTCAAATAATGGTGATCTTCGAATTACTTATATGCAGAATCTATGGTGATCGGCAGAAATATAGACAGAGAGATATTTTTATTGCTGTTTGTTATTTTCCTCCGACCTCTTCTCCCTATGCTATTCATGACCTGGAGGATGGCGATCCCTATTTTGATCTTCAAGAGAGTATTTTGCAGTTTGAGGCTTAGGAGATATTGTTATTCTTGGTGATTTCAATGCTCGTACCAAGGATCATCATATCCCTTTACATGATCGTGGCTCTGATTCAAACTGTATTTTTGAGTTAGATCCGACTACTATGGGCTTGCAATGCACTTCGAAGGATGTTCTTGGGCCGTTCTCTGTTTATGGTCACCACCTCCTTCAGCTTTGTGAGTCTTCTGGGTTGTTGATCCTGAATGGTTTATCCTTCCTTCCTAGATCAGACCTCTTTACTTGCTGGCCGCACTGTGGTGGTGCGAGTGTTTTTGACTATGTCATTTCCTCTCCTCCTTTCATTTCTTCCATTCGCAGTTTCACCATTTCGTGTCTTTCGCTAGCCGATCATGCTCTTCTTAGCATTTCTATTTGCGTTTCACCCCATCTTTTCCTGCCCTTGCTATGCTTGACTAGTACCGTCTCCCTTCCTACTCGCTTCCATTACCCTGAGAGTGATGGTGAGCTCTTTACTTATCACCTTAGGCATCTTTTGTGACCCACTGGCTGCCTCAGACATGTTTGATTCGTTTGCCTCTGCCATATGGGATTATGCTCTCCTTTCTATTCCCCACCGTTCCCCTCTCTCTCTCTCACAGTTCCCCTCTCTCTCTCTCACAGTGAACCGTTGGAATACCTGTCCTATGAATAAATGGTTTGATGCTGACTACAAAGCTTTCCATCGCTATGTTCGTGTCGCCTTTGAGGCTCAGTCTCCTGCCTTTACCCATCTGTGCGTTTCTTATCTGCGTTTTCTTCGTCATAAGAAACGCTCCTTTGCCTCTTTTTAGTGCAGAACCCTTTGCTCCACGCTTATCCAAAATCCCCAGATCTTCTGGCGTACCCTTTTCTCTCGTTGCTCCTCCCCATCCTCCACTCTCGACTATATTCTAGCATTATGGAGGCCATCAGATCTTTGAGATGCAGCAGAGTAGCTGATGAAGAGGGTTTTCAGACATAACTTTTCAAACTTGGTGCTTCAGTTCTTGGATCTTACCTTCCTACACTCTTTAATAGAGTGGTTTGCACTGGGTTTCTTGATTCCTGGTCTAGACATGTTGTTTACCCTATTCACAAGTCTGGGCCTATTTCTGATTCAGGAAATTACAGAACTATTATGATTGGTCATACTTTTGCCAAACTTTATGCCACTGCTCTGAACACCATGTTATCTAGTGAGCTTGATAGACGGGGATGTAGGGCGAGAGGTCAGGTTGGCTTTCGGGCAAACTACCAGACTATGGATCGTGTTTTTACATTGCGAGCTATCATTGAGGAGGCTAGACACCACTCTCAGAAGGCCTATTGTTGTTTTGTGGACTTCCGTAAGGCTTTTGATTATGTTCCTAGGTTTGCTTTATTTTAGCGGCTTTAAGAGATTGGGATTTCAGATATGTTACAGACTGCTATTTTGAGACTTTATGAGAAGGTTACTGGTAGACTCAGAACTCCGGAGGGCTTTTCTGATCCGATTCAGAGCACCATTGGCGTGAAGCAGGGTTGTCCTCTTTCGCCTACTCTGTTTGGCTTGTATATTGATGAGTTGGAGGATTTCATCTTATGAAATCCTCTCAACCAGGAGATGGGTGTTATTTACATCAGGTTTTGATCTCTATTCTCCTCTTTGCTGATGATGTCATTCTCTTGGCCTCTTCTCCCTATAGCTTACAGAGACTCCTTGATAGTCTTGCTTCTTTCTGTACTTAGCGATAGCTTGTGGTCAATTTATCTAAGACACGGGTTATGGTCTTTAACTGTTTAAAGACCTCTCATCTCCATTTCTTCTTCCAGGGGAAGGAGGTTGAGATTACTCCCTCTTACATGTATCTTGGTGTGAAGTTCTTAGGACCACGTTTCGGTTTGAGACCTGCTATTCAGTCCAGAGTCAGTAAGGGTATGGGCTCCCTGGTTGTGCTGGAGAGACAATGCTTCAGGCATCATTTTCATGATATTTTGTCCAAGTTGTCCCTTTTTGACTCCTTGGTTCGTCTGACAGTCCTCTATGGTTCTGTGGTTTGGGGACCTTCTCTTATTGCTTCTGATTAGGCTTCTATGGAGCAGGTCCAGACACTGTTGTTGTGTTGTATCATTAGGTGTCACAGATTCACCCCTCACAACATTGTTTTAGTAGAGTTTGGTGCTCATCCTCTCAAACTTGGCGTTATTTTTGACTTGATTTGGTTTCTTCATCGGCTTCGTGGTTTTATGGAGATAGGTGCTGATCGACATAGATACTCTTTTTTGGTGGAGATTATGAGATCTGACACTTCTGCTAGATCAAGATGCTGGTACGCTCGAGCCACCTCTTTGTTGGGTTCGATTGGAATTGAGATTGATTGTCTTCCTCCCTATCAATTTTCGTTGGATGCCCCGACTCATCTTCTTCCCTCTCGTCAGGAGTTGAATGAGCATGTTAGATAGGATATCTATAGGCAATACATTACCACTACTTGGTGTCATCCCCTAGGTGGTTTGCGACCTAAGATGGCCTTCTATGCTGAGCATTTTCTTGTTATTCAGGATGGTATTGTTGTTCGCCCTGCCTATCTTTACCAACATTGGAATCATGCATTAGGGTTCTCTTTGGGCTCTTTTAGGGTTGGTTCTCATCGTCTCAGGGCTCAGACTGATCACCATATGGATCAGGCTAATCGATTATGCCAGTTATGCACTCTGATGGAGGTTGAGACCGAGACTCACTTCATAGTTCGTTGTCCTCATTACTATGAGATCAGAGAGAGATTCTATTGCCTTTTTAGAGACTGTTCTTCTCTCTCGATGTTCTTCAATTATATTGATCAACGATGTTTAGCACTTTATCTTCAGGAGGCCACCCATCTTCGAGAGAATACCCTACAATCCTTTCATATGAGACAAACTTCTGATTAGCTCATTACCACCTTTTTCTCTCCCTTGTCTCCTCCACGAGGTTTGAAAAGGCCTTTCACTACTTCACATTCCAGATCTGTCAGACATTGTACTAGTCTCTACAGGCAGCATCCATCCTATAGGGGTTCTTCATGGCATCTGAAGACTATGAATTGTCCACGGATGTACCTCTCTATTATAGATTTCTTTGTGACAATGAAGGACCCTTAGTCCTTACCTTGTCTTTCTTTCTTCTTGTTGCTTTGTTCCTTTTCAGTCACCGTTTGGTGCCTTTGCTTGGCTGACTCTTCTGTTTGTATGCTCAGTCCCATAAACTGTTTTGGTTTTTCGTGGAGATTAATAATTTTATCTTATCTTATCTTCTCTGTATATTGTTGACAATATAGATTGTATACTAAATGTGACAATGATCTTCTATAATGTTTGCAAAGAACTTTTACTGTAAAGTGAGTATTATATTTGTCTTTCAACAATGAATATAGAGGAGACAGTTTAGAATGATCTTGAGAAGATAGTGTAGATCGTTGGGACTTGTGATGCCTTGTATATATCTTTATCCTCAGCGATCTGCCTACCTGTATATACAAAGGTGAAGGGTCATGACCCCCGTAGAGTCATGACTCTATGTGGCCTTTGGCCATGAAGAGTCATGCCTCCATGGTGGCATGACTAACAACCGTTCGTTAGTGAAAGACCATCGGTAATACATAATCAATACTCTCGATATAAATCGCACAAAAATAACATTGCCAATACAAATAAAGACTGCCGATATAATATAGTTTGCTTGTCGATAATGGTATCACACGTATGTTAATTCAAACACACACACACACATGCACGCGCACGTGTGCGCGCGCACACACACATATGAAACAATAATAACCATTTATCTGAGAACCTAAATGCGGATCTATATATATATCAGAGCAGCATCATTACTTCTACTAATGCTATACAATAACTTTATCATTTTATCTCTTCATCTTCTCATCCTCTCTCCTTTTCCCCACCTCGATATTTGGTTCTAATTCATTTATCTACATCCTCTCTTTTTCCCTCCCTATTTTTATCTCTCAATCTTTTCACATTTATAGTTCTCTTCCATTGTTCGTTTATTCATCTTACTCACTATTCCCCCCACCGCCCTTCCTACTTATCCCTCTAACTATTATTTCCTATGAAACTAACAACATAGCATTTTTTAAATCAATACTTCTAAACTGGCCTCTTTTCATAATCTCTATCTCTTTCTCTCCATCTTACTATATCATTTTAACTCTTTGCCTCTTCCTGTCCTCCTCTCCATCTCTCGTTTTTTATTTCCATCTCTTTATCTTTACCTATCCTTTTACCTCTCTTTATTAATTTATTCTATTTTTGTCACCCACTCTCCCTCTCTTTACTGCCTTATTATCTCCCTATTTTCATCTCCCTCTGGACTTGTATGTGTACTGCTCTCTCCCCCCTCCCAATAACCAATAATGAGTAGTATCCACCTTTTTTTATGCTAGTTTTTCTTAATGGAGCATAAGTGATCTAGACTCTTTCTCACTTGCCCTATTTTGCCACACATTTACTCAATGCCACATTGGTGATCTTTAATCTTGTTCAGTTGTTTTTACATATTCAATTTTTCGAGATTTTTTTTTTTTTCATTTGTAATTTTCAAGAGTCATTTTGGTCTACCACGCCACAAGTCACGTTCATTTTCATAATGAAATATGTTTAATGATTATGGTGTTTCCCTAGCTCCATTATTGTATCAAGATAGTTTTAATAAATATTTAATATTTTAAAATATATTAATTAATTTTATGATTCTTTTCAAGGATATTTAACCCTATGAATTATAAGTGTTACCTTTTATTAGGTTCTATGGTTTCTCATGTTCATTAAACTATCATTAAGAATTAAGTTAATATAAATAAATTTGAAGTTATTTGATAGAATAATATGATGTTATACTATATCAAGAAGGAACCAAGCATTCCTATTGATCATCAAATTTATAATTTTTTTATTGTAGATTTTAATGTACTTGAAAGTTGATGGGTTGTAAAGTCCATGATTTTTTTAATCTAATAGAAGAAAGCAATCAATATTAAAAAATAAGGAAATAACTATAATAGAAAATGATTTATGTATCAACCAATAATTTTTTATTCATGAATTGAAAGAAAAAACTGTATTATATGTTATGTTATATGTCGTAAGATAATTTTCTCATAGATTATCTATAATTAAAAGGGAAATTTATGTTTCCAAATATTTTATTGTTCTAAATATATTTTTATCTGATTATTAAATGAGGAATAAAACAAAAAAATATTCTATTGAAATAATAGAATTTCACATCATTTTGTTAAATTTTTTTTTAACAATTTACAAAAATTAAAAATATTTTAGAAAGAAATTTCATGACAAAATATGATAATGCATTTTGATAGACAACTAAAATATCATAACACAAATTGATGTTGTGGTATAAAAAATTAAACTCATTTAAGAACTCTCAAAATAACCATGATTACTTGAGAATGGACATTAAGTGTTTAGAATGATAAAGAAAAATAATATAAAGATTATTTGTTGAAATTGATTATGAAATTATGAATATAAGAAATTAAATGTGTTAATAGTTTTAAAATAATCATAAATAAAGCCTTCTCCTTAACTATAAAATTAATTATGTTGTTACATCTCCTAATACAAGTCCATTATGAATCACAAAAATGATCCACCCAATTATAAGCGAATGCCTTCAAGCTTGACTTGCATATTAATATCAAACTTCATGTAAAACATTGAAATGTCACGTGTCACTACCAATCAAATCCCTCTAAAAATGCTACAAAAATGCTTAAACTATATTATGTATATGAGACCTTTCCTTTTCGTTTTCCCTTTCTTCCTTCTCCACTGAAATATCATTGCAAATACATAGATCACAAGAGCATATCAAGAGACAAAATATATATCCATTGTTGAATCCTAAATAAATGAATGCATTAAAAAACTAAGCGGGGGCATAATTGAGAGCTTAGAGTGACACAATTTTTAGATGATCATATCAAATGAAATGGGCATGTGAGTAGAAAGAAACTAAAAAGACATTATGTACATATGAAGGTATGAAATCGATGATTTTGGAGTACTCCATATAGACACTCAACATTCAAAATGTACATATCATCATTCTCGATCAAATGGGTGTGTGAGTTTATACACGCAACCAACAAGACCCTTCCTTTTCCTTTTCCTTTTCTTCCTTCTCCACTAAAAAGGATCACTACATAGACATAGATCACAAGGGCACAACAAGAGATCATTGCAGAGACATAGACTACAAGGGCACAACAAGAGACAAAACACACATTCCCTCCTGCATCCTAAGTGAATGAATGAATTGAAAAACTAGGTGGGGGCGTAAGTTATAAGATAATCAATCAAAATTTATTGACTTTCAGTTTCCTTTCCATTCCCCTGACTCAGCAAAAGTTTCCATTATTGAAAGAATGAACAAAAAATTCATGTACATGCCAGCGATCTGCTGAACATTTCCTTGGGATGTTGATTTGTTCGTAGATGTTGATCTAGTTGGTTTTCGCGCAAGGTTGAGTCGATTTCATGCAACATGCAAATGAGCTTATGTCTTTTACTTTTTTTCTTCTTATATTGTTAATGTTGTCGAAATACAAACGACATCATCAATATACTAATGACATCGGGGAGACTATAAAAAAAGCCAAAATCACATTATATTGTGTCTACCGTATCAAATGTAGTTTTGTCAAATAAGATTATCTGTATATCATTTGTATTATTTAAATATACATACGAGTTACACAACTACTCGTGAGGGTTGTTCCTCTTATAGCACTTGAAGAAGCAATGCAAAAACTTGATTTTTACAGTCAACACCGATAAATAATGATTTGAAACATTAACTCAGATATAAAAGAAAAGAAAAGACAAATTAAGAAAAAAAGTTATGAGCAAGTTGAGTTCTATTGTTAAACATGATTACATATTAATGTACATTAACTTGAGGCTAGTTGTAAATCCATACAAAGTTAAACTGAATAGCTCAAAGTCTCTATAAAATCAAATTCTAAACCATATTGCATCTAACACCTTTCAATCTGTTAAAATTGAAGTCATATTCAAACTCAATCCTATACCAAAGTAACTTAAACTCTAATAGGATCACTGTAACAAAAAATGTGTTTTAATGTTACACAATAGAGATTTTATCTTTACTTAGTAATTTTAATTTTATTGAAATTTTTTCAACTTGTGTAATGATATCCTATATATAGATAAGAAAAGTTCTCTAAACTTTTTAGATACATATACATATAGACTTATTATTTGGAAGTATTATTTTTTCAAACAAGGGACACAAGTGTCAAAGTTCTTGCCTATATTATAATGGTTTTGAAATAGAATATGGAGAAAGTAAAATGTGATTAAGATGTAGTGAAGCAAAACTATTACATGTGGGATATTACTAAAGAGTTTAAAAGGAAGTTAAAAGGAATTCAATATAAATATTTTTTAGTATGAGTCTCTATTGTCTCTTGTAACATGCTCCAAATTGGGATTTAGGATTTTGACTTTGTAAATCGAAAAATATTTATCTAACTTTCAACACTACAATTTATTAATCTTGATATTCACATATTTTAAATACCATTGAGACATTTGAATCATATTATCACATGAAAAGAGTTCTTTTATCATTTTTCTATTATTCTCATTTATTTTACAAAGTAAAATTAGATTATATTGTAAAAAACTCTATTTTGTATTTTGTAAAAGATAATAATATTTCAACATTAAAATATTTATACTATTTTCATTTTATGACTGTTAGAGTAATTAGATATTTCCTTATTAACTCTAGTTGCTTAAGTTAAACTTTAGGCATTTGATAATTAATTCTTTTATTAATTATTATTATGCAACCTAGGTTACACCATTTTAGGGTTTTGATTTCCTTTATAAGGATGATCTCTCTTTGTAATTATTAGACAATTCACTTTTGATAATAGCAATTTCTCTTTTTGCTCATCAAGAATCTCTCATCTATGGAGTTGACAGTTCTAGCCTCCATAGCTTTTTGCTTCTCTTTTTCTCTGTGGTAGGTGTTTGCATGCAAGTGATTCTTGGGAGCTGTGGGGTTGATCTTTCATCAACTTCAACACGGTATTAGAGCTCCAAATCTTCATGCCCCTATTTTGTTTGTGAGAGATTTGGCATTGGTTTTTTAGATTTGAGTTTTCAGCAGATTTTTTTATTGGATCTGGGGGATCACTGATTTTCGAGGCACTTTGAGCAAAAACAGACATCACCATTAAGCTCAGAGCACTCAAAAACCCTCATTTCCATATTAAATACATCTAATTTGGATGTTGAAATTTGAGGCAATTTTTTTTTACACCTAGGTCATTTTGACCTGGGCATGCAAATCGAGGCAATTATTTAAAAAATAAAATTGGAAGCGTTGAAGAAAGAGTGATTTTTTTTAAGGAAATTTTTTTTTGGGGGGTCTTTTTGGGGCAGTGCCCTCCTTGTCTTCTAACTTGTCTTTTTTGGGTGCCTCTGGTTTTGGATGGTGTGCAGGCTCTATATGTGGAAAAGGTCTTTATCTTGACTTGCACTTTGGCCACCCTTGTATTTTCCCATCAAAAAAATTGCATGGGGATTACCTAAGAAGCCTCATAATGCGTGGGTGAAGTGCTGACAAGGAAGGATAGGCTGTAGGTTGGTTTATTCATTTCTTTGGCGGTATTTGTAGTGAAGCAACAATTTTCCATGCTACACATGTTATTGTTAGTTTGTGGTGACTGATCAAGGAAGTACTCTACATACTTCATAAATTCTTTAGGGTTCGGGGCATCGCTCCAATTTTTTTTTTTGGGCTACTATTCGCCAATGGTTGGCTACTATTTGCCAATGGCTAATATTCGCCAATTTATGGTCGACATGTTGTAACTAATTTTAACCCTAAAGCGAGAACAATACTTGGATAAAAGGGCTTAGGGTTAGGGATTGTTTCATAAGGTGATGCAAAAATTGGTTCTTGTAGCGGTATTGAGTTGTAAGGGATTATGGATTGTAATCTAGTTGTAATCACTGGATTGTAATAATATTGGACTTGCTGTTTGGTGGACGTAGCCCAGGGATTGGGTGAACCACGTTAAATCTTAGTGTTTTGTGTTCTTTTCTGTGTGATCTATTATTTTTTGATATTGTTTATATTTGCATGTAATTGTTATTTCTATCTTCTCGCCCTTAACTCTAGCTCGAGGTGTGAAGCGATCGTACAGTTTCCCTAACACGGGCTATTCCAGATCGGTGAGACCCTGCAGGGGACCTTTTTGCTAACAACACTCCTCTCGTGGCACTCAGCTTCATCACATGGCTTCTGGTAGCCGCACAGATCAGTCACTATTGGACTTTTTCCCTGTGAAGATGGATACCTAATCTTTTCCGTGATGTTTCCTGCTTTCTTCTTCTTTTGTTGTGCTTGTTCTTTTTTGGACACCGTTTGGTGCTCCATTTGTCTACTTTTTCCTTATTGTAAGCTTCTAGTCCCATAGACCCACGTTGTGGTCTTTTGTTGGACATTAATAAATTTATCTTATCTTATTTTATCTTATCTGTGGTTAAATCCTAACAAGTGGTATCAAAGTGAGGTGGTTTTTTTAGTTATCCTTTGTAGGAAAGTCTCATGGTTGAGTGGGAGAGATGGCAGACGAGGGTAAGTTGAGGGTTGTTGACAAGTTTATTGGGCAAAACTTTTAGTTATGGAAGATGCAAATGGAAGATTATCTTTATCAAAAGGATTTATGAAAGTCGTTGGAAGGAAAAATCAAGAATCAGGGATCTATGACAAATGATGACTGAGATTTTTTAAACAAAAAGGCACTTGGAAGCATTTGATTATGCTTAACACCATCAGTGGCATTTAATATTACAAAAGCGAAGACGATGAAACAGTTGATGGAAACCCTAAAGAAATAGTATGAAAAGCCCTTCGCTTCAAACAAGGTATTTCTCATGAAGCATTTATTTAATATGAAAATGGCAGAAGGTGGATCAGTTGTGGATCATTTAAATGAGTTTAATACTATTACTAGTCAATTATCTTTAGTGGGTATTAATTTTGATGAAGAAATTAGGGCTCTCTTGATTTTGTGTTCTTTGCTTGAAAGCTGGAATGGCTTGGTAATGGCTGTGAGTAATTATGTTCTTGATCAAATACTCTAAAATATGATGTTGTGATCGGTGTTATTCTGAGTGAGGAAATTTGTAGGAAAATCTCAGGCGGATCTACATCTGGAAGTGCATTGAATGCACAAAGCAAAGGCAGAATGACTGAAAGAGGAAATAATTTTGGAAATTGTGGAAAATCAAGAGGAAAGTCAAAGGGGAAGAGGTCTCAATCTAGCGGATTGAGAGATTGCTAGTACTGTGGTAAAATAGGGCATACAAAGAAAGATTGTTGGACTCGAAAGAACAATGAAGGAGATAATCCAGAACGGAACAAAGAGGCAAATGTGGTAAGTAACAAATCTAAAGAGGATGCTTTGTTTCTGTCTTTAGAAAGTGTTGATGATTCATGGGTTTTAAATTCTGGTGCTTCATATCATATTAAACCTCATAGAGGTTATTTCATTGATTATGTCCAAGGAGATTTTGGGCTTGTTTATTTGCGGGATAATGAACTCAGTCAGACAATTGCTGCAGTTGAGCAGGGAGAACAAATAGATACTGTAGATTCTGATACAACGTTGTGGCACAACAGATTTGGGCACATGAGTGAGAAAGGTATGAAAGAACTTCATTCAAAGAAAATTTTACCAGGTCTGAAATGTGTTAATATGGATTTTTGTGAAAGTTGTGAATGGAAAATAAAAGAGAGTGAGTTTTGTCAAGACTGGGAAGGAAAATAAAAGGGAGAAATTAGAGCTTGTGCATATAGATGTATGGGGACTGGCTCAGGTATCTTCCCTCAGTGGCTTTCATTATTATGTTACTTTTATTAATGATGCAACTAGAAAAGTATGGGTTTATTTCCCTAGACAAAAATTTAACATATTTCAAACTTTCAAGAAATGGAAATGCTTAGTTGAAAATGAGACTGGTAAGAAATTAAAATGTCGTAGATCTAATAATAGTGGTGAGTACTGCGGTTATGAATTTGAAGATTATTGCTCTACTAATGGTATTCGTAGACAAAAAACTGTTCCAAAGACTCCATAGGAAAATTGAGTGGTTGAACATATGAATAGATCTATAATGGAGCATGCAAGGAGCATGAGGTTGCATGTTGGGTTGCCCTTAGACATGTGGGTGGAGGCTATCAATACTGCTGTATATTTGATTAATAGAGGTCCCTCTACTCCTTTGGGTTGTAGTATTCTAGAGAAAGCATAGATTGGTAAGAAGGTGAGTTATTCTTTTCTCAAAACCTTTGGCTGTGAAGCATTTGCTCATATAGATTCTAAAAATAGAACCAAGCTAAAAGCTAAGTCAAAGAAATGTGTATTTTTTAGATATAACATTAATGAATTTGGTTATAAGCTTTGGAATTTTGAAAATCGTAAAATTGTAAGAAGCAGGGATGTCATATTCAATTAGAAAGTGTTGTACAAAGATTTGTTGCAACAACATGAGAAGAAAGAAGATGATTATGTAGTGCTAGATGATACTCCAAAAAATGATGTTCCACCCATTCCTCATGATGTGCACCAACCACAACAACAAATACCACACACACCAGTGAACTTGAATGTTATGGTAAAGTTGTGTAGGTGGATACTAAGATTCAGTGGGAGTTTGCAATGAAAGACAAATTTGACTCTTTGCTGAAAAATAAGACATGGGATTTATGCAAGTTGCTTGCAGGTAAAAGTGCTTTACAAAATAAATGGGTTTACAGGTTGAAAGAAGAGGATGGAGGTAAGAAAATATTTAAAGCCAAGTTAGTTGTAAAAGGATTTGCTTAGAAAAAAGGCATTGATATTGATGAAATATTTTTTTCTATTGTTGAAATGTCTTCTATTCGCACTGTTTTAAGTATTGTGGCTACTGAAGATTTGCATTTGGAGCAGCTTGATGTTAAAACAACCTTCCTTCATGGTGATTTGGATGAAGAGATATATATATGGCTCAACCACAGGGATTTGAGGTCAAAGGTAAGGAGAACTTAGTGTACAGATTGAAGAAAAGTTTATATGGTTTGAAGTAAGCACCACGGTAATGGTATCTGAAATTTGACAGGTTTATGCATGAGCATGAATATAATATGTGTCATTCAGATCATTGTGTTTACTTTAAGAGGTTGGATGATGAAAACTACATTATTTTATGTTTATATGTTGATGATATGCTTATAGTTGGGTCTAACATGGATTATATTAAGGGGCTGAAATGTTAGTTAGCACATGCATTTTCTATGAAGGATTTGGGGGCAACAAAACAAATCCTTGGTATGAAGATTCACAGAGGTAGGAAGAATAATAAATTGGCACTATCTTAGGCTGATTATGTTGAGAAGGTGTTGCAACGTTTCTTTGTGGAGAATGCTAAAGCTGTCAACACACCTTTACCTGGTCATTTGAAGTTGACTAAGGAGATGTGTCCCAAGACACAAGAAGAGGAGGATAAGATGTCCAAGGTACCCTATGCTTCAACTATAGGAAGCTTGATGTATGCTATGGTATGTACAAGGCCAGATATTGCACATGCAGTGGGAGTCGTTAGCAGGTATATGAGTCATCTAGGAATTGAGCATTGGAATGCAATCAAATGGATTCTCAAATATTTGAGAGGAACATCTAGTAAGTGTTTACACTTTGGGGGATCTACTACTGATTTACAAGGATATGTTGACTCAAATTTGGTAGGGAATATTGATACCAGACATATTACTATAGGTTATGTATTTACTCTTGGTGGGGCAACCATGAGCTGGGTTTCTAGGTTACAGAAGGTTAATGCTTTATCTACTGCAGAGGTAGAGTATGTTGCTACTACCAAGGTAGTCAAGGAGATGATATGGCTTTAGTTCTTCTTGGAAGAATTGGGACTCCCTCAGAGGGATAATTATTTGTTTACAGATAGTCAGAGTGCCATTCATCTTGCAAAGAATTCAGCTCTGCATTCAAAGACAAAACACATTTAGTTGCGGTACCATTTCATTCGATTAGTTTTGGATGATGGACAATTAAAGCTAGATAAGATACATACATATGCCAATCCAGTAGATATGTTTACAAAGGTAGTGACAAGGGAGACGCTGAATTCCTCTTAAGCTTCGGTTGGTCTTCTAGATTGAACATGAATAAAAGAACAACAAAGTCTAGGGTGGTCTGATCCAGTGGGAGCCCTATGTGGTCGTGATATTGCTATAGGATCAGTCTCTAAGTGGGAGATTGTTGTTTAGTATGGAGTCTAATCAGTTGCCAAGTGGAAGATTGTTAGTTTGTGGTGGGTGATTAGAGAAGTACTCTACATACTTCATAAATTCTTTGGGGTTCGAGGCATCGCCCCAAAATTTTTTTTGGGGCTACTATTCGCCAATAGCTAGTATTCGCCAATTGGCTATTGTTTATATTCGCCAATTTATGGCTGACATGTAACTAATTTTAACCCTAAATCAGGAAAAATACTTGTATAAAAGAGCTTAGGGTTGGAGATTGTTTCATAAGGTGTGATGCGAAAATTGGCTCTTGCAGCGGTATTGAGCTGTAAGGGATTACATGTTGTAATTAGGTTGTAATCACTAGATCATAATAATATTGGACTTGTTGTTTGGTGGACATAACTCAAGGATTGGGTGAACCATGTTAAATCTTGGTGTCTTGTGTTCTTTTCTGTGTGATCTATTATTTTTTGATATTGTTTATATTTGCATGGAATTGTTATTTCTGTCCGGTGCTTCACCCCTGTGAGCATCACCTAGATCCAATGAGTGCTAAGTATACCATTTATTCTCATGAGAGATGGATTCATGTTGAATCACTACTCATGAAACATGGGTCAATGAGTTTGACTCAAAAATCACATAGTTAAATTCTGATAGCAATATCACAATTTAACTAGCTGTAGAAATTATCTCCTACTTATCAATTTCTGTCCATGGTTAAATCCTCAATTATCATTTCAAGAAGACACGACATGGGTAGAAAATCCTTCATGGATTCTCAGCCCGATCTTTGACAATTGCTCACGAGATCTCCATCAACGCCAATGAACACCATGTAGGCTCGAGTTTCTTATTGGCAAATGACTCCTATTGGGAGGCTTTTGGCAGCATTTTTACTGTTGAAAGCACAATATTTTGTTTTCCTTGGGCAATCACATGCGGTTTGGAGGAATTTGATGGGAACTCAAAAATTTGGTGAATTCTTTTTTTCCATGCAACTACAACTGTTTCAACACCCTCCTTGGGAGCCATGGTGAAATTTTTTTATTTGGCACATTTTGCCACTTTTGGCGGACTTGATATGTCAATCAGTGGTGCCAAGCCATCTATCCTTGATTGGCGGTTTGTTTCATTTTCGTCAGCGATTGCCATTTTTTGCGGGTGGTTTTTCCTCCATCTCTAGCATTTCTTGCCTCAAACAATGGGGATCTCACACGTGTTTTTTTTTTTGGCACACATGCAATGTGTCCAACACTTGCATCCTTGGCAATTTGTTTGTCTTGAATCCATGGTCTTGTGCATGGAGAATGGTCACTTGGAAATCGACACCTCTACGTCTGCTCGACATGCGTGTGCACTCCACCTCTTCTAGTGTTAACTTGCTTGGAACCCCATGTGCTTGGATGTTTTTTGGCTTGAACAAAGGTTTGGAGTTTAGGCAGACTTCTGTGTGGATTGTGGAGCATTTTTCGGCAAAGTTCTTGGTGGTTTATTTGGCGCTCGATGTGAGTTGGTGATTTGTCTAATGACCTCTAACCTCACCATGATGACACTCCCATTTTTCGGTGACTAGGCATTGATTATTTCATCGGCCCCATACACCTATTTTTGTGGGCGTGCCCTTCTATTAGCCCCACATTGGCTCCTTTGTGCATGGGGTTCGCCAACTTAATTGCCTTGGGCCCTTTGTTTCAAAACAAGCAGGTCGATCAGGTTCTAAAGCCTGCCACATCATCTCTATTTTTGGAGTGGACAAGCATCATTTTTCTACCCTCTCAGTGGTTGGATTTGTGATGTGCAACATTCTTGGGCACATTTTTTTATCACATTCCATTTTTGGCCTCCAGAATTTTCTTTCGACATCAGCTCTTTTACTGGCAACACTGATTTCTAACATCATTGTCTTGTTTTTGGCAGTTGGATTTTTTTTTTTTTTTTTTTCCAGCAGGGATCATTATATGGCATTTTTTTGTTGCCTCGACAATCATTTTTCCGTCAAATTTTGTCTCATCACTTGCTGACGTCAATGCCACATCAGCATTGCATCAACGTCCTTGTCACCTCCTTGGGCTTTGTTTGGACCTACCTTCACTTTTTTGCTCATATCTCGGGCATACATACTCTGTTTTTTACAAACTAGATATTGCCAGAAAGCTGGTTCTGAGGTCATCATAGTGGTATAGTTCATTTTTAGTTTTGATGCCTTTTTGATGGCTTTTTATGCTATCAAAGTTAAGGGTACAATTTTGGACTCCGGGAGACATATCTTGAGCATCTGATCTTTGATTTGGGAAATCTTTATATTTTTGGAAAGGTCTTTTTGAGCTCTCTCTAGCGATGTTGATTGTTTTTCTAGATTATTCTTTAGGCACATTCTATTTAGTCCTTTGCATTTTTGCATTCTAGTGGATATCTTGGTTGTTTGAGGTCTGAGGATCAATTTCGTTGCTTCAAATGATTCATCATGACTTGTACTATCTATTGTATTTATTTTATGTCTCTTCTAGTCTATTTAGACATCATTTGTATGCATTCTTTCAAATGCATTGAGATAAAGTGTCATACTGCATATGTATTTTCAATTCAGTTGCTTAGCCTTGTTTTGCCTTCTGATTCGAGCAGTGTCATCAGAGGACACTCATTTAGATTATTGTATTCTTGGGATTCATCATATCTTGTACCTTATTGTATATGCACTACTTTGATAAAGTGCCATGGGGGGTTGATGTTTTTCCTTTGTTTGCCATCTTCCTTTGTCTAGTGAGTGTCCCTTTCGTGACATTAGCCTCATGACATGTCTAAGATTGATCACCTCAGTACACACATATGTACTCTTTTATGCATCTTGATCATGGTTCCTTGACTTGCAATTATTTTGGCCCACTTTTCCAGTTGCTTGTCACCTCACCCTTGTCTTCATTAGGGGGTGGGGGGTTCTTCTGTTGTTCCTCATGCTTCCTTGGTTTGATTGATCAACTCTTCAAGCTTTGGTGTTTCAAGCCATATGTATCTTCGAGTTCAGTTGTTTGCCTTTGTGTGCCTCCTGATTCAATAAAGATTACAATCTTCTCTATCTGGCCAGGTTCTATTTCAGTGGAGGTTATTCAGATCAACAGTTATTTTTGACAGAGCTTTGCAGCTTCTACATGCTTTAGTGGTGTTCTTCATGATCATCTTTTGTTCCTATCTTCTAGGAAATTCCCTAGTTTGGAGGCTTCTTCAGTCCTTCACTAGTCTTTTCAGCATGTTTTCAATCTCTTTTTGGAGTAAGGTTTTTCCCATGTGATTTTCTCTATTTCTCCTCTTTTCAGAGGTTTGGTTGTGCTTGGGTACCTCATTAGGATTTGTTGTCGGGACCTAAATCTACTTTCAGTAGTAGTTTCTAGGTTTTTAGCTACTCCCTAAGTTTAGCTTAAGGGGAGGTGTTAGAGTAATTAGATATTTTCTAATTAACTCTAGTTGCTTAAGCTAAACTTTAGACATATAATAATAATTATTTTTATTAATTATTATTATGCAACCTAGGTTACACCTTTTTAGGGTTTCGATCTCCTTTATAAGGATGATCTTTCTTTGAAATTATTAGACAATTCACTTTTGATAATAACAATTTCTCTTTTTGCTCATCAAGAATGTCTCATCTATGGATCTGACAATTCTAGCCTCCATAGATTTTTTTCTTCTCTCTTTATCTATGATAGGTGTTTGCATGCAGGTGATTCTTGGGAGCTATGGGGTTGATCTTTCATCAACTTCAATAATGACTATTTTATAAAATTAATCTCAAAATTTTAATGTTACAATATCATAAGATAATAATAAAAAATTCAAATAAGTTTGCAAACATTTCTATTACCTTCTTAAATTGACTTATAAAATAAATCACATCTCAAATAATGCATAAAAAAATAAAATTAAAGCCACATTATAAAATATAAATAATGTATTATATCTTAAAATTTATATTTTAAAATTAAATTAAATCAATGGCATATCTAATTCTTTTAGATACATGTTAAATATAAAATAAATTAATTGTTAACAAGATTTACTAAATAAAATCAACAAAATAAAGTAGTAGGCTATAAATTTGCTTGCACTCCATTTACCCAGCTAGCATCTAAGCAACAACCACATGCATGTGCACATGCCTTAGAGATGAATGTTCAAATGCTACAAACATGCCACATTGCCCACATTGTGTAAAATATATGTGCCATGTGTTGCAAACCCATTCAAAATGTTTTGATTAAATAATTAAATAAATATATTTTTCTTTATTTGTAGCAATAGTTCAATTTGCTTGTGTCATCCTTTAGTAATTTGGTTGAATCGATGCTCTTCTTACTTCCATAAACATTTTTGTATCTGGTTTGGTTCGTTTCGACTGTAGGGACTAGGAAATAAAACTTTGGACGCAAACTAAATTTGGTTGTGTTAGCTCAATATTATGCAAATTCAGCCAATCTTATATGATGGCCTTATCAATATATATATATATATATATATATATATATATATATATATATATATATATATATATATATATATATATATATATATATATATATATATATATATATATATATATATTTTGATCCTATTATTTGCTTACTTGTGGTCACTACTTTCTTGGCATGTGGTTTTTATATATTTTTTTGCTGAAATGAAATTTCAAATTCTGATTTATTTATTTTTTCTATTGGCTGCCCTCATTCTTCTCAATACTATGCTTCCTTTACTTCCTTGAACAATTTGGCAAAATATCAAGGTAGGGCAAGTTGTAGTTTTCAAACTATTCACATGGTTAGTTCGTGCTTCCATATTTTGTGTGTAGTAGACTTGTGATTTATGCATGGCTTCTTGAGGTGAATACAGAGGAAGTCTAATGAGTATAATGGGTTTAATTATGATAAGGCTTGTTATACAAAAAGTAACAAGTGAATTCTTCATTTAGATTCATCTTTGGGTTTTAGCGAGACTAGGAGGCATCTAATTCAGGGGTGACTATCTTGATGTTGGACTTAGTGAAAGGTTTGGAGAGTAGTCTTGCAGATGCTCGTGGTTTCAGAGCTTGATTTTGCTATGATCTAGTCCTTAGAATACCAAATTTTTGTCTATTTTTGAGGGATTGATGAGGTTAGAGTATGAGGAGACTTGTACTACCACTATACATTTATAAATTATTTTTTCCCCTCATGTTTTTTTTCTCCTTGTTCAATATTCTGAATCTTGTTGCAAGTTCCAAATTCTATTGAAATGATCAAAACATGAGATTAAAGGCAAACATATATTGACTGGGAGAACAAGGGAGAATGTGAGATTAAAGAAAAATGTATATCGACTAGGTGAATAGGGGAGAACTTTCTTGAAACTTATGTTGGAAGACCATACCTTGAGTATCTTAAACAAGGTAGGAAATCTTAGTTCAAAATGCAATAATTTTTCACTATCTAAAATACAACAAGCTTCTAATACCTCCAACACCTCAATTGATAAAACCTAGATAAAAAACAAACCCTTAAAAATTCTTGTATTTCTATACAACCATATGTATGTCGTTACATTTTCATTAGTTTTTATGGCCAAAATCAATTTTCTTAGGCTTTATTTTCTTCTGCAACATATGTTGAGGCATTAGAAGCACAAAGCGTAATCACAAACCAATATCTCAGCGTATACATTATTATAATATTATAAAATACAAATATAAGTATAATTTGATATACTGCATGAAGTTTCTTTGTTGTAAAATGATTCAGAGAGTGTATATAAAAGTACACAAAAACATAGGTAAGTACACAAAAACATCGATAGACTAGAAATATATATCAGAAAGAGAGAAGGAAATATTCCCCAAACAACAAAAAAAATAAACAAATGGAAATAGGAGAATAAAAAAAAATAGAACTCCAGTACATTATTAGTTCCTGCCTTTAGTACGATACTAGTAGAATCGTTGAGTCTCCATTTAATTATTTGACTAAGTCCAAAAACCAATAAAAATAAAATATTAAATTTGAATGCCTCAAAACATAATAGTTGACTATTGATATTATTTTCAATCATTTTAAAACATGAGTTTTCTCAATTTTCATTTGTTGGAGCAATCAAAATAATAATTTATCCTTGATAAAAATTATGAAATTTATACTAGGCTTTTAGGAAACTTCCATTTTACTTGTTAAAATCTAACATTCCCATCTTTCTAGAAAATCTTCTGCACACAAATGATTGCTCGTTATGATCTAATATTCCTATCTTTCCAAAAAAATCTCCTGGACACAAACGATTGCTCGTTGCAGAAATTTCCTGCACTTGAAGCATTTCTAAGCTAAATATCATGCATTTTTTTGTAAGCTTAAAGGAGAAAAAGTTATGGTGGGGTTTCTTATTCTAAAATGGACTCTCAAGATGGATGCATTGGTTGACATTTTGTTTTTCTTGTGAATTTCATAGTGTGCGAGGAGTCATCCAACTAAATATAGCCAAAATTCTCATTTATGGCAAAAGCCAAAATTCTCATTTATGGCAAAAGCCAAAATTTTCCTGACCTACAACATTCATGTCACTACTGGCGGCTTTTTGACAAGCTTTGTCTTCCAATTTGTTCAATTATATTACTTGGCGAGGCTCAAAGTTTAAGCCCTGATGTCTAGACTCCCTCTTTTCATCTCAATTGAACCCGTTATTCTTAGGTGCAAGATTGTTGATCTGGGTAATGCTTGTGAAACCACTTATAAGCAATCCACAGGTCATGTTCAAACACTTTATTATAGATGTCGAGAGACTCTTATACAATCTCCATACTCTACTCCAAAAAAATTGCGGTCTATTGTATGCATTGCCTTTGAGCTTGCCACAAGAGATCATTTGTTGTTTGATCCTATGGAGTACAAGAAGATTGATCCTATGTAATGCCTAAGGAAATTTTTCTAGATGGCAATTGCTCTTCCCAATTATTTTTAATGAAAATTGTAATCTAAAAGGGTACAAGATGTTACAATTTAGGTTATTGACCAATTCTCTCCATGAGAGTTTTAAGTTTTCTTTGAAGGACAAAGATTAATTTAGTGACTTTCTTAGTCCTCTCTTGGATTTTGTATCTAATAATTGACCTATAGCAGGGAAAGATCTTCATCAACCCTAACTTAATGCTCTTCCTCACATTCTTGAAACACCGTCTTCATCCCAAACCTAGGAAAATGATGAAGTTATTGCAGAGGACTATGCAAAAGTTTAATTAAGAAGAATGTGAAAGCATAAAGAAGATGTTGCCATTTAAGGCCAATCTGTCAAAGAGATCTTTGGTTTGATAAATCTAGATAAATCAACAAATGTTGTCATTTAATTTCAATCTATCAAAGAGATCTATAGTTACATGAATCAGGATATATCAATAAATGTTGTAAGAATTTGTGCCAATAATGGTTGATGGAGCATGGTGAAATATTGCCATGGATGTATGGAGTCTCTTGTTAACGTTTTTTTATATCAATATTCTACCATATGATTTATGATATGGATAGTTGAAGTAATTCAAGTGGTTATGTTCATTTTTCATCATCATAATTACTATTTGCCCTGTATTCTATAAAATTTTTGCCATACAAGAGAAACCAGATATATGAACATAGATTCTTGGAGTGTATGGGTATTTGTAGATTTGATGTCGACACTCCCTCTTTTCATCTTAATTGACTAGAGCGCAAATTCCCAACCCTCTTGTTAGTGCCTCATAGAAAAATCTAACGAGATACAAGGGTCAGTGCAAGAAGTTGGGTCTCACTTTTGGCCAAAAAGTGGAAGTGTTTTTCTTGTTTTTGAAATATATTGTCAATTGATGCCAAAATTTGAGGCATTTAGAGATTAACTATAAAAATACTTCAGAAATAAAAATTGTAGTGCCTGAAATCTCTTTTTTGAATATGTAATTTATTTGTATACCCATATGATAGAATTATTTTTTTGGTATGGATCTTTAAAACCCACTTTTTCAAAATGCCTATTTTAGGTTCATACCATACTCGTGTATGGACACCATAATTTGACACAACTAAATGAATTTTTGTGAATCCTTTAAAAAAAAGTTACCTGACACATCAAAGATTGATGAGAATAATTTTCTTAAATTTTTTAATGAATATATATTTTTAATTGACGATTAAGCTAATTTCTAAAACCTCCTGTGTATGAACACCATAATTTAATCATTTTTTTTGGATTTTTAAATTTTTTTTTTAAACTTTAAAGGAATTGTGTGAAGATTGATGACATGTAAATTAATTTTAGAAATATGAAAAATTAAAAAAGTTATTAAAGTTTTAGCGAATCTCATTATTTTATGTTTAAGAGATACTTTTGATTAATAAATAATTGAAAAATAGGCAAGAGCCTACAACACAATGGTAACTTGCGAGCCTCTCATCGGGGAGATCTTGGGTTCGAAACTACTCAAGCTTAACGAATGATAATAATTAATCTTCACAAATAATAATAAATGAATGATAAATAATCAAGGCTCCGGCCGATTACTTATCAAAAAATAAAATAAAAATAAAAATAATAATAATGGAAAAATAGAAAATGAACTCATAACACTCTAAAATTTACAATTTTGAAATCAGAACAATATGACTTATAATGGGTTTTCTTTTTGTCAAAAAATTCAATGGGGGCGACTGCATAAAAATTATGAGAATCTCTAAAATTGTTGACTAAATGTCTTAGTCAAAATTTGATTCATAAATGCATAGGCTTTGTCCCATCAAGCCTATACTATTCCTTTCCCCAAGGCAAAACCCGATGCGAATTCCCATCCATGGCAAATTCTTGCCCATGGCATTAGAATTGGGCACCTGATTTGCAATTCAAAAATCGGTGCTCAATTCGAATTTAGCCATTATCAAAATCCGATACCTGATATTTAAACAATTGGGTACCTGTTTATTTAAAAATTGGATGCCCGATTTAAAATTGGGTACCCGATTCTAATGTACTTGTTGGGCCCCAAAAGATGCCCCATAAAACACTTTTCAATGATTGCAATGATTGAATGACAATTTCAAGTTGCAACAATAAATTTTTGTCAAAATTATTCTGTTTTCTTTTCATCTTCTACAATTTGCAAGCTATTGATTCAAATTCAAAACTGGTGCAAACATGGAATCAAAACAATGAAGAAAGAAGAAAATAAAACTTCTGACAAATGAGGAGATTGCAACAAACAAAGAGAGTGAAGCACAACATCAACAAGAGAGAAGACAAAGAATTAGAGAGTTGAGCAATGTTTCAAAGGAGAAAGACATTGAGGATATCACGATGGATGAAGAGGCTAAAGATGAGAACCCAATACAAGGAGATTCAGGTGCACATTCTAATCAAAAATTTAATACATGTGTGTCTTCAAACCCTGGATTTTTTTCTCATGATGAAATTGGTGATTTTTTAGAAGCAGGTTACGATTTAAATGATTTAGATTTTCTTCATAAGAATAGATTGCCAAATGATTATACACAAAAAACTCCAATGGAAATGCATGACCCAAAAGAAATACCAAGAAAAAATGAAAATGAGATTTTCCAAATAACATTGAAAATGAAATGCCAATTGAAAATAACAATGGTATGAATGTAGACATGGAAACACCAAGTACTGAAAAAACATGTCTAAATGATAATGAAGTGTGTGAACAACATTTTCATTTTTCTAATGATGTGCTAGATAATTTTCATGGATTGGTTTCGTGGAGACAAATCAAGACACATGTTAATAGATTATAGAGACATTTTTTTTTATAATAAGAAATTTGAGTTTCAATGTTAGTTGATGTTGCAATTAATTAAAATGTCTAAAATGTGAAAAGTAATGAAAAGGTTAGGAATGTATGCAAAACCCGAGATTCAAAATAAGTCTTTAAAACAAGTTGTATCCATTGTTGCTAGTGCTTTTGATGTTATCAGAAAGAGAAGTCACTCTAAAGATAAGAATGCAGCATGAATGAGCAATAACAACAACTTTAGTTAACAAATCAACTACTGACAAAAGATTGATTAGTAACATAAGTGGATATCTTAATGTGAATCATGAGACTTTATAAAGAGCTATAAAGAGAAGGGTTAACTTTGAATGTAATCCAACAAATAGTTTGTGGACTTCTAGTGGTAGACTCCTGAGATCTAATATGAAACTTACTAGTGAAGTCAAAAGTTTGGTTGAATTTTTTTGGCATGATAATACAAGAGTATCACATAATTTAAGAGATGTTCTTAAATTGAGAGTTGGATAAAAAATACTTGATTCACATCCTAAACACCTTTTGGACATGACCCAAACTAAATTGTTTTAGAAAATTTGTAGATGGTAAGGTGTTAACTATTACCATTAGTCAAAGATCTTTTGAAAAGTGTAAACCATGGTATGTAAGGATTAACAAGGAAAGAATCACATGTTGTTGCAAAACTCATGTTTAATTTCATTACCATTATGATGTATTTAGATCTATACATGGTACCATGCATAGTAAAGAAGTGTTGTAGGAATGTGCTATAAAAATGACACCTCAAACTATAAAGGATTTCATATCAGGTTTATTTTGTAAGCCACCCAATGACCAATATTTTCTTTTCAATGCATGTCTTTCTAGTACATGTGATATGTGTGGAAATCTTTCTTTGTTAGATGAATGTTTGCATGAAAATTCTTGACTACTTTTGAACAACAATTAGTTGATGTAAAAAGATTCAAAACTATTGAATATCCATTGAAAAATGGGAAGATTGGAAGAAGGTGTAATCTAGTTACAGATAAATTTAGTTGTCATGCATTTATGGATGAGTTTAAGAGTGTGATCATACCAAAATATGTTAAACACTCTCAATATGCTAGATGGATTGATGGACAATTTCACATATGTAAGAATACATTTCCAATTGGTACTATAATTTCAGTTCTTGACCTAGTAGAGAACTACACACTTGCACTGCAAGATGAGGTACAACCACAATATTACAATTTAGTGCAAGTAACAATTTATATTCATATAGTTTATAGGCATGCACCTAATAGTATAGAGGAGGATCAAAAAATATTGAGAGAGTACCATTTCTATATGAGTGCTAATAAACTTCATTCATCTGAGTTTGTTCAATATTGTTTCAAGGTCTTTTATGATAATTTATAAGAGACAAATTCAAATGACACAACATTAGATATGGTTAGATAATTGTATATGACAATTCAAGAATGCTAGAATGTTCTATTGGTTGAGTAGGACACATAGGCAAACTAACATCCAATATGTGTGGAGTTTTTTTGAGGCTGGATATGGTAAAAGAGAACATGATGGTGCTGGTGCATGTGTGAAGAGAGCCCTTAGTAGAGAGCAATTAAAAAAAGTTGAAAAAGCCAAATTAAAAAATGTACATGAGATTGTGGAATGGTGTAACAAATATTTATACACAAGATCAATTCAAAACTCTGCAATCAGACATTTCTTCTGCCTAGTTAAAGAGAAGAATATCCTTTCAAGATATGACTATGACACAATTAGCAGGTCAACTAAATGGCATTCATTTAGGAGTTTAGATTCTAACACTTGGACTATATGGACTAGGGAGCTTGCTTGTTTTTGTTAGTTTTGTCTTGCAGGTGAATGGGAAGAATGCAAGAATACAAAATGGGTTGAAGATTGGCAACACAAATCATTAGCACCTATTGACACACATTTTCAAGATGTTATAGTAAATAAAGGCCAGAATGTTACTTTTGCATTAGAAGACTATGATTGCATTTCAGACCACATACAATATGATATGCACAATTTAATTCAATTTTGTTGCGATCATGCTTCAATTTATATTATTTATTTATGTACATGTCATTAATATATTATTTATATATGTACACATGTGATTAAAGTGTTTATGTACTTTATCTTATTTTGTAGGACATGTTTATGCTATTATTGCACCTAATGGTAACGATGAATAGATTGAGTATTGGCTAGCACCTCTTATAGCAAATTAGAGAACTTAAATATACCTCTTATTTAGGTCTCAATTACAATTTATGCAAATTTAAATGTTTAAGATGGACTGGACATTGACATCTTGTGCAATTACACATAGTGAGTACATACATTACACATATTTACATAATTCAGATAGCTCATATTAATTTATGCTTTTATTAACACATGTTTTTGTTTTAAAATTTTATTTTGCTGGACCTCATTTGAAGAAATGTTTTGAACCAATTTTATATTTTGAGTTCACTTCTACTTATGTCATTCACATTGTCTTAAATATATTGTGAAACATGTTGTAAACATTTAAAAACAAGAGTTCACTTCTATTTGAAAGTTAAAGGTGTGCACTTGATATTAAAAATTAATTGTCAATTCAAGTAATGACCTCCTATTTTTTTCCATTACTTTTACATTTAAACATGTTTAAATTAATGTTCCTATATAAATAATTAAAATAATTAAAAATATTGTTCATGTACCATATACTTACAAAATGTGTCATAACATGAATAAAATATGTCACAATCAAGAAAATGGCTCATACTTACAACTTGATAACATAATAATCTATACGGCATACACTAGCATGATAAGAAGTTGTAAAAATATAGCACATGGTCTAACATATCATAACATGATCTATGAAGTCAAAAAATACATATAATACAGTTAACTATCCTAATACAAAGTGTATCAGAATAAATAATGCGTCATAAAAATACAATCTAAAAGTGCCAAAAGACCTAATCTATTTGATTTACAATCCTCTTTACTCCACATGAAGAGGGCTTAGATGGATCATCCTGTATAACACGAGGTGTCTCATCCTGTGGGACACCCAGTGGGGCATCGTGTGTCACATCCTGAGAAGACAATATGTACATGCTTAATTGAAATGGGTTTCAAAATCTAGCTTTCAAATAAATTGAATATTTTGTACATAACAAAAATAATACCACGTGAGATAGGTGTCCCTCTTTAACAAGAGGAGGTGCACTGTGAAAGCTGCAAAATGTGGCAGTGGTGAGGTCTTGTAATTTACAATACACAAATTTATAAAATTTGATAAAGATCATAATGAACTATGTATGTATAAATCACAATACTAACCTCAAAGGATGATGTCTGTACCTCCATCTGGCTTAGTCCTGTAGTCTCAGCAACACTCATGATGACATAGTCCTAAAATTATGGATACATAAACCTTGAGTCAAAATTATATATATATGAATTACAAAGTACGTAAATTAAAAGTACATAATTTACACTACATTTTTTTTGAAATAAAAACATATATATCATACCTGAGTAGTAGCCAGTGTCATAGATGTGTCTAAACATATGCTACCATGATGATCATCGACATGGAGTTGAAAATAAACTATACTGAGGCCTATATGGATAAGTACAATCCATCTCCTATTCGTAAAACCAAAAGACATAAAATTATACATGAATCAAAGTTGAACATAAATTAATAACAATGTGTACATAAAAATAGTACGAATTATTTATCTTCAAAAGTTCATACTGTAGGTATTTGAGGCTGTTCCTTAGTGGTCGATGGATCAAGACTTGTACAAACATCAAAATGTGTACCAGACGACGGTCCCTACAAAATTAGATAAAAAGAACATATGAGAACATGTTATTAAATTTGAGTTCCAATGTACATTATTTACAATGTAATTCAAAGTGCATACCGTATGAGGGATGCCAATGCCTGTAGCTCTTGAAAAAAGACTATACTACCTCCTAGGAGGAACAATATCATCCATCCTCTATTAATTGAAAATCAATATACATTAATATGGTTAATACAATTATGCACATATGTAGAAAGTAAATAATTATGTACTTTAAAGATTTTAATTAAATTTTTACCTGTTGCTCTTGACTGTCTCCCTCTCCATGCAGAAGGTCAACAAATGATGACACATCAATACCATCACTACCATCACCATGAGAAACATATGCATCATCATCAAAATCAATGCCCTTAGCATCATGTCCATCATGTGCTGCATCAACATTGCACCGGGGGCCTCTGCATATACCTCCACAACTAGTACAGATGTGTCCAAGTGGATGAATATCTATCGCTTACATCCACTACTCTACTAAATTGCCTGAAAGGACACTCAATGAAGTAAGAGCAGATGACATTGCTCAATGATGGTGAGGCATTGGGATAACTGGTGTAGGAAGAGGTACAAGAGGTTGAGGACGTCTGTGATTCCTCGTATTATTGCTTAGCTTTGCCCTAGGCCTATCTTGAGGCATCCCTCCACCAACCCCCTTAAATGATCTAATATGATCAAAATAATTGGGTTTTAGACCCAATTCAAACTCAACCCATAGTTTCTTAAGAAAGTAGTTGGGCACCTCATGATTTGCATGTGGTGGATGGTATTTGTGTGTGGTGGATAGTCAAATACCATCCACCACCGGTCCCAAAAGTGTGCTAATATATGCGGATGCGTGCACCATCTAATAAAAATGCGAGGCTTCTTCTCGCTAATCTCAAGACCCGTCTTAGGGTCTACAAAATATCTTTTAAAATGTCATTTATTTAATTTGAGCTGATGAACCTCTCTATAGGATAGGCCATTAGAATAGAAGGCACACATGTTTTGCCTCCATAATCTAAAGTTATCGATGTCACTATCCAAATGCTCGATACAGTGTACAATGCCTTGCATACTATCTGTAAGGCGAAGTAGGTGAGGTGGGAGGGGGGGGAGTGGGCCTCGTGCCTAATGGTCTCAATATCGCGCATGAGGTTGCAAAGGTTGCGCCTCATGCTCTCCCTCTGATCCTTTGCAGTAGGTTCTCGAGGAGGACTAGGTGGTCATGGAGGTGGTGTCATGCCTGACCACTACTACTGATTTTCCGCTTATCAGGACTTTGAAGTTATAGGTTTCTTTCTGATGTTATGAACTTGGTGTTAATGTCCTTGGGACATATGTTTATTTCAGAACATATTACTGTCTCAAATTACTATGTTTGATTTCTCTGTTTTAACGAAATTGCTGTGTAAACATTTATAATATCTCTGTTAGTAATAATGTTAGAAAGTTTAACTTTAGATTGTTTTGGTGAATCTAATTTGCATACATTGCGAGGTGATTCATTTGCTTAGATATATTGTTTATAAACAGTTCGATTTGATTTAATAAACTTGAGGAAATATATATATATATTTAGTTATGATGTTATGTTACAATTTTGTGTTTTATTGATGCATAAGTGTTAATGATTTCTTATGTATGAATTTATACACTTTGGGCCGCAGGGCATTCATTCATTGAATTGATTATGGGGTTATAATCTTAGGTTTATTGATTTGTGACTAATGATAATAAGCAGGGTTAAAGTAATCCTTATTAGTGTGAGTACCTAATATATTTTTATATATATATTCTTTTGAGTTATTAAGGGTTAAAACACTTAATGGAAATAGCATGTTCCATGATGTGTTTTGAATAGATCTTTTGTACTTAAGTTCATTCTCTAAAATCAATTGTTAAATAGAGGGGTTTAAAACCCGTGGCTGATATAGCACATGAGGCAATGGTTTAATGCATATGTTATTTTGAAATGAGATTACATTTCTCAAAAACCCTAAAGGGTTTTCGAATGCAAAACTTTGGAAAATGTATTTGAATTGTTCTTGCCAAAAACATGGCGGTGGTAGTGGATAGTCATACACATGACTCTGTGTATGGTTTTAGTTTCCTTTAATGCTTATTAGGCAAGCATTATTTTGGCATTTATCACCCAGTCGGCCATTTCTTTTTGGTTTGGTGCTGTTGGGTTTTGGTCGGGAATTGGGCCGTTTTACCTTGTGAAGTGAAACACCTATAAGGTGTTGCTGATGAATAGGCAATATGGTTGAGAAGAAACTCTGTTTTATGATGCTGAGTTTGTTGTATTGCTCTCGGAAAGGATTACTATTGCTTTTTCTGCTATATTTCTTTATCAATGGCATGCTAGTTGGTCGGTGTTCTCTACTGGGAAGTGTGTTTTGGACTTGGCTTTTTGGGCTTTGGCATCAAGCTAAATTTTAGAAGTATTTCCATCTTCAGTATTCAGGTAGGGGGCATTTTTCTACCCTATTCCTTACTGTTTTGGGTGTTATTTGTTGAAGGGAAATAGGAAATGTTGTTGTTATTTTATACCGACACCCAAGTATGGGTGTATGCAGGATTGGGTATAAGGAATGCCAAGTTTTGTATGCATCCATGTTTGGATGGAGGGTACTCTGTATTTTCTTGCACTGTTGTGTGTATTTGGAATAAGTTGAGACTTATATTTAGTTTTCTATATGCAGTTTTGTATATATGTGGTGTTAAGTTTGGCGTGTTTCAATTTCTTGTATGAAATAAGTTTTGTTACATAACCGACATATGAGAAAGGGTACAGTTTCATTTTGAAATACGTTTTAGACAGAGTTTGGTTATATGTAAAATAACAGAGTTTGGTTTATATGTAATGCAGATTTTAAATGTCGGCTGTAAGCAAAGAAATGTGACTTTATAGAGTCGAACCTTGTAAGAGTTGTGTGCTCACGACTTTATAAACTTATATGGACTGAGGGTTTAGTTTTTATGTCAAAACCATCTGCATAAGGTCAAGGTGTTATTATAGGTTAGAATGTTTTTGTTGGATTAGAGGTGTATTATTCGAGTTTTTGTTTTATGAATATATCCATTTACATACGGGATCAATGTACAGTCGACCTGCAGTGAAAGTATTTAAAATGCTAGTATTAAAAGATTATATGTTATGTGAGTTGAACGAACCTTAAAACATAGAAAAGCCTTCGAATATCTATTTTAAACTGTAGGCGACATTTGGTCAAACAGTTAGTATAAAGCGTAGACAATGCTGTTATAGTGTTTATCAGTCTAGTATGATTGAGTTTATTTTTATGTTGTCGATTGCCGATTACGGTTGGAATACAATGTGGGTCGAGTTTATTATTAACTGTTATGGTTAATGTGTGACATTAGGGATACTTAGTTGATTGCTATTTCAGTTAAATAATTCTGTCAGATAGTTATGAGATAGTTTGGAACAAGTGGGAATATCGTGCGACATCATAAATTGTTTTTTTTTTTAATATGGAAATTATTTCTTGTAAGGAATTAGGAATTACAGTTTGATGTGTATTAGTTTTTGGATGAACAAGATGTTTGCTGTGAATTGGGTTATCAAGGGCGGCATTTTGTAAATTTTATTTTATAGAATTCGAGATTATCAGAGGAAACGTAGAGATAGCTTAATTTGTTTATTATAATATGAGGGAGATTGAGTCATAACTACCTATTGTTTTGAGCTATTATTCACAATTGAATTTGACATCATTTGATAAACAAAGGCATTGACAGTTGCTGTTATATCTTTATCAATGTGGTCATTTCGTGAATAGTTAATATACGCTCTATAGTATTGATATATTACTTCCTTAGTACTTTTGATTATAGGCATGATGAAGGTTATTATAAATTTTATGAATCGTATTTTACATTGATTTCAAATATTATATTTCATTTGCTATTGTGATTATAATTGAATGGTGGCTTTTGTTATACAGTAATATAACTGCAGTAGACACTTGAATATTAACAACTTTGTTAATGGTCATTCGTTAAAGCAATGTCTGTATTTAGTTCCTATTATGTTTAATTTTTATTATGAAGTGTTTTAATAGCATTTAAGGATCATTTTAGGATAAGATGTGTTGAAACAACATTCTTTTAGTATAAAGATATTTTTCAGTTCATAATTGAAGTGGAGGATATCTCAAGTATTGAAACAGAATATGATATTTGTTAAAAGCAAGAATATCATGTCCCTTTTGGTTTGTTATCTTGGTCATTTCGAAGTTATGTGTAGATGGTTAATTCAGCAGAAAATTGAATGTATATTATTAAGATTGAGTAAGTATCGTTGAGATGTGACAACAGTTCAATTGTATTTGCGTGATCTTGATGTTATGGGTTTTGTTGCTATAATTATTTATATTTACCTCTGAAATTGGTAGAATAAGATGTTTTACGAATGGATTAAAGGATGTAGTATCATGTTGTATATTGATTTAATATCTATTGCATGTACATTCTTGGTAAATCTGTTTGATGTGTATTTTAAGAATAGCTGTGATGAACATATATCAGGGTGGCTGAATTTGGTTTATCCTATTCAGTTAATTAATTTAGTGATAACTTTAAAATAAATTGGGTGGGTTAATTACATATGAAAGATAATTGGCCTTACCTATGACTTAAACTTATATGGTTAAGTGCGGAGAATAAGGCATATCTCTATTCTGTCATTGACAAGTATAATAGAGAATACCGTTATGTGTCGACTATGAGCATACCATACACGGATGCAGAATCTTAGTGCCATAACAATGACACCTCAGTATATATATGATTCATTTACGGGTTATTCTTAGTGCGAGTTTAATTTTGCATTGTAAGTAAATGTTTACTTCTTGCATATTAATTATGGAACTACACTTTGTTAAGTGAATCAGATTTCTACATTATGATTATGTATATGTTTAATCTAATATGTATGCAGGTGGATTACATTTTTCAACTTAGTGTGTACTGAGCCCCCTTCTTTGTGTTGTGTTGCATTTCTGTGTGTTTTCCAGGTGCTTCGAGTTGATTAACATGTAGCTAAAGGATGATTATTGAAGTTACTTCTCATAGCAGAATTTGTATCTAGTAGAGTCCATATGTTGGACATTAGTGATTAAGAATGATGTTGTACTTCATTATTGTATTGAACTCAATTTGTATTAGCATCATTATGGAAGCATATTTGGATGATATCATCTTTCATTACAAGATTTTCAGATTGAGAATGGTTTAATCTTTGTTCTTGCACTTGTAATCAGTTGAATTAATAAAAAAAAAATTATTGTGTTTATAGTATTTGTTCTTTGGTTTCTAATCTTTCGGTTATGCTTAGTGTGGCATTACAGGTGGGGGTGAAGGTGGAGGTGGAGATGGCAGGGGTGAGGGTGAGGAAGGGGGAGGGGGTGGGGGTGGGTCCTTCAAATATAATCTGCATATATGTAAACAACATAAAAATTCACAAAATTACTATTTAATAAAATAAATCTAAAATATCAATTATATAAATGTACATCTTTAAAATCATATAAATTATACAAATAAAGTTAAACACTTAAGTAAACTTTAATCTTAAGGCTAATTGAACATTATACCAAATATAAGCCTAATCATAAAAGAATACTCCAAAAAACTATTAATAAATCAACTTAAATGTGAATTCTAAAAATAACTTATATTTATGTTTGGGATTATGCCTTTGCATTTATGATTAAGGTTCAATATTAAAGCAATTAGAATTTAACATAAATAAGATTGTGGTTTGAGTTAGGATTTAGGGTTATCCATTTAGAATTAGAGTAGAGTAAGTAACATTATGATTGAGGCACAAAATATAAGATTTAGGATTACGACTACTATTTCAAGGCATATCATTTAAGATTAGACATTAGAATTTAGAATTATGGTATAGCTTTAGATTTAGGATTTATGGATAATAATTTAAGATTATAGTTTAACACTAAGAACTAGTGTTTAAAAATTAGGATTAGAATTAGGGTTTACATTTTAGGATCACGTGCTAGCTTTAAGGATTATGATTTCTAATTATGGTTAAGATTGAGATAATTTACTGTTTAGTAATTTAGATTTTAGCATTTAGGGAAATTATTGAGCAATTAGGGTCTATCATTTATAATCATGGTTTGGCATTTAGAATTAGGGCTAGGGTAAATATTATGGTATGGCTTTACATCATTAAATTAGAAATATGATTTGGATTATGGTATGTATTTTCTAGGATTTAATGAGTGTTTAGCATTTATATTTAAATGTTTAGGATTATGCCTTAGCATTTATGATTAAGGTTCAATATTAAAATGTTTAATTAGGATTTAACATTTAAATACTTGATTGTGATTTGGGTTAGGATTTAGGGTTATCCATTTAGAATTAGGGTAGAGTAATTAACAATATGATTGGGGTACAAAATATAAGATTTAGGATTACGACTACTATTTCAAGACTTATTATTTAAGATTAGGCATTAGAATTTTTAATTATGGTTTAGGTTTAGATTAGGATTTATGGCTAATATTTTAAGATTATAGTTTAGCACTTAGAATTAGTGCTTAAAAATTAGGATTATAATTAGGGTTTACATTTTAGGATCACATGCTAGCTTTAAGGATTAGGATTTGTAATTATGGTTAAGATTGGGATAATCTAGTGTTTAGTAATTTAGATTTTAGCATTTAGGAAAATTATTGAGCAATTAGGTTCTAGCATTTATACTCATGGTTTGGGATTTAGAATTAGGGCTAGGGTAAAGATTATGGTATGGATTTACATCATTAATTTAGAAATATGATTAGGATTATGATATGTATTTTCTAGGATTTAATATGAGTATTTAGCATTTATATTTAAATGTTTAGGATTATGCCTTAGAATTTACAATTAAAGTTCAATATTAAAATGTTTAATTAGGATTTAACATTTAAATACTTGATTGTGGTTTGGGTTAGGATTTAAGGCTATCCATTTAGAATTAGGGTAGAGTAATTAACATTATGATTGGGGCACAAAATATAAGATTTAGGATTACAACTACTATTTCAAGACTTATCATTTAAGATTAGGCATTAGAATTTAGAATTATGGTTTAGGTTTAGATTTAGGATTTATGGATGATAATTTAAGATTATAGTATATCACTTAGAATTAGTTTTTAAAAATTAGGATTAGAATTAAGGTTTACATTTTAGGATCATGTGCTAGCTTTAAGGATTACGATTTGTAATTATGGTTAAGATTGGGATAATTTAATGTTTAGTAATTTAGATTTTAGCATTTAGGGCAATTATTGAGCAATTAGAGTCTAGCATTTATAATCATGGTTTGGCATTTAGAATTAGGGCTAGGGTAAAGATTATGGTATGGGTTTACATCATTAAATTAGAAATATGATTAGGATTATGGTACGTATTTTATAAGAAATTTAATATTAGCATTTATATTTAAATGTTTAGGATTATGCTTTAGCATTTACGATTAAGGTTCAATATTAAAACAATTAGGATTTAACATAAATAAGAATGTGGTTTGGGTTAAGATTTAGAGTTATCCATTTAGAATTAGGATAGAGTAATTAATATTATGATTGGGGCACAAAATATAGGAATTAGGATTATGGCTACTATTTCAAGACTTATCATTTAAGATTATGCATTATAATTTAGAATTATGGTTTAGATTTAGATTTAGGATTTATGGGTGATAATTTAGGATTATAGTTTAGCATTTAGAATTAGTGTTTAAAAATTAGGATTAGAATTAGGGTTTACATTTTAGGATCATGTGCTAGCTTTAAGGATTACAATTTTTAATTATGGTTAGGATTAAGAATACTTTTCACTATGGTTACTATTATGGTTAGGGCTAGGGTTCAAGTGTTAGGTTTAAGATTTGAAGTTACAATTAGAATTAGGGTTTAAAATTTAGGATTAAGTTTATCATTTAAGAAATGGGATAGGATACTTGTATTAGGGTTTTGAATTAATGATTAGGGTTAGGTTTCTCATTTTTAATATAATGGTTAAAATTTTAATTAGTGTTCTAGGGTTAGGCTTAGAATTATGGTGAGAGTGAGATTTTACATCAAGGTTAACAGTATGTTTAGGGTTAGTGTGTAGTTTTATAAAAAAAGATACGGTCGATTAAAATTTTATATTTGATTTGGAAGGGAAACATGACTTATTGAAAATCACAAATAGAATTTAAGTGGTTGTAGGTTTATGTCATAATTAGGGCTAAGGTTGTGTTAAGAATTTGGTTACATGATTGTTTAGGATTAGGGTTTTAGTTAATGTTATGATTAGAGTTGGACTTATGATTGGAGTTACATGAATCTAGGGTTTAGAGTTAAAATTTATGGTTTTAAGGTAAGGGAGCACATTAAATACTTAGTTTTATGTTTAGGGTTTAGATTTAATTATTGTATAGTTATGGTTAGGTTGAGGTTAGACTTAGGAATATAGTTAGTCTTATGGTTGAAGTTACAATTTTTAATAAGGTTTAGGTCTATGTCACAATTATTATTAAGATTTTGTACCTTGTTTACTATTATGATTTAATATTTGTGATCAAAATCATTTTATATATAGGTAAATTATACTTAAATTATCTATTATTTGATATATTGAATTTATAATTTATTTCAATACATAAAGATAATATCAAAATTATTTAAAAATTAAACTAAATTCTAACTTGATTTTTTCATATAATGTTATCAATTCATACATACATCAACATATGTAAATAATTGAGAGACTGCAACACTTACCAATTTTTATAAATTTAATACATCTACATAAAATATCAAACTTACATTCAATTCAAACATGTACATACATCACCTTAAACTACAAGATTAGGGTTACATGGTTAAGTTTTAGAAATAACATTTTAGGGTGTGAGTTCATTAAACTTGGTTAGGTTTAGTGTTAGGGTATGGATATGGGTAGTTAACATTATGGTTTGCATTTACGTTTAGAATTTAGTGAACCTAACATCATGGTTTACAAATTTACTATGGTTTACAAACTAATTTACAATTACTTACTATTTAGTTGAAATAAATCTAAAACATCAATGTAATTACATGTTTGAACAATCTAATTTACATCTATCTAATCATTCATCATTGTAACTTTTATTATTTACATCAAAACATCTAAAATAATAATTTTTAAATGAACATCTACAATTAAAAAAAAAAAAAAGAATAGCTACAAAACTATTTAAATGAACATATATAATAATTTAAATATAAAACTAGTAACAATGGGAATTTATAATTTTTATGTATTAAAAACTATTAAACGTGAAAAAAGCAATAAATTAACGGAATTATAAAGTGAAAAACTAAAAAAAATGAAATAAAAAAATAGAAAACAAAGTAAAATACCTGGTACAAGAAAAAAAATAGTCGAGGGTCAGTAGGAAACCAAAAATGGGCTCCTATTTCTAAGCTTAAATTGGGCTCCTGTTTATAATGACAATGAAAATAAAAATGAATGAAAACCCACAAAAAATGGGTTTTATGCTTTTTAGAAATCGGGTACCTAATTTTAAAAATTGGGTACCCGATTTTAAAATCATGGTTTGGGTACATGATCCATATTCAAAAATCAGGCACCCAATTTTTGAATACGGATCAGCCACCTGAACCATAATGAGCACCCAATTTGTTAAAATCGAGTACCTATTTCTGAAGAGGTCTCGTTCCATAGAATTGACTTCAGCGAAATTGCGACCCAACTTTGAGCATTCATGCATAATGATTTTTAGGGACATAATGAATATGGTGACATTACAAACAATAGACCTGATCCCATTTAAATATTTAACAAGGACAAACTTAATCATTATAGCTTACAAATCCTATCTTTGATCATGTAAATTTGTAATAGTGGGAAAGGCTACACATTCTATACCTCAAAGTTATTCAACAACTGAACTTGGACTAGAACAAAATGGGATGGCATTTGAATTATAAGCCCCAACAGTTAAAACTATGGAAGCATCTTTCCAGAAGAGAAGAGCTAACACATTTAACTTTTAGGGAGTTTTAAGTACATTACCAAGAAATTGGAGTGCCTATATACTACCCCCTATAAAGAATTTTGCAAGGAAACTTTATCCTCTCTAGGCAATAATCTTCAAACTTGCACTCCAAAAACACCACATTCTTAAAATATGCACCAATATCTCCTCTTCCAACTGTGAATCAGTAGATTCTGATGATTAGGTATGTAGATAGGACTTAATAATGTAGGAGTTGACCTAAAAAATTAGGTTTCTCTATTTAGCTATGAGACCCCAGTTCTATTTCTATACATTGCAATAAACCATCATTAGGTTGAACAATGTGGGGTGAAGACCATGAAAGTACCCGAATTCATGAAATTCATTCACCACAACCTTAAAAAATAGAACTTTAAGCCTAGGTAAAATGAAAGCATGATAATTACAAGACAAAGAGAACACAACAACTTGGAGCTCATATTGCATACAACGCAATCTTTTCAGCATTCAAAGATATTATCATTTAATGTGGAAACCCAATTTGGGAAAAACCACCAATGTAACTAGTTACTATTTTTCACTCTTCTAAAGTGAGCTCGGTTAGGAGCCAAACCTGTTAAAGGTTACAAAATGCACTATTAGGTGTGACCCTATTAAAGGATTTAATCACCTTGTTAGGAGTGGCCTTGTAAGAGGTCTTGAAAAAATTCAATAGAATTTCCACCTTGTTAGAGAATTTACAAATGGTTGTTAAACCAACTCTATTAAGAGATTTTAGATCACTGCTACAATGGTTAGAGAGTGACAATGAAAATGACTTGATTGTGATGCAACTGAATTGCTGATTACAGATCTCTATTATGGCTTTATACTAGATCCTTCTTGATTGAATAATACTTTTCTGCTCCACAAGGATACATGCTTATCCTTCAAGTTCGCTTCCTCTCATCTTATCTCTTTCAACTTATTCAGCTTGCATATCACACACTTTGAAATCACAATTTGACCTATTACTTATACCTTTCAGATTGTCAAGTCAACTAAAATACAAATTAGAATAACCAATATTCATTACCTCAGTTGGCTAGAATTAATAGGTAAAATAATTAAGCTTTACATGCCAAAATAAGAAAATCCTTTGGTAGCCAACCTAGCTCGGTAGAAACTGATTCTGTAGCAATTTTCTATGTTAATCAATAGGAGCTCAGTTAACACTGCAAACTTATAAAATTCATTTAGTAGTCAAGTGAACTTGGTTAATACTAATTCTGTTCAACTTTCCTTTGTTAACCGAGTGAGCTCGATTAACACTCATTTCTGCTTAACTTCCTTCGATGCCTGAGTGAGCTCGGTAGATATTATTTTTTGTACATGGTAGACTCAGGAGTGCATGGTAGACTAGGAAAACTATCTTTTCTGACCAAGTGAACTTAGCATGCACTGACTGACAACTGATATGAAATTTGTGTAGCATCAAAGACAACACACAATTAATCAATTGTATCCAACAATCTCCCTCTTTGGTATTGATGGCATCACAACATGTCATAGCACAATGAAATTTTGAGAACAAGACTCTCTCTGTGAGAAAGTTTCTCCCTCTTTGATTTTCCTATAGTATTCTCCCTTTGTGAAGGAACTACTTAGCTTCTCCTTCTTGGAATTACAAAATTTCAGAAAGATATGACAATAAACTTCTCCCTCTTTGTCAACACATACCAAAGACAATACTGATTAGTGTCAATGTACCTTGAGTAAAAATTTATTTCCATTATGTCCTTGCTAATGCTACATCAACTGATTGATCTTCCACTTAGTTCCTGTTGATGCATCACTAAACTTTATTTAGTGAGCTTTAGATAGGAGAATGACCCCTAGCTTACCTCTTAGATACATAAATGCATTTTTAGGTATGGCTTGGTGAATATATTAGCAATCTGTTCCTTTGTATGCACATATTATAATTTGATTTTCTTATCTTGTACTAATTCTCTTACAAAGTGATGTTTTATAGCAATGTGCTTTGTTTTGGAATACATCACTGGATTCTTTGATATGTTCATTGCACTTGTGTTATCACAATACATGACTATTGGTTCTTTGATTTCAACCTTCATTCCTTCCAACAATTGTTCGAACCAAACAATGTTAGAGAAATTCACTGTTGTAGCCACATATTTTGGCTTTGTTGTGGATTGAGATGTACAATTTTGCTTCTTGCCTATCCAAGATACTAGTCTTTTTCCAAGAAAGAATGCTCCACCAGTAGTGCTTTTTCTGTCATCAAGATTTCTTGCCCAATCAACATTAGTAAATACATTTAAGTCAAGATTGCCTCAAAGTTTGTACCATAACCCATAGTCTTCAGTACCTTTTAGATATCTCAAGATTCTTTTTATTGCCATCATGTGGTTTTCTCTGGGTTTTGCTAAGAATCTTGCCACTATCCCAACTACTAAGGCAATATCAGGCCTAATATGTACTACATACTGTAATTTCTCAATCATTGATCTATATAAGGTCTGATCTACTTCTTTGGAGTCATCATCTTTGGTAAGTTTACGTCCTGTACACATGGGGGTTCCAACTGATTTTGAATGTTCCATTCCAAATTTTTTGAGTATCTCTTTGATATACTTAGATTAAGTGATGTAGATACCATTTTTATTCTGCTGTATCTGCGATCCAACAAAGAATTTTATTTCACCAAAGATGGACATCTCAATTTTTTTATTTATTTGTTCTGAAAATGCTTTTCATAAGTCATCATTTCCTATGAATAGAGTGTCATCCACAAATATTTCTGCCAACAAAATCTTCTTATCTGGTCCTTCCTTGATGTACAAACTACTATTATCATTTGTTCTTTGAAAACTGATCTGTATCAAATGGTTATGTAGTCTTTCATACTAGGCTCTAGGAGCTTGTTTGAGACCATATAAAGCTTTGTGTAATTTGCAAACCATGTCTCTTTTGTCTGGGTCAACAAAACCTTCTAGCTGTTCAATGTAGACTTCCTCATCAAGAATTCCATTCAAGAATACAGATTTAACATCCATTTGATATACTTTGAATCCTCTATGAGCTGCATAAGCCAGTAAAGTCCTAACACCTTCTAGTCTTGCAATAGGGGCAAAAGTTTCACCATAGTCAATACCTTCTTCTTGAGAATAACCTTTGCATACTAGTCTTGCTTTGTTTCTTGATACCTTTCCATCTTCATTTAGCTTATTTTTGAATATCTATTTTGTACCAATTACATTTTTATCCTTAGGCCTAGGAACAAGAGTCCAAGTTTTATTCTTTTCTATCTATTCTATTTCTTCATTCATAGCCTCAATCCAAATTTCATTTTCTAGTGCATCTTTAATAGTTCTAGGTTCAAATTCAACAAGTAAACATGTACCTTTTAGTTTGTTTCTTGTCATTGTTCCATCTAATTTGTCTCCAATGATCTAATCAGGTGCATGATGCTTTCTAACATATTTAGCCAATACAGGTTTTTTGACTTTTGAATGAATTGTACTATCTTCATTTTGAATCTCAACTTCAGGCTCGGGTCCTTCTATCTATGGCTCAAGTCCTTCAGACTCGATATGCACTAACTCAGTAGCCTCTAAATGTGACTCGGGTCCCTCTAACTCTCAACTCAGTAACTGTTGGAGACTTGGGGAGCTCAGGAGATGAAGTCTCCTTTTTGTCAAATATGTTTGGCAATGTATTAGGTTCACAGTAGACAAATCTTCTGTAATCTTCTGGTTCATTTTTGCTTTTTTCTTTACTCTTTTCTGCAAACTCATCAATTCTCACATGTGCACTTTCTATGATTTTGTGAGTCGACAAATTCAGACATTTGTATCCTTTACTTGTGCAGGAATATCCTAGAAATATACCTTCATCACCTTTTACATCAAATTTTTCTTTTCTAGATTCTTTCAAGATATAACATTTGCTGCCAAATACTTTCAAGTAACTTATATTGGGTTTGTAGCCATACCATAGTTCATAGGGAGTTTTATTTGAGTCCTTCTTCAATTGAATTTGGTTCAAAGTATGAACTATAGTGCTGATAGTTTCCTTCCAATATTTGATAGCAATATTGTTCTCAATCATTAGTGTCCTTGCACAATCCATGATGGATCTATTTCTTCTTTTAGCTATTCCATTCTGCTTAGGAGTACCAGGGGCTAATACCTGTCTTTTGATTCCTCTTTCAATGTAGAAATTGTTGAATTCATTTGAGATGAATTCACCACCTCTATCTGATCTTAAGCATTTCAATCTCTTTCCAGTTTCTTTTTCTACTCTAGCCAAATACCATTTGAATTTTTCAAAAGCTTCTAATTTTTCTTTCAGATACATAAAAATCATCAATAAACATAATGATTTTTTTTTCTCCACTATAACTTTCTATTCCAATGGGTGCACATAAATTAGTATGCACAATTTCTAAGACATCTTCTGACTGATAGTTTTTTCTCTTAAAACTAGTCTTTCCCATTTTATCAATTTGGCAGTTTTTGCATAATCCAACATCAGGTTTCTTCAAACTAGGGATACCTCTTACTCTTTTGAGTTTTCTTATCTTAACCATATTATCAAAGTTTACATGACAGTCTTTTGTGCCATAACTAGTTTTCTTCTACTTGAGGAATAAAACATGAGAATCACCAAGATCAAGATAAAATAGGTTACCTTTTGTTTGTTTGCTTGATCCAATCAGGTTTCTTTGGTTGTCCAGTAGTCTTTCCTTTCCATTCATGAATTCTACCTTGAATCCAATGTTGTTCAGCTATGCCACACTCAGTAAATTATGTTTTAGTCCTTTAACCCAATAGGCATTGTCACATACAAGTTCATTGGTTAATGAGATACAACCTTTTCCTTTTATGCAACAAGGCTCATTGTTTCTAAACCTTACACTACCTCCATCATAGTGTTCAAAATGTTCAAACTTAGTTTTATCTCTAGTCATATGGTGTGAACATCCACTATCTATAATTCATGTATCATTTTTGCTAACATGAGAGACAAGTGACATCTTTTCTCCTTCATCATCAGATTCATCTTTTACAACAATATACACTATTTCATCTTCACTATTATCAAAATCTTTAGCCATAAAACAATTTTTCTTACCTTTTTCTTTGTAAGATTTGCGACCTTTGAATTCCTTCTTGCCTTTATACTTGTGACTTTTCTTCTCTTCCTTGCCTTCTTTGTTTGGACACCTAGCATCAATATGACCAATTTCTTCACAAGAAAAATATATTAGAGGGATTATACCTTTGGACTTTCCTTTGCTCCTAGAATATTTCTTTGCAAAAGTAGAGCTTCAACAATTTCAAGATCACTACTACAATGGTTAGAGAGTAACAATGAAACTGACCTGATTGTGATGCAACTAAATTGCTAATTATAGGTCTGTATTCTAGCTTTATACTAGATCCTTCCTAATTGAATAATACTTTTTTGCTCCACAAGGATACTTGCTTATCCTTCAAGTTCACTTCCTCTCATCTTATCTCTTTCAACTTATTTAACTTGCAGATCACACACTTTGAAATCACAACTTGACCTATTACTTATACCTTTTAGTTTGTCAAGTCAACTCAAATACAAATTAGAATAACCAATATTCATTACCTCAGTTAGCTAGAATCAATAGGTAAAATAATTAAGCTTTTCATGCCAAAATAAGAAAATCCTTTGGTAGCCAACCCAACTCGGTGGAAACTGATTTTGAAGCAATTTCCTATGTTAATCAATAGGAGCTTGGTTAACACTATGAAATTATGAAATTTCTTTGGTAACTAAGTGAACTCAGTTAATACTAATTTTTTAAAACTTTCTTTTGTTAATCAAGTGAGCTCGGTTAACACTCTTTTCTGCTTAACTTCCTTTGATGCTCAAGTGAGCTCAGTAGATACTGTTTTCTGTACATAGCAAACTCAAGAATGCACGATAGACTAGGAAAACTATCTTTGCTGACCAAGTGAACTTGGCATGCACTGACTAACAACTAATATGACATTTATGTAGCATCAATGACAACACACAATTAATCAATTGTATCCAACACAAACAACTATCTAAATTATTGTTTTGAGTTTTATAATGAAAATATTTAACTGAAAGGAATGATAAGCCATTAGTGCTCTATATCTCCATAGTTTTTGATAGTTCATTAGGTGGTGTAGTGTAATCATAAGAAATATGCACCATCTAAGAGGAGAAAAATGATACAATCATGTAATGAATATTCTCATTGCCCAAAATCTAAAATCTAATTCTGAAACACTAATAGTGATAAGAAAGTATATTTAGCAACAAACTTAGATATTATTTGGTTTTGATTAACTAATGTTAAGACCTTGGGTTGTATACTTCTTTATTGTAATTTACTCCAAGAAGAAATTAATGATAGAAATTGACTTGTTAACAACATAAAATACAATTGGTATCAGATATGGAAATGCATGGCATACACAAAATCACATAAGAGGAGTAACAACAATAATACATAGTGAAAAATCACATTAAAAGTAACAAAAACAATGACAACACAATTAAAATTTAAACTCTTTTAATTTTCTTTGTTACCAACTAAGCATCTCAACTCAGTTGTTTAAATTAACCTTATAAAATTTGGTTGAATGATATTTCACATCCTTCTAATAACAATCATATATTAATGTAGTGAAGTGGATAAATATGCACTATTTCATGGTAATGACTATTTTGTTAGTGAAATAGGCCAAAGAGATGAATACATGAATCCCAAAATATCATTTATGTCCTCGTTCTGTAGCTTAGGCTCACCATTATAGTTGCCACCTCATTGAATGACCCAAATATCTCAAATTCCATATATTTTTCCCCATATCCCCTCTTCCTCTGAACTCCTTTGAATTGAAGCCATGACACTTGGTACTCATTCCGATCTCAAAAGATTTTATGAGCATCACTCCCAGTCACACTTTAGGGAGCTCTAGATGAAGCATCTGTCTCCCAGAAGCCCTTAACAAATCAGAGAAAATCTTAGACATGTCATAAGAAGTTAGATTTTCCTTCAGTTTTCATATGTGGTGACAAAAGATAAAAGAATAAAAGCAATACACCATGAAACTTGTAATTTTACTATTATTTCATTGAAATGTTTTTTCTCTTTATATTCAAACTCCAAAATGTTCAAAGAGGAAATAATGGAGCTTACAATTTTTGCATGCAGTGAATTGATCGATTGATTAAAAATATAAAATATAGTAATCTTTGAGAAGCCTCACACCATGTTCTTTATACAATGGTTTTCACCTCCGAATATCTGACATAATTAAACTCTACTTTCAAACATCTAGATACTTGATGTTTTTTATTATAAAAAAATAGAATTTTATATTCTTTAAAGTTGCTAAGCCATCATATAAATGTTATTTTCTAAATTTAAATTAGATCAAGATATATTTTTATTATTTTTCCATCTCCATCTCTATTTGAAAGTGGCATCCTTGTAATCTACTATCAAACATCTAGATACTTGATGTTTTTTATTATAAAAAAATATTTTTTTTATGTCCTTTAAAGTTTCTAATCCATCATATGAATGTTATTTTCTAAGTTTAAATTAGATTGAGATATATTTTTATTATTTTTCCATCTCTAGCTCTATTTGAAAGTCACATCCTTGTAACTGGTCCCATCTCTTGTACCTATTTTCATGCCCCATTTACTGTTAATCTTAAGTTTACATATTAGGTATCTTTTTGTCTGTCGATTGGGCCCATTTACTACATGTTTTCCCATTCTGAGTATGACTTTGCTTCTAACTCCATTTTCTCCTTCTTTATGTCAAAGTTTCAAACTTCTCCATGTAACAGGCCTAAAGAATGTGAAACTAAAAATATAAAATGAAAGAGAAGAAATATAAAATGCTGAAACTACTGATTCAGATCATTTGGATACACATAGACTTGATACTAAAAATGATATTGAAACAATACTAAATAATATACTGGAATGATATGAATAATATTGAATCAATTACATTGATGTCTGGGCATCTTTATATAGTTTTATTTTCCCTTACAACAATTGCTTACGGGAATAACTTCCCAACAACTATATATTGAACTAATTTTATTTATCTAATCTAAACAAAAAAACTAACCTAATTAATGTAATAAACCTAACATTCCCCCCTTATTACATTAATTCAACAATCATTCTTGCTAACCTAATTAATGTAATAAGTCCAAAATTCCCCCCCTTATTACATTAATCTAACAAAATTGAAAAGCCTTCACCAATATTACAAACTTTGATGAAGCTCCATCTTTGAAAGTAGTTTGCAACTTCAGATTGCAAATCCTAATCCTAAAATTGAGCTCCTTTGCCAACCTTTAAAAGTAGTCTACAACTTCAAATTTCAAATCTTAATCTTGAAGTTGAGCTCCTTCACCAATCTTTGTAAATAGTCTGCAACTTCAGATTTCAAATATTAATCCTAAAGTTGCCCTCATATCCCAACTTTAGACTATAAATCTTGAAGTTTACCTCATAATAACATTGTTTCTACCTCTCTTACACAACAAGGCATAGTTTCCTCCAAAATTTCACATCTTCATGGAGTGTGCTTGATGCCTCCTTTGGTGCTGCACATGAGACACCTTTCCTCTGAAAGTCCACATCTCCTCCGAGTGTGTCTAACACCTCCTCAAGTTTCATAGAAAAAGTACCACTAATATGTCTGGACATCTTTCCTCCAAAAGTTGACATCTCCTCCGAGTGTCTCAAATGCCATTGTTGAAATCCTGCCCCCCCACTCAATAGAAGGATAATCATGTAGCCAAGCCCCAACTTTATAGGGACAAAAATAGGTGTTTCTCATGTAGTAATCATCTCTAAGTGAGAAGCTAGCTTGAGATGATAAAAATCCTCCAACCTCCATTGCCTCCAGCCTCCTATTTTATTGATAACAAATAGGGTCTAGTCATCCAAAATCTATTAAAAGCACTCTTCTCCCCATTGATTAACCTACTTTGATACCACTGTAACAGGCCCAAAGAATGTGAAACTAAAAATATAAAATGAAAGAGAAGAAATATAGAATGCTCAAACTATTGATTCAGATCATTCAAATAGACACAAACTTGATACTAAAAATGATATTGAAATAATACTGAATAATATACTAGAATGATATGAATAATATTGAATAATACCAAATCAATTACATTGATGTCTAGGCATCTTTATATAGTTTTATTTTCCCTTACAACAACTGCTTACGCGAATAACTTCCCAGCAACTATATATTGAACTGATTTTATTTATCTAATCTAAACACAAAAACTAACCTAATTAATGTAATAAACCTAACACTCCATCCTTTAATGCCTATCATCCTCTCCCAATTCTACCATAGTATTCCTCAAACTTTTAGACTTGTCTTTACGGAGATGCCAATTTTTCAACTCCCAATGCACCAACCTTTAGTATGAGTCATGTGGCTTCTCTAATCCTTGATCACCAATATTCCCACCTTTTCTTCTATCCTCTTCCCAACTTCCCAACAATTCATTATGTCATCAATGATTTATTTTTGCTGCCGTAGGTCTCAAAAGCATAAATTTTCCCAAAAGCATATTTTTTCCTAGCCAAAGTATGTAATCAAATTCAAAGTTGCAATCTTAATTTGTGACTTCCCATCCAAAATTTTTAATCAAATTCAAAGTTGCAAGCTTAATTTTTGACTGAAATATTCTTGTTTTAATGGATACAAAAGAGTGAACACATCATTTTTGGCATCTTCATATACATTATACAAAGATCTTTTCCAGGAAACCATTTTGAGTGCCTTTGTTTGAATGAGGAGATGACAAGATGAAAATCTTAAATAATTTCAAAGATAAAACTCATAGAATTTGCAATTTAGCTTCATTGGGCATGGATTCTTGCCATGCTATATTAAGCCAATTTTCTATTGCTATACGTATGAACAAAAGATATTAGTTTTGTTGAAACATTTGAATGTAATACAACAATTATTGTAATAACAAAGGGATCATGATATTACAGTTGTTATTTTATTAGCACAATAAAAATAAGATTGAGAGTTATATATGCCATCTATTGTGTAAATGTGATGTATAGCTTCTATATAAACAGTCACTAAATTGAGTTGTTTACGTGATTTTAATACTAGGATCTTATGTTGTTTTCATTCAGATATAAATGTTAAGAGGGGCGTGAGGATCATATTTGATTATTTTAACTAGGACATTGCAGTAGTAACATTCCATATCCTAATAAAGAATGTCATAAAATATTCTTGTAATAAGGTTACAAATACCAAGGATGACATGTCAAATCAAGTAGAAACCATCAACACTCTGAAATGGACAATGACCACAAGTCCAAAGATGACTTCAAAGAAAGTAGAAAATAATGATTTCAAAGGAAGATCATCAAGGGATTGTCCAATACAAAAAGAAAAATAAGAAAATAAAATGGAAAATGGCCACAGGTGAACAAGAGTGATTGTACTTTAGAAGAGTCACACAAGACTACAAAAGCACATTTAATTTTAGATATTGTAATAGAGAGAATATAAGATAAGATAGAATAGTTATATTTCTATATAGATTCCAAAAAATAAATGCCACATTGTAAGCTGGTCATGAATATGTCTTCAGATATTGTTTTATCCTTGCTATAGTGAGTCAAATTGCTCTAGGAGATTGTTGCAGGCTGAAATGTTAGATACTAGATAATTAGAGGCTTGAGTTTGATTTTGTCATTTTCCAACATAGGGATGGTAGTCTTTGAGATAATTTTCTTGACCTAGTGACATCTCACAAGGTCATACAAGAGGATTGTCTCCAGACTCTGCAACTAGAAGCTTAAGATTCCGTAGCAGAAGAGCCACATTCTTAGGCTATTGGAGACATGTAATTTGGCATGTTGATCCTATAGAGTTACAAGACTGACTAATAATCTCACCATAAGAGGGAAGAAAGAGTCACGGTTCTCCTAAATTTTGGTTTAGCTGGTTGAGACTCCATTCTAGTTGGGTGGTGTTCATTTGATAGTGTAACGTGAGACTTGGGTGAATTATTAATAGAAGGGCTTTCATTTACTTAGGATAAGTAGTAATGAGGTTTATCAAAAACAAGTTCTCCTTCAAGTTGAACCTAGAGGTTCAGAGGATAAAGACATAGCTATCAATGATAGGAGACTATTTTTTTCCCATGAAGAGCTAGGGGATATGGTAGGGAGAGAATTGATGTGGTTGGCAAGGAAACTTAACATCTCTTAGTTTGATTAGGTTTTTTCCTCTTCCCCTTTATATTGTACTACTCAAGAAGGAAGTAAAATTAGTAACGAATTCTAAATTTGCAAGAAGAAATGAATAATGATATATATTGGTATGAAACAAAAGGAAAATTGACTATAATCTAGTGACACAAACCTTATTAATCTAAGAATCTCAAATTTTGAATTAGTGAGATAAAGCCATATGCTATAAAAGGTTAAATTTATTTGTTGAAAATCATTTGAATGGATTTTTTTTTTAAAATATAAACAACTTTGATAAACATCATTTGTTTGATCCAATTGAGCACAAGAAAGTCCTTGAAAATTAAAACCTTTACTAGCAAGAGAGAAATCACAATGATTGGATAATACTTTTGAGACTCAATCCTATCCTCTATATAACCATGAAATGTATGTTCTATATATTGGTTTAGAGAGAATTCCATAAGCATGTTCTATCTATGAAGTTGCAACCACTTAAGACACATACTTAAAAAAATAGACTAAAGTACTTCATTATCATTGTTGTATGCTTTGTTTTGATGTCAGTATAAGAAAAAAACATGGTTCCAATACTATGAATTTAAATCCTTTTTAATAAAATGTATGTCCCCTAATAGCATGATGCAAGATTATTAGGATTAGCACAATCTTGCAACCTGCAAATTCCTCCAAAAGAACATCTTAAATACCTAACTAAACATAAATCTCATTTACTTGTATCAACAAATTATTCACCAAATTACTCATAGAAAACTCCTCAAATAAAATGAGCTTATTATGATTGTAATTTACAAATTCAAATATTCCTCTCCATATTGTAGTGTCTTGACATGTCATCTTGAGAAACCTCATTCTTCTCCAAACCTTTGTATTATTTGTAGAGTCAATTTACTCCACCACAAGTTCTTGTGCAAAGGCTTTGTATTATTTGCAGAGTCAATTTAGACCGATACAACTTCTTGTGCAAAGGCTTTGTTCTCTTTATGAAAGGTCCACACTTTCATCTTCCTCTGCTATTCTTCTCCCAAGCTTTTCCTTGTGCACCTTGCAGTTCTTACTCTTTTAACCTTCAATCCATGTACATACTCTCTTAGTTCATTGTGTCTTAAGTTTTTCTATGTAAATATTTTTTACGTTTAAATATGAAATTTGAGGTTAAGCCTATAATGAAGACTTTCCTTCACACTTTGCAGGCTTTTGTCTTCTTCATGCAAGGGTCTCTATTCTTTCATGCCCCTCTCCTTATTTTATACTTGTAGTCTCCCCTATTCCCCTACATAACTGCTATTTTCATATGCTAATATTTTTAAAACAACCTTTTGTCATCTTGGGTGTCGCCTCTTCAAATTCTTGCCGTATCTTTTTTCAAATGTTGACAAGTATGGAATTTTGCATTACACCTACTAGTTGGGTTTGTCTTGAAATTTCTAAAGCCTTTTCAACAATTTTTTTGTGTGCATATCCTACAATCAAAGATTTTCTCAAGACATCTCAAAGATATTTGGTGAATCAATTTATGTACCCTACAGGTGTTTCCACGTTGGAATTCATTTTCTACAACAAATTTTAACAAAATCTTATGCTTTATGATTTGGTGGATGTTCATGCCTCAAACCAAAGTTTTTACTTGACAAACCTACAATATAAAGTTGAGGTTATATTTTACTTTATTGTTATAGCTATAAAAAAAATAGAGTTGCCAAAATAAACTATAATGAAACTAAAGGAAACAAACTAAAGGTTTTTACCTTTTTTTCTTGGTCGATGCTGATCGCCAATCCACCTATGTCCTTCTGCACCATAACACATATTTTCATTTCCTTAAATGCATAGTAAGACTCTTAGAATGAATTATTTGGATGATTAATAACATGGACAAAAAGGAAAAGTACTTGCAATTATTTAATCCCAGCCAAACTTCTATGCAAAATAATAAAAAAACATTCTTAAAACTAGTTACCATGCTTCCGACTGGTCCCCACAATTGGGTTTGCAGGTAAACAACTGCCCTTTGTTTGGTGTTCATTGGCTCCTTCTTAGTAACTACTAATGAATGTCAATATATTTAACATCTTCCATAGTATCCAAGCCATAGTCCTCCATTTTGTCACCACAAAATGTTGGTAATAGTACAAAAATTTTTCAAGCTAGTTTCACATCTCTCTAAGTTGAATTTGATATTCAATTGCTTAATGTTTATCGATCAATCAACTCCAATTCATTTATCAAATTATTTTACTAAAGGCTTTTGTACAATCTTTTTTTTCTTTCTTTCTATCAAGCCTTTGCTTGATTTTTGAGACCTTCATCATCCTTTTCTTTTCTTTTGAGTGTGTATTTGTTTATTTTTTGCCCTTTGGTCTTGCTCATTTCATGGCTTTCGGTTTCTCCTTCGATTCAATCTAGCCTAGAGATTAATCATAGTTGTCAATCAAGAGATATGGTCATTTTAATGCCCAAAAAGTGGACCTTTTTGATGCATCAACACAAATTAATATATATCATGTTATATTTCTAATTTGACATTCAGTTTTTGAAAAATATAACTTAAATTCACTTTATGTTATGTTTTTAAGTTAATTTATCTTTTAAATTTTCACTTAAAGTAACTATAGTGCACTTTATGTTATATTTTAAAGTTGAGTTACTTTTTGATTTTTCACTTAAGTGACTATATTAACTATATAGTTCAATTAACAATAATAGATTTCCACAATCCATTTGTAAAATAAGTTGTTTTTTGGATTCGATTGTGTGTTTTTTTTATCATTAACATTTCAGATCACACTACATGATCCATCATCAGGATCAGAAAGTGTAAGATAGTAAGATATGCAAACTAGACCTTTCTCAAGAACTATAAGAAGAGAAGGGGAAGAAAACAAAAGAATGAAGAGAAAAAAAGAAGAACAAAGATTAAAAAGTACCGCACCCAAAAAAATATAAAAAATGAGAGATAAAAGATTAAGGGCCAAAAATAATTAAAAACTATAAAGGAAAAACCCCAACAAGTTGAACGAAGGGGACATAATCATGAAAGGAGAATGAACACAAATCCAAAAAAAGAAAAAACACATAACAATTAATAAAAGCAAGTGGAAATAAAAGCAAACACAAGTGAGTGTATATATATATATATATATATATATATATATATATATATATATATATATATATAATGTATATATATATATATATAATGTATATATATATATATATATATAATGTATATATAAGTATATAGGTTATCTTATGACCCTTTCGATGCATTCAAACCAACCAAATAGGTCCCTAGGGGTCCTAGGGACATATGTTGTCATGAAATACATAGAAAGGGGTCATAGGTTATCTAATGACCCCTTTCGATGCATTCAAACCAACCAAATGGTTCCCTACGGGTCCCAAGGACCCTACAAACATATGTTGTCATGAAATGTGTTGAAAGGGGTCATAGAATAACCTATGACCTCTTTCAACACATTCGAACAACCCAAATAGGTCCTTAGAGGTCCTAGGGCCCCTAGGGACATATGTTATGAAATGCATCGAAAGGGTGATAGATTATCCTATGACCCCTTTTGATGCATTCGAACCAACTAAATGGGTCCCTAGGGCTCCTAGGGCCCATAAGGACATATGTTGTCATGAAATGCGTTGCCCTTTTGACCCATTCAAACCAACCAAATCAGTTCCTAAGGGTCCCTAGGGGTCTTAGGGCCCCTAGAGACATATGTTTCCATAAAATGCATTGAAAGGGGTGATAGGTTATCCTATGACCCCTTTCGAAGCATTCAAACCAACTAAATGGGTCCTTAGGGGTTCCAGGGCCCCTAAGGACATATGTTGTCATGAAATGCATCAAAAAGGGTCATAGGCTATCCTATGACCCCTTTCGATGCATTTGAGCCAGCCAAATAGGTCCCTAGGGGTCCTAGGGCTCCAAGGGACATATGTTGTCATGAAATGCATTGAAAGGACCTATGACCCCTTTCAACGCTTTCAAACCAACCAAATAAGTCCCTAGAGGTCCTAGGGCCACTAGTGACATATGTTGTCATGAAATTCCTTGAAAGGGGTGATAGGTTATCCTATGAGCCCTTTCAACACATTCAAACTAAGCAAATGGGTCCTAGAGCCCCTTGAGACATATGTTGTTATGAAATGCGTCAAAACCTATGACCCCTTTTGACGCATTTCATAACAACATATGTCTCGAGGGGCTATGGGACCCATTATCTTATGACCCCTTTTGACACATTCAAACCAACTAAATAGGTCCCTAGGGGTCCTAGGGCACCTAGGGAAATATCTTGTCATGAAATGCATCGAAAGGGGTGATAGGTTATCTTATGACCCCTTTCAATGCATTTGAACCAACCAAATTGGTCCCTGGGGGTCCCAGGTCCCTTAGGGACATATGTCGTCATGAAATGCATCGAAAGGGGTCATAGGTAATCCTATCATCCCTTTTGATGCATTCAAACCAACCAAATAGGTCCTTAGGGGTCCTATGGCCCCTAGGGACATATGTTGTCATGAAATGCATTGAAAGGAGTGATAGGTTATCCTATGACCCCTTTCGACGCATTTAAACTAACCAAATTGGTCCCTACGGGGCCCAGGGCCCCGAGGGACATATGTTGTCATGAAATGCATTGAAAGGGGTCATATGTTATCCTCTGACCCCTTTCAATGCATTCAAACCAACCAAATTGGTCCCTGGGGGTCCTAGGGCCCCTAGGGACATGTTATCATGAAATGCATCTCTTTTGACACATTCAAACCAACCAAATGGGTCCCTAGGGTCCCAGTGCCCCTAGGGACATATGTTGTCATGAAATGCATCAAAAGGGGCCATAAGTTTTCCTATGACCCCTTTTGGTGCATTCAAGCTAACCAAATTGGTCCCTAGTGGTCCGAAGGCCCCTAGGAACATATGTTGTCATGAAATGCATCGAAAGGGGTCATAGGTTATCCTTTGACCCCTTTTGATGCATTCAAACCAACCAAATTGGTTCCTAGGGGTCCTAGGGCCCTTAGGGACATATGTTTTCATGAAATGCATCAAAAAGGGCCAGAGGTTATCCTATGAACCCTTTCAAGAAATTCAAACAAACCAAATTTGTCCCTAGGGGTCATAGGAGCCCTAGGGACATATGTTGTCATAAAATGTGTCAAAAGGGGTCATAGGTTATTCTATGACCACTTTCGACACATTTGAACCAACCAAATAAGTCCTTAGGGGTCCCTAGGTGTCCAAGGGCCCCTATTGACATATGTTGTCATGAAATGTGTCGAAAGGGGTGATAGGTTATAATATGACCCCTTTTGATGCATTCGAACCAACAAAATGGGTCCCTAGGGGTCCCAGGGCCCCTAGGGACATATGTTGTCATGAAATATATTGAAAGGTGTTATAGCTTATCCTATGACCCCTTTCGACACATTTGAACCAACCAAATGGGTCCCTAGGGGTCCCAGGTCCCCTAGGGACATATGTTATCATGAAATGAATCAAAAGGGGCCACAAGTTATCTTATGACCCCTTTCGACAAATTTGAACCAACAAAAAAAGTCCCTAGGGGTCCTTAGGCATCCGAGGGCCCATAGGGATATATGTTTTAATGAAATGCATTGAAAGGGGTCATAGGTTAGCCTATGACCCCTTCCGACACATTCAAACCAACCAAATGGGTCCCTAAAAACATATGTTATAAAATATGTCGAAAGGGGTCATAGGTTATCTTATGACCCCTTTCGACGCATTCAAATCAACCAAATAGGTCCCTAGGGGTCCTAGGGCCCATAGGGACATATGTTGTCATGAAATGCATCGAAAGGGGTCATAGGTTGTCCTATGACCCCTTTTGACGCATTCAAACCAACCAAATGCATCCTTAGGGGTCCGTGGTCCCCTACGGACATATGCTGTCATGAAATGTGTCAAAAGGGGTCATAGGTTAACCTATGACCCCTTTCGATGTGTTCAAACAAACCAGATAGGTCTTGAGGGTTCCTAGGGCCCCTAGGGACATATGTTGTCATGAAATGCATCAAAAGTGGTCATATGTTATCCAATGACCCCTTTCAATGCATTCGAAGCAACCAAATGGGTCCCAAGGCCCCTAGGGACATATATTGTCATGAAATGCATTGAAAGGGGTCATAGGTTATCCTATGACACCTTTTGACACATTTGAACCAACCAAATAAGTCCCTAAGGGTCCCTAGGGTCCCTAGGGAATTATGTTGTCATGAAATGTGTTGAAAGGGGTGATAGGTTATCCTATGATCCCTTTCGATGCATTCGAACCAACCAAATGGTTCCCTATGGGTCCCAGGGCCCCTAAGGAGATATGTTGTCATGAAATGTGTTGAAAGGGGTCATAGGTTATCCTATGACCTCGTTTGATGCATTCCAACCAACAAAATGTGTCCCTAGGGGTCCTAAGGTCCCTAGGGACATATATTTTCATGAAATGGGTCAAAAGGGGTCATAGGTTATCTAATAACCCCTTTCGATGCATTCGAACAAACCAAACAAGTCCCTAAGGCTCCCTAGGGGTCTTAGGACCCTTAGGGACATATGATGTCATGAAATGCATCAAATTGAGTGATAAGTTATCCTATGACCCTTTTTGATGCATTCGAACCAACCAAATGGGTCCTTAGGGATCCCAAAATCCCTTGTGATATATGTTGTCATGAAATGCATCGAAAGAGGTTATAGGTTATCCTATGACCCCTTTCGACGCATTCAAACCAACCAAATGGGTCCCTAGGGGTCTCATGGCCCCTAGGGACATATGTTGTCATGAAATACATTGAAAGGGGTCATAAGTTATCCTATGACCCCTTTTGACGCATTCGAAACAACGAAATAGGTCCCATGGGGTCTTAGGGCCCCTAGGGACATATGTTGTCATGAAATGTGTCGAAAGGGATCATAGGTTATCCTATGATCCCTTTCGACATATTCAAACCAACCAAATGGGTCCCTAGGGTTCCTAGGGCCCCTACAGACATATGTTGTGATGAAATGCATCGAAAGGGTTCATAGGTTATCCTATGACCCCTTTTGACACATTTGAACACACCAAATGGGTCCCAAGGCCACTAGGGACATATGTTGTCATGAAATGCATCGAAATGGATCATAGGTTATCTTATGACCCCTTTCGATGCATTCAAACCAACCAAAGAAGTCCCTAGGGGTCCCTAGGGACATATGTTGTCATGAAATGCATTGGAAGGGGTGATAGGTTTTCTTATGACCCCTTTCGATGCATTGAAACCAACCAATGGGTCCCTAGGGGTCCCATGACCCTTAGGGACATATGTTTTCATGAAATGTGTCAAAAGGGTAATAGGTTATCCTATGACCACTTTTGACACATTCAAACCAACGAAATCTGTCCCTAGGGGTCCTAGGGCCCCTAGGGACATATGTTGTCATAAAATGCATCGAAAAGGGTTATAGGTTATCCTATGACTTCTTTCGACTCATTTGAATGAACCAAATAGGTCCCTAGGAGTCCCAGGGCCCCTAAGCAAATATGTTATCGGTTATCCTATGACCCCTTTCGACGCATTCAAACCAACCAAATAAGTCCCTAGGGGTTGCTAGAGTTCTTAGGGACATATTTTGTCATGAAATGCATTGAAAGGGGTGATAGTTTACCCTATGACCCCTTTTGACGCATTTGAACCATCCAAATGGGTCCTTAGGGGTCTCAAGGCCCCTCGAGACATATATGTTATCATGAAATGCATTTAAAGGGGTCATAGGTTATCCTATGACCCCTTTTGATGCATTCAAACAAACCAAATAGGTTCCTAGGGCTCCCTAAGGGTCCTAGGGCCCCTAGGGACATATGTTGTCATGAAATGCATTGAAAGGGGTGACAGGTTATCCTATGACCCTTTTTGATGCATTTGAAATAACTAAATTGGTTCTTGGGGGTCCCATGGCCCCCAAGGACATATGTTGTCATGAAATGCATCAAAAGGGGTCAAAGGATATCCTATGACCCCTTTCGATGCATTTGAACCAACCATATAAGTCTCTAGGGGCCCCTAGGGACATATGTTGTCATAAAATGCGTCAAAATGGGTGATAGGTTATCCTATGACCCCTTTCGATGCTTTCAAACCAACCAAATGGGTCCCTAGGGGTCCTAGGGCCCCTAAAGACGTATGTTTTAATGAAATGCATTGAAAGGGGTAATAGGTTATCCTATGACCCCTTTCAATGCACTCAAACCAACCAAATGGGTCCTTAAGATTCCTAGGGCCCCTAGGGACATATATTATCATGAAATGCATCAAAAGGGGTCATAGGTTATCCTATGACTACTTTTGATGCATTCAAACCAACCAAATGGGTACCTAAGGTTCGTAGGGCCCCTAAGGACATATGTTTTCATGAAATGCATTGAAATGGGTCATAGGATAACCTATGACCCCTTTTCACGCATTCAAACCAGCCAAATAATTCCCTAGGGGTCCTTGTGCCCCTAGGGACATATGTTCTCATGAAATGCATTGAAAGGGGTGATAGTTTATCCTATGACCCTTTTGGATGCATTCGAGCCAACCAAATGGGTCCTTTGAGGTCCCAAGGCCCCTTGGGACATATGTTGTAATGAAATGTGTCGAAAGGGGTCATAGGTTATCCTATGACCTCTTTTGATGCATTCCAACCAACCAAATAGGTTCCTAGGGGTCCCTAAGGACATATGTTTTCATGAAATGCATTGAAAGGGGTGATATGTTATCCTATGACCCTTTTCGATGCATTCAAACCAACCATATTGGTCCCTATGGGTCCTAGGGCCACTAGGGACATATGTTGTCACAAAATGCATTGAAAGGGGTTGAAGGTTATCTTATGACCCCTTTTGACGTATTTGAACCAACCAAATTGGTCCATAGGGGTGCTAGGGCCCCTTGGGACATATGTTGTCATGAAATGCATTGAAAGGGGTCTTAGGTTATCCTATGACTCTTTTCAACACATTTGAACAGTCCCAGGGCTCTTAGGAACATATGTTGTCATGAAATATGTCGAAAGGGGTTATAGGTTATCCTATGACCCCTTTTGACACATTCAAACCAACCAAATGGGTCCTTACGGGTCCCAAGGCCCCTACTGACATATGTTGTCATGAAATATGTTAAACCTATGACCCGTTTTAGTGCATTTGAACTAACCTAATAGGTCTCTAGGGGTCCTAGGGCCCCTGGGGACATATGTTGTCATAAAATACATTGAGACGAGTGATAGATTTTTCTATGACCCCTTTCGATGCATTCAAACCAACCAAATGAGTTCCTAGGAGTTCCAAGGCCCCTTGGGACATATGGTATCATGAAATGTGTTGAAAGGGGGTTATAGGTTATCCTATGACCCCTTTCAATGTATTCAAACCAACCAAATGGGTCTCTAGGGGCCCCAGGGCCCCTAGGGACATATGCTATCATGAAATGCATCAAAAGGGGTCATACATTATCCTATGATCTCTTTCAATGCATTCAAACCAACTAAATTGGTGCCTAGGGGTCTTAGGGACCCTATGAACATTTTCTATCATTTAATGTGTCGAAAGGGGTCATAGGTTATCCTATTACCCCTTTTGACGCATTCAAACCAACCAAATGGGTCCCTAGGGTTCCTAGGTCCCCTACGGACATATGTTGTCATGAAATGCATTGAAAGGGGTCATAAATTATCCTATGAACCCTTTCGACACATTCCAACACACCAAATAGGTTCCTAGGGGTCCTACGGCCCCTAGGGATGTATTTGGTGTGTTCGAATGTGTCAAAAGGGGTGATAGGTTATCCTATGACCCCTTTTGATGCATACGAACCAACCAAATAGGTCCCTAGGGGTACCAGGGCCCCGAGGGACATGTTTTCATGAAATGCATAAAATTTGATGCATTTGAACCAACCAAATAAATCCTTAGGGGTCCCTAGGGGTCCTGGGGCCCCTAGGGAAATATGTTATCATGAAATGCATTGAAAGGGGTGATAGGTTATCCTATGACCCTTTTCGACACATTCAAACCAACCAAATGGGTCCCTAGGGGTCCTAGGGCCCCTAGAGACATATGTTGTCATGAAATGTGTTGAAAGGGGTGATAGGTTATCCTATGACCCCTTTCAATGCATTCAAACCAGCCAAATGTGTCTCTAGGGGTCCCAGGGCCCCTAGGGACATATGTTGTCATGAAATGCATCAAAAGGGGTCATAGATTATCCTATGACTCTGTTTGATGCATCTGAACCAACCAAATAGGTCCCTAGGAGTCTTAGGGCTGCCAGGGACATATCTTGTCATGAAATACATTGAAAGGGGTCATAGGTTATCCTACGACCCCTTTTGACGCATTCTAACCAACCAAATAATTCTCTAGGGGTCCTAGGGCCCCTAAGGACATATGTTATCATGAAATTCATTGAAAGGGGTGATAGTTTGTCCTATGACCCCTTTCAACTCATTCAAACCAACCAAATGGGTCCTTAGGTGTACCAGGGCCCCTAGGGAAATATGTTGTCATAAAATGCATCGAAAGGGGTCATAGGTTATCCTATGATCCCTTTTGATACATTCAAACCAACCAAATAGGTCCCTAAGGGTCCTAGGGCCCTTAGGGACATATGTTGTCATGAAATGCATCGAGAGGGATGATAGGTTATCCTATAACCCCTTTTGACGCATTTAAAACAATAAAATTGGTCCCTAGGGGTCCAAGAGCTCCTAGGGACATATGTTGTCATGATATGCATCGAAAGGGGTCATAGGTTATCTTATCACCCCTTTTGACACATTCAGACCGACCAAATAGATCCCTAGGGTTCCCTCGAGGTCCTTGGGCCCTTAAGGACATATGTTGTAATGAAATGCATCGAAAGGGGTGATAGGTTATCCTATGATCCCTTTTGATGCATTCGAACCAACAAAATTTTTCCCTAGGGGTCCTAGGGCCCCTAGGGACATATGTTGTCATGAAATGCATTGAAAGGGGTTAAAGGTTATCCTATGACCCCTTTTAACGTATTCAAACTAACCAAATTGATTTGTAAGGGTGCTAGGGCCCCTTTGGACATATCTTTTCATGAAATGTATTGAAAGGGGTCATAAGTTATCCTATGATCCCTTTCGACGCATTTGAATCACCCAAATAGGTTCCTAGGGGTCCCTAGGGGTCCTTGGGCCCCTAGGGACATATGTTGTCATGAAATGTGTCAAAAGGGGTGTAGGTTATCCTATGACCCCCTTTGATGCATTCGAACCAACCAAATTGGTCCCTAGGGGTCCTAGGGCCCTTAGGGACATATGTTGTCATGAAATGCATCGAAAGAGGTCATAGGTTATCCTATAACCCCTTTCAATGTATTCAAACCAACCAAATAAGTTTCTAAGGGTCATAGGGAGCTTAGGGACATATGTTGTCATGAAATATGTCAAAAGGGGTGATAGGTTATCCTATGAACCCTTTCGATGCATTCAAACCAACCAAATTGGTCCCTAGGGGTCCTAGGGCCCCTAGGGACATATGTTGTCATGAAATGAATTGAAAGGGGTCATAGGTTATCCTATGACCCCTTTTTACACATTCAAACCAACCAAATGGGTTCTTAGGGGTCCCAGGGCCGCAATGAACATATGTTGTCATGAAATGCATCGAAAGGGGTCATAGGTTATCCTATGACCCCTTTTGAAACATTCGAACCAACCAAATAGCTCCCTATGGATCTTACGGCCCCTAGGGACATATGTTGTCATGAAATACATTGAAAGGGGTCATAGGTTATCTTATGACCCCTTTCGACACATTTGAACAAACCAAATGGGTCTCTTGGGCCGAACATATGTTGTCATGAAATGCGTCGAAAGGGGTCATAGGTTATCCAATGACCCCTTTCGATACATTCAAAACAACCAAATGGTAGGGACATTTTTTTTTTATGAAATGCGTTGAAAGGTGTCATAGGTTATCCTATGACCCCTTTCAACACATTCGAACTAGCCAAATAAGTCCCTAGGGGTCCTAGGGCCCCTAGGGGCATATGTTGTCATGAAATGCATCGTAAGGGGTGATAGGTTATCATATGACCCCTTTCGATGGATTCAAACCAACCAAATGGATCCTTAGGGGTCCTAGGGCCCCTCGAGACATATGTTGTCATGAAATGCGTCAAAAGAAGTCATAGGTTATCCTATGACCCTTGTGATGCATTTGAACCAACCAAATAGGTCCCTAGGTGTCCTAGGGCCCCTAGGGACATATGTGGTCATGAAATGCGTCAAAAAGGGTGATAGGTTATCCTATGAACCATTTCAATGCATTCAAACCAACCAAATTGGTCCCTAGGGGTACTAGGGCCCCTAGGGACATATGTTGTCATGAAATGCTTCGAAAGGGGTCATAGGTTATCCTGTGACCCTTTTTGAAGCATTCAAACCAACCAAATAGGTCCCTAGGGGTCCTAGGGCCCCTAGAGACATGTTGTCATGAAATGCATCAAAAGGGGTCATAGGTTATCTTATGACCCCTTTCGATGCATTCGAACCAACAAAATAGGTCCCTAGGGACATATGTTGTCATGAAATGTGTTGAAAGGGGTGATAAGTTTTCATATGACCCCTTTCAATGCATTCGAACCAACCAAATTGGTCCCTAGGGGTCCTAGGTCCCTTAGGGACATATGTTGTTATGAAATGCATCGAAAGGGGTCATAGGTTATCCTTTGACCCCTTTTGATGTATTCGAACAAACCAAATAGGTCTCATGGGGTCCTTAGGGGTCCTAGGGCGCCTACAAACATATGTTGTCATGAAATGTGTCAAAAGGTTTGACAGGTTATCCTATGACCCCTTTTGATGGATTCGAACCAACCAAATTGGTCCCTAGGGGTCACAGGGCCCGTAGGGACATATGTTGTCATGAAATTCTTGGACAGGACCTATGACCCCTTTCGATACATTTGAACCAACCAAATTGGTCACTAGGGGTCCTAGGGCCCCTAGGGACATATGTTGTCATGCAATGCGTTGAAAGTTTGACGGATTCAAACCAACCAAATGGGTTTTTAGGGGTCCCAGGGCGTCTATGGATATATGTTGTCATGAAATGCATCGAAAGTGGTGATAGGTCATCTTATGACTCTTTTTGATGCATTCAAACCAACCTAATTGGTCCCTTAGGGTCCAAGGGTTCCTAGTGACATATGTTGTCATGAAATGCATTGAAAGGGGTCACTGGTTATCCTATGACCCCTTTCAACACATTCAAACCAACCAAATGGGTCCCTAGGGGTCCCAGGGCCCCTAGGGACATATGTTGTCATGAAATGCATCGAAAGGGATCATACGTTATCCTTTGACCCTTTTCAATGCATTCGATCAAATCATATATAATATCCTATTAAATATAATAATAATAATCATATATATATTAATATATTATATTTATAGGTTATAATAATAATAACAACAACAATAATAATATATATTACTATATTATTTTTAATAATAATTAAAATGATAATAATATAATATAATAATCATATATAATATCCTATTAAATATAATAATAATATATATTACTATATTATATTTAATAATAATAGTATTCATAATAATAATTATATAGAAATATTATATTTAATAAAATAAAAATATATAATAATGTACAAATTTGTTCACATTGCTAACATTTGCCAAATTTTAACTTCCCTCCAAAATTTGGGCATCCATTTCGGGCACCTGATATCATATCAGGTATCTGATTTGGGAGGATCGGGTACTTGAAATACTACCATAGTTTTTCCAAAATATTGTCTATCACTGTAGATTCAACAATCACATTTTTTGTGGGCCATTTTCATGGATTTGGAGAAAAATGATTTCTTGGGGCCCATACGCTTGAAAAATATTCTATAATTTATGATTAGATGTTCGATATTGTTTTTCGAATGGGGAGCAATAGTCGTCGAAAGGCTAAACACAAAGGGAAGGTATCAAATGAAGATATTGCAGCATATAGGGAAAGGGACAAGGTAAATCACCGAAAGAAGAGACAAGGTATGTTGAATGTGAGTCAAGTTGATGATGTATTGATTGAAGGTGAAATCATAGAGATAGATAATGAATATATAAAGTTGGGGAATGAAAACACACCAATTGATAATGATAATGCCGGGATTGAAAATTTAGAGAATGAAAATTTACCAGTTCATAATGTAAATTGCATGATTGACCATGTCGAAAATGACAATGCACAAGAATGTTACATATCTCCTAATTATAATCGACATGAAGGTTCTAGAACACCAAAATGGATAATTGAAATTGATGAAACAATTATTACCAATTTGGCAAGGAAAAAATCACAAAGAACCATTCAGTTATAGGCTTCAAGACTATATAAGATCTTTTTCGACAATAAGACAATGGTGGAGCAATGTCAACTTTTTATGCACTTATTAAAGATGCAAAAAATGAGATCTATGCTTTCCAAATTGAAGATTCATGTCAATAAAAAATTGGAAAGAAATGCCATTATTGTGAAGAATCTTTTCAGTGCTCTCAATAACATTGGGAAAAATAGGAGGGAGAAGGATAAGAGTGTTTCTCGAAGGGTTATTACAACCTCTTTAGCAAGTCATCATTTGAGAAAGGGTAGATATATGAGACAAACTTGTATTGACTTGAACCTAAATCATACTACTTTGAGAATATCACTTAGTAGATGAGAGAATTGATGATCCTCTTCAAAATGAAACATGAGATTTTGGTGGGAGACTTCCATGTTTTGATAAGAAGTTATCTAATGATGTGAAGGAAGAAATTACACTGTTTTGACACTCTAGCTCAAGAGTATCACCCAATGCTAAGGATGTGTTAAAGTTGAGAATTGGCATTAGAGACCTGACATCACATTCTAAACATTATTTGGAGGTAAGTTAAACAATGTTTTTCAAAGAATTTAGAGATATTCATCCAAGATTGCATATATCATAAAGGGCTTTTGAATCTTTGAAACCATTTTATTGTGTGCCACTTAAAATTTGAAATAAATGTTGTTGCAAATATCATGTCAAGTTTTCTATACACCATGAACTATTAGGCTCCATCCATTCTACTTTGCATAGTAAAGAAATGTTGGAGAATTGTGGTGCTAGTGGGCTTCCAAAATCATCAAAAGACTTGCTAGACTAATTTTTATGTCATAGAGTTTATGGTTGTTTCCTTTATAGAAATGCTTGCTTAACTGAGAAGTTTTTAGAATGTGGTGGCTTATCCAAGTTTGACACATGTTTCCATGAGAGGTGCGAACAAGACCTTGGAAAGACAATAGTAAAAAAAATAGTATATGAAATGGTGAAATACACATTGAATAGTAGGGGTAAGGGCTCTAGATGTGAATTGGTTGCAAAAAAAAATCAGTGTGGCTAGTTTTATTTTAGATTTCAAGCAAAGTCTTTTCTACAAGTATGCAAGACATAGTCATAGGTCTCAGTGGTTGGATCAACAATTTAGAATGTGTAAGGAGACTTTTCCCATTGACACTATTATATCAATTATTGAATTTTTTGAGAACTACACATTGCATTTTCAAAATAAGACACAATCTCAATATTACAACTCCATTCAGATTGTTATTTTTGTCCACATAACATATAGACATTCCCCTGATAGTGTGGAAGATAATCAAAATATTATTAGAGAGTACCATTTTTATATGAGTGATGATATATCTCACTTTCATGAGTTTGAGAAATTTTTTTTCGAGAATTATTTTGATTTCTTATAGGAGCATGGCATTGCTATGGATAGACATATCATTTGGTTAGACAATTGCACAGGTCAATTCAAGAATGCTCGCATGTTTTATTGGTTATGTAGGATGCACATAGAGAGGGGGGTGCCTCATATTTGGAGTTTTTTTTGAGTCCGGCCATGGGAAAGGGGAATATGATGGAGTAGGGGTATGTGTGAAGAGAGCTCTAGTTAAGGAGTAATTGAATATTTTAGGAGTAGAGCTTCTTGATACTCATATAATTGTTGATTGGTGTAGTTCAACATTATCATAGGGGGAACTCTTGATTCAGTAGTACGCAATTTTTTTTGGTTGGTTGAGAAAGGGTTCATAGGTGATAAGTTAGATTGTGCTATAGTGAGAGACTCATAAAAAATGCATTCATTCCAAAGCTCTGATTCTAGTACGTGGACCATTTGGACATGACAACTAGCTTGCTTTTGTCCTAGTTGTTTTTAGTGTGATTGGGATCACTGTGAGTCGAGTGAGTGGGTGGACACATGGGCTCCACATTATCTTACTCCATTGTCTATCATACCCTGTATCATAAATGTTGACATGGAAAGTTCACTTGAGCATAACCATCTATCAGATCTTCTTCAGCCAGGACATGTCTTTGCATTGGTTGCACCATAGGGAAATGATAAGAAATTAGATTATTGGTTAGCACATTGTGTAAGAGGTAAATAAAATCTTGCATAATCGATCACAAATGATGATGGATTCATATATCCTATTGGTTCAGTAGTTGTTGCGGGAATAGGGCTGCAGACATACATGCTTAGAAGGAATAGAATTCCTGCATTCGAAGACTATTAGAAGCACAAAACAATTCTCATATATTCACATCTTATTATAGCAACCAATATGAAGTTGTTGAAGCATAAAAGAAGACCTAAACTAAAAGAACTTTTTACTATTACTAATGCTGATCATGAAGCCCTATTGGAGACCCTAAAACATAGAGAGGACCCTACTGGAACACTCGACTAGGTATATTTACTTCTTATATTATTTTGTTCATAATGATTCGGTGAACCGATGATTATCTTGTTTAATAAAATAAGTTACTAATATTTTTTATATTGGAATGTAGGTACATCATGAAGAGTCACCCTGCATGAAGATAAAAAACTAAATAAGGAGTAGAATGAAGAAAAATCTATTCTATTTTTGACACTACTTTTTTTGACACTACAATTTTTGACACTACTATTTTTGACACTACAATTTTTGATAGTTGTGTATTGATGTAATAATGATGAAATACTTGAGATATTGTAAATGTAAACTTGTTGATTTAATGTAAGAAACAAATATGATTTTACTTAATGCAATTTATGTGGAGGGACCTAAAAAATGATGATTTTAATGCATACACACCAAACTTTCACTGTTCCCAATGCCAAAAACTTGAGAGAGGTAAAAAATAATATTTCTACTTAATACTAACCCTAGTGACACCCTTGTTCTGGCTGCAGAGATTTTTCATCATTTGTGACCACCCTGTACTGAAGAGTCTCCAAGGTGCTCTAAGTGCATTTTGAGGTCGATCTTCTGAGGGTCGTAACTCAGAGCTCATTAGGGATATTGATGAAATGTCAAATGATATAGGACATTCATGTCGAGGTGTAAAGTAATGTATCTCATTTTTGAGAGATCACATTCTATTTGGATTTGACACAACGATCTCGCTCAATGCCAAAACTCGTAGTGTGCCTAAGTTCATAGGTGCATCACAGTGTAACTCTAAAATTGCTAATCTTGGCATCAAATTGTTAGTGCCATTAGCTTTAGATTGATGGGTGAACCCTAGTGACACCCTTGGTCCAGTCGTGGAGAACCTCCATCATTTGCAGCCACCCCATATCGAAGAGTCTCCAAGGTGCTCTAAGTACATTTCGAGGTCGATCTTTTGAGGGTTGTAACTCATAGCTCATGGGGGCTATTGATGAAATGTTGAATGCTACAAGAAGGTCATGTCGAGGTCTAAAATAATTTATCTCATTTTTGAGAGATCACATTCCATTTGGATTCAGCACAATGATCTCGCTTGATGCCAAAACTTGTAGTGTGCCCTAGTTCATAGGTGCATCACAACGTAACTTTGAAATCGCTGATATTGAAAATGAATAGTTAGTGCAATTAGCTCTAGATGGGTGGGTTAACTCTAGTGACACCCTTGTTTTGATCACAGAGAGCCTCCATCATTCACGACCACCCCATACCGAAGAATCTCCAAGGTGATCTAAGTGTGTTTCAAGGTTGATCTTCTGAGGGTCGTAACTTAGAGATCATGGGGGATATCAATGAAGCATTAAATTTTACAAGACGGTCATGCCGAGGCCTAAAATAAGCTATCTCATTTTTGAGAAATCACATTACATTTGGATTCGGCACAACAATCTCACTCGATGCCAAAACTCGCAGTGTGCCTCAATTCATAGGTGCATCATAGAGTACCTTTGAAATCGCTGATCTTGGCATCAAATTGTTAGTGCCATTAGCTCCATATAGGTGGGTGAACCCTAATGACACCCTTGTTCTATTTGTAGAGAGCCTCCATCATTCGCAGCCACCCCATACCGAAGTCTCCAAGATGCTCTAAGTGCATTTCAAGGTCGATCTTCTAAGGGTCGTAACTTAGAGCTCATGGGGGATATTAATGAAACATTAAATGATATAGAATGCTCATGTTAAGACATAAAATAACATATTTCATTTTTGATAGATCACCTTCCATTTGGATTTGACACAACGATCTTGTTTGATGCCAAAAATCATAGTGTGCCTCAGTTCATAGGTGCATCATTGCGTAACTTTGAAATCGCTGATCTTGGCATCGAATCATCAGTGCCATTAGCTTTAGATGGGTGGGTGAATCCTAGTGACACACTTGTTCTAGCTTCAGAGAGCCTCCATCATTTACAACCACCCCATACCAAAGAGTCTCCAAGGTGGTCTAAGTGCGTTTCGAGGTTGATCTTTCGAGGGTTGTAACTCAGAGCTCATGGGGGATATCGATGAAATGTTAAATGCTATAGGAAAATCATGAAAAGGCTTAAAAATAACCTATCTCATTTTTGAGAGATCACATTTTGTTTGGATTTGACACAATGATCTTGCTTGATGCCAAAACTCATAGTGTGCCTCAGTTCATAGGTGCATCATAGTGTAACTTTGAAACTGCTGATCTTGGCATCGAATCATCAATTCCATTACCTCTATATAGGTGGGTAAATCCTAATGACACCCTTGTTTTGGGCATGGAGAGCCTCCATAATTTGTGACCACCCTGTACTGAAGAGTTTCTAAGGTGCTTTAAGTACATTTCGAGGTCAATCTTTTGAGGGTCGTAGCTTGAAGCTCATGGGGGCTATCGATGAAAGGTTGAATGTTATTGGATGGTCATGCCAAGGCTTAAAATATCCTTTCTCATTTTCCAAGGTGCTCTAAGTACATTTGGGCATGTGAACCATAGTGACATCTCAAGGGATTGCATAGATTATTTCAAATTAAACATATGTGATAGCATTTCAAATTAAACATTGCATCAAAATTTGATAATAAAGATTGTTAAGATGTTATTAAAAAATTATTACATTTGAATCGAATATAACAAACATGATCAAAATAAATGATATTCCATAAACATGAACAATACACATGATCCATGATAAATTGAACAATACTATACTAAATTAATATGTATATCATTGCGCACATAAATGACAAAAATATATATCAAAATACATGTATCCATAGAAAAATTACACAAATATATATCAAAGTTCATGTATCCATAGAAAAATTACACAAATATATATCAAAATACATTGATCCATATATAAAATGAGGCTGATCATGCCATCAGAATGTGTATAATATCAATGTTTCTATATACAATGTGGCATATGGCATCTCAAAATGTCTCATGACACATCCTATGACAACTATACTATCCTATGCTATTGGTGGATGATCAAAATGCAACCTCTTCACTACACTAGGTGGATTAGGTGCCTCCTACATAAACAAAAAAGGAAAACCCAAAGTTAGACTACTAAATTTATATGGTTCTATGTATCTAACTTTGAATTACTCAAGTGCATAATGATTTTTTTTAATAAAGATTTATAGTATTAAAATTTTATCATATATACCTCTCTCATTGACCTCCTACATTAGTCAAGAGTCCTCTCATATGTTCTTGACAATGCTTGAACCTCATTGATTGTGGCCTATGTATGTTCAATTATGTTTTTCAGATGAATCTACAACTTAAACTATAACATTATAATTCATAGCATGCTAAATTTATAATATATAATCAAGAATTCAAACTATAACTTACCTCTTTTGACTCCTCTGGATATCATGGCTATGTCAAAAAAGATACAAAACTGTGGCATCCAACCTCCTGTGCACTGGGTGTTTCCCATGAGATACAAAATACTAGTTGTTAATATCATGCAAATAATTTTTGAATTTATTTAGGAAAATAAGAAAAATAAAAAATAAATGATACTTATACATACGATGGTGCTCTCACTGTAAATGGAAACACCAGAGGGTCTACAACGTGGAATCTGCCTAGACTCATCACCAGTAGCCACACCCTATATAGTAAAGAATGTAATTAAATTTCATTACCAAAAATATTTTACAAGAATGCATCGATATTTAATCACTTTAAAAGCACCTAATTACCTTTCCCTTGTTAATGGGCTATGCATCATCCCCCGCACTCTGCCCCCCACTGATAGGTGATACTTGCAAGAGAAAAGAAAGATTAGAAACCATATATGCTCCAATATCAAATAGAAAAAATAATGAGAACAAAACATAATGTACCATAGATGTTTCATGGCCAAATGAAATAACCGAGAGCATGACATTATCAACTTGTCTGAGCTCCTCCTTAGTCATCAACTAAATATGAATGAAGGTCACATACATGTATGAGTTAGTATGGGTTAAAAATTAAAATTACTCTATTATAAAGATTACATTTAAATCGCATATGTCATAAAAAAAATGTATACATGTACTGACACAGAAGGATTCCATGCCTTTGCATGCTCCTCCTCTCTCATGTCAGGGTGTGTAGCCTCTGTACGTGCATCTGGTGTATCCTCCTCAAATATAAACTGATACTCAGAAACATCACCTATGGGACCCAAACAAATATTCTTGCACACTATGCAAGTATGGGGCACACAAATATGTGATGAGCTCATCGATGATGAACTCATGCCAACATTATCAACATAGGGAGACAACACTAACTTGGCTTGGGATATCAATAGGCTACTCAATCTATGGATGACTCTAATAGTTTGAGAGCTAGCCTCTACAATGATATAAGGATGCTAAAATGGAGGAGCAGGGGAGACATCAGTAGGGGGGACAAAAGTGCCATCTTTCTTTTGCTGGGCAAAGGGTCTATCTAGAGGAGCTCCTCCTCCTACACCCATGTTGGGCCTCATGCTCCAATAGTTCACCTTGAGGTGCAACACAAATTTGGCATACAATTTTCTAATGAAATAAAATAGCACCTTTAAATTTCTATGTGAAGGGATGTAAAAAACCATCCACCAACGATCCCAACACATAGGCTCATTTGTACACCATTTAATTGATAGTTTGGGCTTTGTGTGTTCTACTTGTTTACCAATTTTTGGGTCCACAAAAAGGCTAACTATATCATCTTTAGTTATATTTAGGGCCAAAATCTCATCATAGTTTAACCCATCATCAAACATGGTATGTATTTGGTCACGCTAGCAAAGAGCAACATTTTTTTCATTAGTAAGTGTTTCAATATTATCCACTATGGCATTTAATGTGGATAACATGGGAGCCAATGCAGGTATAGTGTTATATGTGGTTCACAAAACCCTCAGTTCGACGAGACTTTCAAATATTAAATCTTCAATTCAAGGAGGGTTTTGAGGGGGTAGGGGATTGTTTAGTGGATGGTTTTGAGGGGGTACTGGATCGTTTGGTGGAGGGTTACGAGAAACATTATTTCATGCCTTAGTATCATCATTTGGGTTAGCCATACCTATTAATTTGCAAAACATAATTTGTATTTAAAGAACCTAAATTTCAACAATTTCTATTAAAAAAACCTAATTTTTAACGAATTCAATTTAAAATCACTAATTTATAATAATATTCATTCAAAACATTAAAAAGACTAAAAAAAACTTACCCTTATCTGATACCCATTTTGAAATCTGATACCTGAATGGAGGTCAACAATCAAACCCAAAAAAATGCAATGTAAAAAGAGCTCTCAAGTTTTTCTTAAAAAAAATCTACGTTACAGGTCTCGAGTATCCTAAATCAGATACTCGAAAAGGCTTGGTTCTAACTTTTTAGCATTGGTATTAGGATAGGTGGAAAAAAGTTAGAACATATTTTGAAACACTTTAAGACATTTTCAAACTCCACTTTTTTCACATTGCCACTTTTTGGCACACCATGATCCTATACATACTCGTGTACATATGTATATATCTATGAATATACATAAATATATACAAATATATATGTGTCTACTCTATAGAAAAGATCACGAATATATAGTTTAATTTAATTTTTAGCATTTAAATCAAATGCTCTAGTAAATATTACTTTTTAAATGGTATTTACATGTTATATAATTAAAATGATATGTAAATATAATTTATGTCCCACTTAAGTAATATTTCAATGAATTTAAATTGATATGTGCTTATTTAATCACTTAAAGTCATCAAAAGTGGACATTTTATATGTCATTACATGTAAAATCCATCAAAAGTGAATTTTTTACATGCCATTGCATATAATTTTCAACTTAGAAGTATTAATCCATCAAAAGTGGACCTTTTTCATGTCTTAGGATTTTTTAGTCATCAAAAGTGGACATTTTATATGCAATTACATGTAAAATTCATCAAAAGTGGACATTTTATATGTCACTACATATAAAGTTCAACTTGGTGGACCTTTTTGATGTCATTACGTCAAAAGGTTATCATAAATGGACCTTTTTGATGTCATTGCATCCAAAATATGAGATGTAACTTAAAATGTGCATTGCCCTCCAAAAGGTGCGATTTTGATCACTTGTACATTTAAAAACATGTCATTGCCTCCAAAAGGTCCAGTTTGCCTTGTTGAAATATTTTAAAATATGCCATGCACCCAAAAAGGTATGATTTTTAACCAAAAGAATATTTTAAAACATGCATATCATGTTGATCTTAGATTGGTTTTGACAAGTGAGTGTCAACACACTTAAGTTATTTACTTAGTTCATGCCGAACAAGTAATACATGCTGAGCACAACATGTATATATTAGAGCATGCCGAGTCAACAGTGAGTGCCAAGCCACTCATGTGCCGAGTCATTCAAGTGTCGAGTAGACAATGTATGCCAATTTAGGAGCCTAGTAAATAGTGCATGCTGATGCAGAGCCACACCTTGGAAAACTTAGGAGGAATACTCACTCAACTGAGTTACTTCAAGGGGCATGACATCAATCAGCCGGGATCGAACTCGAACCAAACTCAAGATTCGATTAATCAGAATATATAAATCTCCATAGTTTATCTTCACCCACACACCAAGATTTTTGACCTAGAATGTCCTCAAAGAAAACATATTTGCACTTTGACAAGAGAGACCAAGATTGAATTGCTGCCAAACTCCATAGTCGATTATCTATATCCTTTCTAAGGCAAAAATTGAAACTTTCTCTATTACCCAAATTCGAATGAATCTCTTACATAGCCAATCGGCTTATTTAAAACTGACTCTCCTTTTCTAATAAAAGGATGTGAAACGTTTTCTTCTTATTTAGAAAAGAAGAACGTCTTCTATCCAAAAAAAGGATAAGAATCTAAAACATTTTTCCTACCAATATTAGACAGTCATTTTCTAAATCAGAAATATTCCAAAAACTGCCTGCTACCTATTATTGGATTCTAAAATCATTAAACACTCAACCTACGAACTAAAAAAAACTATTCTAATTTAAGATCCACACACTTGGTCCTAGGTGGCTATATCTGGAGAGCTTATCGAACTGCTACTCTAGGTATGCCACCACATGTAGGACGTTATTACAAACTTCAAAAACTAAAAGCATTTAAAACATGACATTAAATTTCCTATTACATTTTCAACAATGTTGCCTCCTATAGCATTTCTCTTCTCTGCCATTGTAGTATACTCCCCTGTAGAATGAATCTCAAGTCCTCTTGAGATGATGTGTTGTAGAAATGAATCTCATTCTTCTTTCGAACTTTCCAATTTCTTTGAACTAGGATGAGCATATCTACAAGAAAAACAAAAATAATATCCAACTTCTCCACCTTGTAGCTTTGATTCTTTAATGCTGTAAATGTCACAGAAAATTCTCCAGCATGATTCACTATACGTGAAATCTACATCCCTACATAAACATTATTAGAAGAAAACATATCATCAGCATTAAGATTATTTGAGTTCTCTTGTTGAATATGAGCTTCCTTATACACCATGTAATGTGCATCATATCTATCTTCATCAATAGTAACCATAAACTTATCTGCTTCTTGACTATCAACCAGTTTCACATCTTGAATCTTAAGAATTGCATTTATCTCTTCTTCCTTTATTAAACATTTATCATCATCTTGATCTTCTGTAGTAATCTCACTTTCAAATATCTCTTTCTTATTACAACTTTGCTCAAGAACAATAACAATATTGCACTCTTTCCTTTCTTCTTCAAGCTGAGTTTCCGTACTACTGCCATGCCTTTTCCATTCTCCCACAATGGCTGCAAATTTTTCCCATAAATCAGATTCTTCTTTAGAACTTGCTGTTACACATTCCATAGCTTCATCTTCATGCCATTCCTCTTGAAATTTTTCTTCATTATGTATATTTAAGGCTTCATCAGGTGCCTCCAAAATCTTTTCCATAGGAGTACCTTCCAACATTGTACTCTTCTCTATTTTCAAAGGACATGTTACTATTCCAACCACAGATTATTTGCATTCAAATCCAATAGGGCTTGTCTTGTTACTGCTCTCGTCAAGAGATACTTGCTGCACTTCTTGTTGCTGCACTTTGTGTTCTTGCTGCACTTCTTTCAACTTAGCTTTATTCTCTTTCAACTTAGCGTCATTCTCCTCAAGTCTCCTTCTCAAATTGTTTATCTCCTCTTCTATCTTGTTTAGCTCTTCTCTTTGTTTTCTCCTTTCTTCTTTCTCTCTTTTCTTCTTTTCCTCTATCTCCTTCTGTTTAGAATCCTTTCTCTGTCGATACCTTCTAAAAAGATACAATAAAGCTGCTTCTTCTTGTCCCATCATTCCTCAGCTAGGTTATTTTCTTCTTATCTAGTCTCCTGGACTTCTTCTCAGACTATTTCTCTCAATCTTTCACAATCACACAAACATATACACAACTACTTTTTCCCAAACCTTTTGCTGAGCTCTGATACCAAAAATGATGTAGAGCCACACCTTGGAAAACTCAGGAGGAATACTCACTCAACTGAGTTACTTCAAGGGGCACGACATCAATCAGCCGGGATCAAACTCGAACCAAACTCAAGATTGGATTAATCAGAATATATAAATCTCCATAGTTTATCTTCACCTGCACACCAAGATCTTTAACCCGGAATGTTCTCAAAGAAAATATATTTGCACTTTGACAAGAGAGACCAAGATTGAATTGCTGCCAAACTCCATAGTCGATTATCTATATCCTTTCTAAGGCAAAAACTAAAACTTTCTCTATTACCCAAATTCGAATGAATCTCTTACATAGCCAACCGACTTATTTAAAACTGACTCTCCTTTTCTAATAAAAGGATGTGAAACGTTTTCTTCTTATTTAGAAAAGAAGGACGTCTTCTATCCAAAAAAAGGATAAGAATCTAAAACATTTTTTCTACCAATATTAGACAGTCGTTTTCTAAATCAAAAATATTCCAAAAACTACCTACTACCTATTATTGGATTCTAAAATCATTAAACACTCCACCTACGAACTAAAAAAAACTATTCTAATTTAAGATCCACACACCTGGTCCTAGGTGGCTATATCTGGAGAGCTTATCAAATTGCTACTCTAGGTATGCCACCACATGTAGGACGTTATTACAAACTTCAAAAACTAAAAGAATTTAAAACATAACATTAAATTTCCTATTACATTTTCAACAATGTTGCCTCCTGTAGCGTTTCTCTTCTCTGCCACTGTAGCACATGCCGAGTGATGGAGATGTCGAGTCACAACAAAAGGATTAGTATATGCCAAGCATCAAAGACTTTAGATGTTGAGTGACATAATTTTTTCATGGTTGTTTGTAAAGGCACAAACAACTATGTAAACCATTTTTGAGCTGACTAAAGATTGAATTATGATATTTTGGAGGTAAGGGTGAATCTTAAGTTGGATTCCCAATGCATTACATGCAACCAATTATAAAATGGGAAGGATTTACTAGAAAAATGGATGAATCATAGCCGTAAATTCATACCTAACCCTAAGTCACCTAAGTCTTCTTAAGGAGGACAAACCTTAAACTTTACAAGGCGTTGAAGGAGCAAAGAGAGAAGTTTGCATGTGCAAACATAACATTTATGGTGGCCAAGGAATTATGATCTAAGACTACATTGTAGAATCAATTAGAGTAGAATAGAAGAAAGAAGACAACATACAACAAAAAGACATCTGATCAAGAAGGATCAAGAAGACAACAATTTAGAGGTGATCTGTCATCAAGCAACCAAGTGCTAACCATAAGATCAATGCTGAGACATTCTAACAGGTGATTTGAGTCAAAATATCTTAATAGAGTAGTCCTAACAAGCTGTATTGAAATCCTCTAACAAGGTGCTTACTTAATTGTGAGTTAAAGTCCTTTAGCAAGGCACACTTCTAATAGGGTGTTGAACTCCTTTAATAGGGTGAGACCTAATAGTCTTTGTAAGCCTTTGATAGGGTAGACCTTTCAAATGGTAGATCATGTCTTATGGTCAAAACATTGTAACCTTCATTGGGCACACTTTATTACTACAATAGTGAAGATTTGTGGGTGTCATCCCCACCCCAGTTTTACCTTCTCATTGAAAAGTTTCAGGATAATCAGATCTGATGTCATATATGTGTGATTTCTTATATGTTTACATGATTTAGATATACATGCTTTACATGGTATTTCAATTTACTTGTCTAATGTATGAGATGGATGTGTGGGGAATGTTTTTATAAGTCCAAGTTTAAACTATTGATTCACACCCCCTCCCGCCCCCTCAAAAGTTTACCTTTCCTATTGTAATTCCAACAATTGGTATTAGAGCCTTGTTCTCTAAAATAAAAGCTTTTTAGCTTTGAGGAAAGATCTTGAAATGGAAGTCTACAAGTTGGGGAAGACTATTGAGAATCTGGAGATTGAAATACATCTCATTCTACATCAACTGAATCAAGTAAGAGAAGACCTAAAGAAATATTTGAAGAGAAGGAAGGAAATTGCTATTGAGGAGAATGACACACAATATAGAGAGATGGAAAATACTAAGTTATTTGTAGATGGAGACTCCAATGAATTTGATGTAATAGTTGTAGATTTAATGGAAAAGAACAGAGCCCAAGTTGAGGAAATCAGAAATCTCAAGTTAGAACAAGAATCAGAAGCTATACTGCTATGTGAGGTATCTGAACAAAAGAAGAAAGCCATGGAAGATAAAGTCATGATTGAAGAGGACAAATGAGTTTTGGCCAACAGATTGGAAGAGAAGCCAACAGAGCTAACTAAGATTTCCAACATGCAACTGGATACTTTGAGTCAAATACGAATGCTAACTATGAATTGTATGTCAAGGAAATTGAGATAACAACATTGAAGTTATGGAATGAACAAATACAAAGTGATCTAAAAATGGAAAAGGAATTTGCTGAAAGTTTCAACAAATCAAATGAAGCCATCAAATACTTTGAGCAATTATTGAGATCCCCTAGATCCAATAATGATACATTTGGATTGGGACACACAAGCACTAAAGAAGGAGAGTCATCCAAAAGTGCAGAAGAAAGGAACAACAAAGGTAAGAACTCCAAATATACTTGTCATAATCGTGGTAAGAAAGGACATACTACTAATGTGTGTAGGAGCAAGACTGTAAATCAAAATGTCAAGCATAAGAACATGGTTCACTATCATAAATGCAATAAACAAGGTCATCAGGCACATCAATGCACAACCAAGACCATGCACACATAGAGATTTGAAGGATATTGTTAAAATTGTCAAAAGTATGGACATAGAGCTTTTGAGTGCAGATCCAAACCAATGTGGTCATCAAATAGGCAAACAAAGGGAAGGAACAATGGCAAATTTTATAACTGGAATTATAATACAAGATATAGCTATCATTATTACCACGAATATGGATATATTCCTGAGAATTGTATTAGAACACACATTAGAGGTAACTACAAAAGGTGGTTGAGTCAAACCACATGTTTTAGCTATTTGAAGACTAGTCACATTAGTAGATATTGTTCAACTAGGTCAAAGGCACCAAGCTGTGAGTTGATAAATGAAAATGCAAGGCAGATGTTGAAAATACTAGAAATGAGATGAACAAAACATGGAGAAGGGACCACTTCACCCAATGGGTCAGGTGATCACACCTCATCAAGCTAGGCAATCAAGAGATATGTGGGATTGATATTTAAAATTTATATCATACATTAGTTCCAAAGAAATTTAGTACTAAAAAGATCATATAAGCATGAAAAAAGATGTAAGATGTTATTAGAAATCCAAGATAAATCTTTAAGTTTTTCATGTTACTGCCAAGCATGAAATATTTCCTATAGTTGCCGAGTGAAATGCAAGATGATGCCAAGCTAACAGACTGGCTAGTTGATGCTAAGCTTGTAATGGATGCTGAGTAAATGGTATTGTAATGGATGCTGAGTGAGCCTAAAATTGGTTGATGTTGAGCTTACAAATATGTAAGCACTCAACATTAATTACAAAGTGTCAAAGGGTATTTGATCAATTTTTGACTCATTTTTCATCATTTCAAAATTGAGAAAGAGCAAGGAGAGCAGAAGGCAATATGGAAATCCACTCAAAGTGATTGTAGAAGATTTGAGCAACGATTCATCACCAGTTCATTAGATCTTACAAGGTATTTATCAAGAGCTGAGCTATGCAATTTATATTTTCATAAACCCTAGTTTCACACAAATAACATCTAGTTCAAAGAATGTAGAGGGTAAGGAGGTTTTGAATGTTCAATTAGTGAGTAGTGAAGTTAAGCAACCAATTTTTAAAGCTATTCTTGACATTTCTTACAAGCAAGACCCCTCCAATGTGTTATCCATAATACCACTGAATTTTTTAATGGTGCAAGATGTTAGAAAATGCTATAATTGTAAAATTGGTAGCATTGGTGATATGGAGTTCAAGCAAGCATACAATAGACTCTGTGATAATGGTGTACTGAAGGAAGAACTCAAAATCATAGAGAAGAAAGGGTTAACATGAGCTTTAGATTTCTCGAATGTGTTCAAAACTGAATGGATAAGGATAATGCTTAGCATGATTCATGATAGTTCATTATGGCTAGATAATGGACCTATCAAAATTACTAAGAGGATAATTCATAGGGTTACTAGTTATCCAACCATAGATCAGCCTAAGACATTGAGAAGTGACTCAAAAGAGGTAAGTGAGAAGAACACTAGAGCTGTGTGGAACAAGAGAGGCATGGCAATTGATACAATTATTGATCCATTGATAGAATTTGCAGTAAGGGTTATTTCACACAAGTTTTACCAATCTAGTAGATTGAACAATGTGCCATGTATAGTAGTGGATGTGAGATATAAAATTGTCAATAAAGATCATACATATGATCTTGCACAGCTATAACTACAACAAATAGTTGAGAACCTTGGAGCAATAAAAAAGACAAAGAGTGCACAATGTAATTTGGTTCTATTTTGATATGCATATTATTTTATTTTCAAAACACTTTTCCTACATTTGGAATAGTTGCATGAAAAACCAACAGATTAGTAGTAGTACAGATTGGTGAGTATATTGAACAATTGGGTGAGAATTTTGAATCTATTATGACTATCTATTTTGAGGACTTTAAAGAGTCAATGAAGAAGAGATTGAGGATACCAATATCTCTAATGGAAAAAAAATTATGATGATGTCTATTTTCTAGTAGATGCTAACTATACTTTTGTACAAGCTACTACACCAAGGGTGAGATGGCTGATGCCACTTGGATATGAAATAAATGTGGATGAGGAATCTGCAACTATAACAATTTTACTTGCAGAACATGTTGAAAAAAATGCAAAGGCATTTGGAAACTATGAGATGACAAACTCCAAAATCTCAATGGAACTGAAAACTACTTCTATTATTAAGAATAAAGATAAATTGGTGAAGAAGTTGAAAGAAAAATTTGGAGAAGGTGCCAAGAAGGAAGAAGAAGAAGAAGAAGAAGAAGAGGATGAAGATGAAGAAGACACCCAAAAACAAGTGCCATTTGCACTTACTCAGGGTATGGGTGAAGATGAACTAGAGGAGGAGACTGAAGTTTTTGAAGATGCTGAGGGAGAAGAAGCCAAGGAAGCACCTACACCCATTGAACAAAAGAAGAGGAAGGCTAAGGCCCAACCTGTGACAAAATTCAAGAAGGTAGCCAAGACAAGTCAACCCAAACCAATTGCACCTACTACAAGGGTTAGTGCATGTGTGACTACACAAAAGGCTAAAGAGAAGAAAAAACCAATAGAGCAAGGAGGTCAAGTGCAGAAAAGACCTAGGAGGAAATATGTGGCACAAGTTGAATCAGATGAGGAGAAGATAGAATCAAATGACAACAACCAATTTTAAGTGGTGAGTCATAATCCCCTATCAGACTTAGAAAATTTATGTGAAAATTTCAAGAATAGTGAAAATTTATTGGCATTCTCTCATGTAGATTTTGATAATCTTGGTAAAGTTGAGAAAAATCAAGTGAAGAAAGCCATATATGCCATGATGGAAAAATTCAAGAATACCCCATTAGAAATTTCCAACTCAATGCCCAAAAGCTTATATGATGAGTTGAGCAAAAATGGCACTATTGTCTAAACTTGGAGAGATAGATTAGAGAGGCCTCACTTGCACAAGTAATGCTTGAACTCAATAAGGCACAAATTTCTAAGGCTATGAAGAAATATGCAGTTAGGTTTGTACCTAAATGCAAAGCCTTTAGCATTTTGCAAAATAAAATTCAAGATGTGGTTAAGAAGACCACTCCAATGTGGAAGCTTACATATGGGTTAACTATAGTGAAGGAAGGTGAGGAAGAGCCCATAGAGGTAAGGGATGATGATGAAGAAGATGATCATGATGAAATTGTTGAGGGAGGAACTAAAGTGAACATAGATGACAAGGTAACAACTGAGGAAGAGAAACAAGAAGAATAGAGTGTGCAAGACACACAATTGCCTAATGTTATCCCTCAACATGTAACAAGTATAAATACTGAAACAATAATAGTTAAGGATGTTTATGATGTCATAGATCAAAACATTAATCCCCTTATAGAGGAAGATCTCAAGAAGATACTAGATCAATCCACACTATAGGAAAAACTATGTGATAATCTTGTATTGGTGAGTGTGGAAGAATTGTAAAAGATAGTGACTGATACAACAAGGGAACAACCACCTACTATCACCCCTCAAGTCACTAGTGTACAACCTTTGAACAAAACAACATAAGCCACATCTGTAAAGGTTGTTACAATTGAAAAGGACATAGTAGAAGCACAAGGCACTGTAGGAACATAGAGTGGAACAGGTCAAATAATTTTATTTGCACCTACAACACAAGCACAAGGTGCATCACAAGGCATTGTAATAGAATAGGGCAAGCCTTGAGAGACAGAGTTGACACCTACAATGAAGGAGCAAGCAACTATTCAAGCCCTGGTAACCTTACTAGCATCTGTCACTCCTTCCACTCAAACTCTTTAGAGGTCGAGCATAGATGCAATGCCATTGTAGATCTCAGTGCCAAGCCTGAGTTCATAAAAGGTAGAATAAGTCATACAATATGGAGATGTGAGACTTGATGAAGAAATTGTTCTACCAAAGTATGATTATGCTATAATGACCATAGAGAAGATGGGTGTACTCTAGGAAGCCCTAACAAGGAAGACACATCAAAAAATTCTTAGAAGGGAGAACATGTAGAAGCAAGCATTGTAGTACATCAAAGACATCTTTTTAGATGCATTCAGTCTGCCAACTGTAGATGAAACCAAGCTATTGATTGAACAATTGATAGACATAGTGGAAAAGGTTAGTGATGTTGACCTAGATACAAATGCAAAATTATTAGAATGGTTAGAAAAAAAAATTCAGAGCAAAGAAAATGAAAAGATATCAGGTGATATAGCACTAACATAAGTTGCATTGACAACTAAAGTAGAAAGTGTAAAGAAGGTACTTGAGAATATCTTCTCATTGTACAAAAAAATTGTGCAATCCTACACTCTTCACATAAGATACTAGAAGTCACATTTTGAGTCTAGAGAGCCAAATTACTGCATTAGGTGTAAAATTGCCAATGCCACTAGCTTAGAGTTAAAAGGACTTCAGAACATTGCTACAAACCCAGAGTTAGTTAGCTGCACTATTAGTAGATGAGGTCAATATAAGGGCCAAATTGATTAGCATCTAGACCACTCTAACCCCTCATATGAAAATTTTGCATAAGAAACTAGGCTATGTCAAAACCCTAATGGGGCATATGCACCGAGTTGTGGTGCCAAAAAGGTGACAACAAATTTTTTTTTCCCTATTTTAAACAGTGCGTACGCGCTATAGCGTGTACGCGCTTTCTAAAAAATAAAAAGTATGTATGATGGGCTGCAAATCCACAGCCCATCATTTTCATTACCATTTTCTTTTACTCCTACAGCGAGCAGCGCGTACGCGAGTTGAAGACTCAACATTTGCACCACCATTTGCCAAAATGCCTCCTCGTCGACGAAATCTAAGACCACAAGTGCACCCACGACGACGCCGTAAGTGATATAAACCTAAATTTGCATTTTTGCATATATTTTCATATTGTTTTGTAAGTTTTTTATATTCTTTTGTAGGGTTTTTACAAATTTCATTTAGATTTGTTTATTTATTTGAATTTCAATTGATTTTTTATCAGGAAATGTTCATAATCAACCAAAAAATCCACAAGAACATCAAAACCCTCAAGAACCCCAAAACCAAAACCCTCCTCAAGAAGAACAAATTCCACAACCCGAACCAATTGCAAGACCTCCACCAGGCACACAAGAAAATCTAAGAAATGAAATAGAGAGAGGCAAAATTGAATTAGAAGGAATCATTGCCCGGTTGAAAGAATCCGGACAAACCAATCCAATGAGGGCTCAATTGGCATCATCCCTCGAATCCATTAACACTCAGATAGCCTCAGTTAGTGGTCAGTTAGATATTTGGTAGGCTAAGAGGGATGAACAAAAAAGATTTTATGCAAATAAATTGTCATATGAAGATGTTAAAAAAAAGGAAATACCAAAAAGTAGTATATGTGCATTATTTAGAAAACCCGGTGAGCAAAATACTGTTAGAGAGGGTACTAAATGATTCCCCATCCATTGGTGCATACATGATGCTATTAGAAATAATTTTTGGGATAGATGGTGGATGGTTTTTGATGCCCCTCCTTGCAACAATCATGAGGTCCCCATGTATTTTTTGAAGAAATTATATTGTGAGTTTGTCCTTGGGGAGATCCCCAATTATTTTGATATGTTAGAATCCCAGGGTAGAGGTGGGGGGTCATCATTTGAGAGGCCCGGAGCACATCGTGACCCTAATGTAGTTAGGGCACCCGTGGTCCATCCACAACGTGAGCATGTGATTATTCCTTCAGTTGTGAAGGAACATGTAGAGGCCAGCACTCTAGGGACCATTAATGCTTTGACACAGACCTTCATCCATTCCATGAGCCCATTAGTTGAGGGGGAGCCTTCTATACGTCGTGGTCACACATGCACTTCATGTGGATCCCTATGCACATTTGGCACTCATGTCGGAGATGGTGCAGATGATGGGCTTGTCACCGATCAGTTCCTGAATGAGACATTTGGCATTGACACACAGGAAAATTACTAATTTGATCACATTTCATACGTATAGTGAATGATTAATTAATTAGGATTTATTGACATTGTTCAAAATTTAGGGTCAAAGTGTTCCTGGGCCTAGCAGTGATCCTCCAGGCCCATTTTTTGTCCCTTCGACGAGTCCTGAGGTATGTATCAATTTAATCATTTTAATTAATACATATATTTATTACGTAATCATATTAAGGATTGACCAAAAAATATATGCATGTGCATCAGTTCTCCACAGGACCCTCAACCTTTACCACAGATGTAGAGCAGAGACATCATACGAGCTTCACACAGGTACAGTTGTTTCATGTTAATTTAATTCATTCGATTATATTTATTCCATGTTTCATGTTAGATATAACGTGTATTGTATGACGTGCAGCTCATGATGTCGGACACACCTCCTCATCTGCGACAGTCTGTTGATAGTGGAGTGGCCGCAGCTGTGGCTAGCTCACAGCCACTGACGGAGGTATGAAAGAATTTTCTTTGTTTTAGTTGTTGTTTATAATAGTTAATCTAAAAATTTCTAATGTTATTTATAAATGATTATATTTATTGAATTGTTGTAGGGTCTTGTCACGCCTGATCGTCCACGAGCATTTGAGGTGGACTTATAGAGTGACTATTTGTTGGCGGTAAGAAAATAATTGATTTTATGAGTACATATATTTGATTTCAATGTATAATAAATATTGATTCATATCTACTTTCTTTGTATTAGTTGGACCTGGAGAAGAGCCTCAACAAGAGGTCAAGTGAGCGTGTTAGGAAGGCCCCGTCATCTCCATTGTCTCCCTCCACACGACGACAGAGGATGTCGAGAGACTTGTTTCCTTCCCCTCGTGGGAAGGAAAAGATGTAGTTGAGATATTTGATACATATATATATATATATATATATATATATATATATATATATATATATATATATATATATATAGAGAGAGAGAGAGAGAGAGAGAGAGAGAGAGAGAGAGAGAGAGAGAGAGAGAGAGAGAGAGAGAGAGAGAGAGAGAGAGAGAGAGAGAGAGAGAGACTTGTTTCCTTCCCCATGTATATATATATAAGCATCTGAGAGACATATTCGATACACATTTGATGTACATATGACATTCTATATTTGATGTATGACATATTTGATGTATGACATTATTGGTTAATATATGATATGTTTGTTCATATACGACATTATTGGTTATCATAATATATTATGTGTTTGTTAATGTATATGACATTATTGGTTATCATTTTATATTATATGTTTGTTCATGTATGACGTTAAATTAGATATGTTCGTGTATGACATTAAATTAGATATGTGCATGTATGAAATTAAATTCAATTGCTAGAGAGTTGCCATTATGTCTACCAACTAGTAGATGTTCTTTTTTGCTTTATTAGTATTTCTCAAAAACTGCAAAGAAGCTGTTTCTGGTAGTATCTACTATAGTCCTACTCAAATATGTTTTAAAAAATACTTAGTATGGAAAAGAAATGTCTATGGAAAGCTTGTCAAATAGGATATTAAAGAACTAAATGTGGATAGTCATTAGTACCCATCAATAAGAACACAAACATCTTTCTCAAGCAAGCCATATGACATTAGCAAGTAATTTATAAATTTCCTTTGCAAATAACTAGAAGATGCTATGAATCTTAATACAGAGTTAATCATGAACTCATTATTCCATCCAAAAAGCATATATCACCCTAAGCCAATTAACCGAAAGGATAAAAACTAATTCAATTTCAACAAAATTTTGAGTATAACAAGCATCTTAGGGATTATTACAAGAATTAACATGATGTTCACAAGAGAATTACAAGTTCTTGTAATGCTATTTCACATATTGTAATCATATTCAGTTTTGAATGGCCATTTGTGTTACAAGCATAAATGTTCTTTAAGGTCTTTTAATTCTAGACATGAATTTTATTATGAAGCTTTTTTATGACAACCCACTCAATGCATATATTGTTGTTCCACATTATGCTAATTTGACTTTCATTGGTTGATTTGGGTCTAGACATGATGTTATTCACTACCTTTTTTATATATTATTTTTTTGTAGTGAGGTTCTGGCCTGAATGAATGTATTAATCATCAAAGTTGTGAACCTTGGTCGAGATCCTTACAAATATATTTTCAAATTGGACCTCAAATAGTTTTCTCAGTCACCCCCTGTACACAGATACTAAAATTGTAGTTAATTACAAAATTAATACTGAATTAACACAAGTTTAATTGAGAAGTATTATGTACCTCAATAGGCTAGATTATTATTGACCAGGAAGCTTTATCTTAGAGCAGTTGGTTTCCTAAATCTTTAGCACAATGATAGTCTTATGGAATGTGGAATTAGGTCTGCTAGCTAAGGAACGTTCTCTAAAAGGTAGAGGAAACTCAAGACTCACATGTTTCCAATCAATGTAAATGTTTAAATCGCTTCTCTAATTTTTTCTATTTATGATCTTCTTCAAACTTAACTTTCTAAATGCATTGATGGGGAAATAAAGATCTTCTAGGAACTAAAGGCTAATCATGTTTAATACTTACAATTCTCTGTTTTTATCTAATAATTTAAAAAAGATTGTACAAGTGTTTTCAAAGAGCAACACTTGTCACTAACATCATAAGAAGGAATATCCAAGGAGTCTTACCATTGATCCCCCACCACCAAATTCAAGAGAAAACAAAATTCCACTACTAAAGAGATAGTAACAATGATCATCCCTAGTCTCTCCCTTATCACAAAATGATTACCATCAAAATTTGCATTTCTAATTGCGTCATGTGCGTTTAAGTGATAGTAACATTTTCACTCTCTTACCTAATGTCTCCCATTTCTGAAACTCCTGGGGAAGGGCAAGGCCATCTTCTCAGTACTTCAAAATACAACGAGTTCCATTTTTTCACATATTGATAATCGTTGACTTAGAGTATAGTCGAAGTATTGATAGCCCATAGATATGCCCCGTCAAAGATCGCAACCCTGTGGCATTTAGTGACCCTTAGAGACATTCTGGTTCAGCGTGCCTGAGAACGTTCGAGCACTGAAGGGGATAGGAAGAGGTTGGGGATAGGGTTTACTCGGCCACCCAGAGCTAATGGAGCAGACAGTTTGATCCCATGACGAAAGATGAGAGAGATTTGGCAGTTGGCAACTTTGTACTGGCTAACACTACAAGTTTCAGCATCACCCGAGATGGCATTGTAGAATGAAAATGGAATGTGATATCCAAAAAGTGAGAGAGGTTATTGTAGGTCTCTGCAACATAGTCCTGTAGGAACTGGAATCCCATCCATATCTCACACGAGCTCTGAGATATGCCCCGTCAAAGATTGCAGCCCTATGGCATTTAGTGACCCTTGGGGACATTTCGGATTGGCGTGCCTGAGAACGTTCGAGCATTGAAGGGGATAGGAAAAGGTTGGGGAGAGGGTTTACCCAGCCACCCGGAGCTAACGGAGCAGACAGTTCGATCCCACGATGAAAGGTGAGAGAGATTTGGCAGTTGGCAACTTTGAACTGGCCCACACTGCAAGTTTCAGCATCACCCGAGATGGCGTTGTAAAATGAAAATAGAATGTGATCTCCAAAAAGTGAGAGAGGTTATTGTAGGTCTCCACAACATGGTCCTGTAGGAACTAGAATTGCATCCATACCTCGCACAAGCTTCAAGATATGCCCCGTCAAAGATCGCAGCCCTATGGCATTTAGTGACCCTTGGGGACATTTCGGATTGGCGTGCCTGAGAATGTTTGAGCACTAAAGGGGATAGGATGAGGTTGGGGATAGGGTTTACTTGGCCACTCAGAGCTAACAGAGCAGACAGTTCGATCCCACGACGAAAGGTGAGAGAGATTTGGCAGTTGGCAACTTTGTACTGGCCCACACTGCAAGTTTCAGCATCACCCGAGATGGCATTGTAAGAAAAAAATGAAGTGTGATCTCCAAAAAGTGAGAGAGGTTATTGTAGGTCTCTACAACATGGTCCTGTAAGAACTGGAATCGCATCCATACCTCGCACAAGCTCTGAGATATGCCCCATCAAAGATTGCAGCCCTGTGGCATTTAGTGACCCTTAGGGACATTCTGGTTCAGCGTGCTTGAGAATGTTCGAGCACTGAAGGGAACAAGAAGAGGTTGGGGATAAGGTTTACTCGGCCACTCGGAGCTAATGGAGCAGACAGTTTGATCCCACGACGAAAGATGAAAGAGATTTGGCAGTTGGCAACTTTGTACTGGCCAACACTACAAGTTTCAGCATCACTCGAGATGGCATTGTAGAATGAAAACGGGATGTGATCTCCAAGAAGAGAGAGAGGTTATTGTATGTCTTTGCAACACAGTCCTGTAGGAATTGGAATCTCATCCATATCTTGCACGAGCTCTGAGATATGCCCCGTCAAAGATCGTAGCCCTGTGGCATTTAGTGACCCTTTGGGACATTCTGGTTCGGCGTGCCTGAGAACATTCAAGCATTGAAGGGGACAAGACAAGGTTGGGGATAGGTTTTACTCGGCCACCTGGAGCTAATGGAGCAGACAGTTTGATCCCACGACGAAAGATGAGAGAGATTTGGCAGTTGGCAACTTTGTACTGGCCAACACTACAAGTTTCAGCATCACCCGAGATGATGTTGTAAAATGAAAACAGAATGTGATCTCCAAAAAGTGAGAGAGGTTATTGTAGGTCTCTGCAACATGGTCCTGTAGGAACTAGAATTGCATCCATACCTTGCACGAGCTCCGAGATATGTCTCATCAAAGATCGCAGCCCTGTGGCATTTAGTGACCCTTGGGGACATTCTGGATTGGTGTGCCTGAGAATGTTCGAGCACTAAAGGGGATAGGACGAGGTTGGGGATAGGGTTTACCCAGCCACCCGGAGCTAACAGAGTAGACAGTTCGATCCCACGACGAAAGGTGAGAGAGATTTGGCAGTTGGCAACTTTGAACTGGCCAACACTACAAGTTTCAGCATCACCCGAGATGGTGTTGTAAAATGAAAATAGAATGTGATCTCCAAAAAGAGAGAGAGATTATTGTAGGCCTCCGCAACACGGTCCTGTAGGAACTAGAATCTCATCCATACCTCGCACAAGCTTCGAGATATGCCCTGTCAAAGATCGCAGCACTATGGCATTTAGTGACCCTTGGGGACATTCCGGATTGGCGTGCCTGAGAATGTTCAAGCACTAAAGGGGATAGGATGAGGTTGGGGATAGGGTTTACCCGGCCACCCAGAGCTAACGGAGCAGACAGTTCGATCCCACGATGAAAGGTGAGAGAGATTTGGCAGTTGGCAACTTTGAACTGGCCCACACTGCAAGTTTCAGCATCACCCAAGATGGCGTTGTAAAACAAAAATGGAGTGTGATCTCCAAAAAGTGAGAGAGTTTATTGTAGGTCTTCGCAACATGGTCCTGTAAGAACTAGAATCGCATCCATACCTCGTACGAGCTCCGAGATATGCCCCGTCAAAGATCGCAGCCCTATGGCATTTAGTGACCCTTGGGGACATTCTGGATTGGCGTGCCTGAGAACGTTTGAGCACTGAAGGGGATAGGAAGAGGTTGGGGATAGGGTTTACCCGACCACACGGAGCTAACAGAGTAGACAGTTCGATCCCACGAGGAAAGGTGAGAGAGATTTGGCAGTTGGCAACTTTGTACTAGCCAACATTGCAAGTTTCAGCATCACCCGAGATGGCATCGTAAAATGAAAACGGAGTGTGATCTCCAAAAAGTGAGAGAGGTTATTGTAGGTCTCCAAAAAGAGTGTTTAAAATGCAAAAACAGCAGGGGGTCCTTTGTATGGTTTGGGAGTTTGACCATTCAAACTCGAAATTGTCTTAGTAGTAAGTGCTGGTAATAGTTTTGAAATTTGATTGTTGAGTGTTGAGAAACCTCAAGTTTGGGATTTTTCTTGTTGGTTTGAGTCTATAATAACCATTTCCATCTGAAAAGTCGAGTGTTGAAACCATTTAAGAAGTATTTGCATAGTTTTCCCTAAAATTTGAGTGCATAAAAAGGGTTATGTGATTGCTCCCAAGGTGGATTTAGTGTTTTCTCAAAACAAGAGTTGCATTTTATGTTTGAAGTCATCTAATATAACCAAAGTGAAGGTGGTTGAACAATTTTGGGGTTCTAGAGACGTTGCAAAGTAAGAGTTCTAGAAAGCCCTAGGGTAAAGGGGCTAGAAAGGAGGGTTTTGTAAAAACCATTGTAAAGTTGATCATGAGACCAAAAAAATAAAAGAATCCTTGCATTTGAGTCATTTCTTAAGACTTTTTTGGGTCATGGGAGTTCCAAAAGTCAAGGGATTGTGAGTTGCTTTGTAAATGGCCTCAAACTAGGCCTAGTTGGCAGACTGAAATAGCCAATTTTGAGTGATATTTTACAAAACAAGTGTAGTTGGTTTTGGAGTATATTTTAGAGTGAGAAAAAGGGTATTTTAATCACCCAATAGTTTAGGACTGGCAAGGGGTAGTTGGAACAAGCCTAGAAGAGGCAAAATTGAGAAAGTGTAAGAGATGAGTTGCAAGAAACAACTACTGTAGATGATGCAAATATTGACGAGTTGTAAAGCGAGGGGGAGGAAATCACTATCGAATCCTTCCTAAAAATCAATGGCTTATTCGATGAACCAATTAACACTTTGTTGAGGAGTTATGGACAAAATATGAAGGGACTAGGTACAATTACACCTAAAAATACCCAACCAGAAAACCTGAACCAGCCAGTGGACTATTATAGGAGATAAAACCTTGAGCATACAACAAACATTGATATTAGATTAAGCTTGCTAATGCAAGATTCACAACCAGATTGGTTGTAGGAGGTTGTCACAAACCTTGGGTAACCAAATACTTGTGGGGATGAAAATGTTTCCCTTTTAATTCCATCCCCACCACATGTTGACCCCAAGGACGTCATCTAATGCTTTGAAAATGGTGGCAACCATGATGAAATAAATAGTTAACAATTTTTTGATACCCAGGCCCAAAATGACTATGATGGAGATGATGATTTTATACGTTACATGCCACTAGACAGAAAACAACATAGTGGTTTACCCAGTAGATTCCTATAGCTACCAAAGAAAAGGATACAAAATTCTAAGGAACAAGAGAGACTAAGAAGTTATTTGAGGCTAATGCACTTTACATGAAAGAGAAGATCAGGGATAGGAAAGATGGGAGAGAGGAAAAGATTGCAAGAAATGAGATCTTATATGCTATAGAGAGGGGAAAATGAGTTGCGGAGAAGGTTGCACTAAAGGAATAGAAGAGGAAAGAAAGAGAGGATAATCTAAATGTTTGAAAGAGATATAGACCAAATATTGGAGGTGCACCTTCAACAAAATGTTTATCATAAAAAATAGACACTAAACAATCCCAAATTCAAACATACGAAGGTCCAACTAGAATAATGACTTTAAATAACCAAATACCAAAGCCAAACAAAGGAAATGGGACATTTACCTTAAATGAATAAATTACATGAAGAAGGGTGGCTGGCTGTTTGAAAATCTACTTATTTTTCTTCTCTCCCTCCTGTCATCCAAGAGAACATGCAATGAAAGAAAAATATTGTCACAATAAGAAAATATGAAAAATATTGTTCTAGATTTAAAAAAATTGGAGACATCAAAATATAAAATCTAGATTCTAAACAAATCAAAACATAAAATCTATGATTTAAATTGAATCTCATCACTTACGCATCATAACAATACGATCCACCTTATTCATGTGGACAGTCTTGGGGAAGAGGTTGCAACAATGTATTTGGTTCCAGTTGATCACTTTTTCTCTCTCTCCCTCTCTCTGTATTCAATCTAATGAGCCAACTGGATCTGCTTGACATTTTAATGTTTCAAGTATTGCCTCATGGTCTGACTCGCGAACTCTCCAAAGATTCTTATTATGTGGTTTTTCACCATATTTTATCAAGTGGACATTTGATGCGACAAAAAGATTTGAATAATGAAGAATCTTCCTCTCTGTTTGCCAATCCTCGAATAACCACAAGTTAGGGTTCTTCATAGAATATCGTCTAAGCCATGTGCCGGTTACAACCACCGCACTGACATGGTACTCTAAACCTTCACCATCTATAACTGAGTGATCCAATTTTTTTTTGGCTTGAACACAATGACACAAATAATAATCTGTCCCTTCTTCATTGTCTTCAGGTGCAATAACAACAAAAACATGGCCTGCAATGACAAATGTACAAAATGCGGTCATTAATTCAGAAAATACTTGCGTAAAAGTCATAAAGTTACATATTGAAATTACAAAGATATATAAATATATATATTACCAGGTTGCACTAGATCAGACAAGTGGTCAAAGTCAATAGACGATTCCATCTGTACCATTTCTAGTGCTTGTGGGGGACGATAGGTGTCAATTGGGTCCAAAACCCGTATATCCCATTTGTCCACCCATTCAGTCGACTCACAGTCATCCCAATTTTCCTCTGCACATGATGGACAATAGCATGCCATTTTTCGTGTGTGGATACTCCATGAACCTACATCAGAGCTTCTAAAAGAGTGCAACTTACTGGATCTTGTTAGTATGCAACAATCCTGATATGGTGCAATGTTAGTATTATCTATCAACCAAAAAAATCTATGAACCGTAGACTCACCTTCCTTACCTAGACCCATTGTAGCGTTACACCACTGGACGATGGATTTTGCATCTGTCAATATTGCTCCATCTTTGTACTTTAGTTCTTCACGAGCTAAGGCTCTTTTGATGCATGCACCTGCACCATCGTGCTCTCCCTTTCCATGACCAGCCTCTGTGAAATTCCACATGTATTGAATTCTACACAACTTGTGCATCCTGCTCAACCAATAGAACATCCGTGCATTCTTGAATTGAGATGCACAATTGTCTGACCAAATAATGTACTAACAATATGTGATGCCCCTATTAGCCAAATCTCCATAAAATAGTTGAAAACAACCATGTACGAACTCTGTAGAATGTGATCGATCATCGCTGATGTAAAAATGGTACTCCCACAAAATCTTCCTGTCATCCTTTGTACTTGTAGGTGAATGCATGAATGTTATGTGAACAAATATGGAAACCTGTTGAGAAGTATAATACTTTGCTTGCACCTCATTTTGTGGTTGTAGTGTGTAGTTCTTTGTGAAATATACAACCGAAACAATGGTATCCAGTGGAAACGTATCCTTGCACAACTTGAATTGCAAATCTAGCCATCGAGCTCTATGGGTATGCCTTGCATACTCGTAAATAATGTTTTCACAAAAAGTCTTTATAAACTCATACATTGGAATCTTTTCAATGACTAAATCACATCTTTTACCATGTTTCGCATCTTTTAGAGCATATGTCATTTTCTTAAATTTTCCATAATCTACTATTTCATTTCCAATTGCATGTGTACTATCCATATGTTGACAAGTTGATAAAAGTTGCAAAGAACCACAAAATAAGCACGTACCATCCAAGCATGATGTCTTGTAAAATTGTTGGCCGTCCCTTATTTCACATAAAATATTGGATATGAATTCCCTTGAAGATCTTGGTGGCTCATTTATGTCACAATCCTGCAAAACAAACTGAGAATGCAAAATTATGCATATATACCTAAAAACATCAAAATGGTTAGAAAATTCAATATGTATCCTACAACAACAAGTTGTGCGTGTTTGATTTATCTTCACATAAAAAGGTTTACCCATCTCAAAAAATCTTTGACTTATTCGAATTTGAGGATACATACCAATAAATTTTGCAAAAAATTGTGTCTGAGTTGTGTCCAAAAAATGTTTTGCATGTGGCTCGCGATTTTGGCTACCAATCCTCCTTCTTACAACATCTCTTTGATTAGGGGAAACACGTGTGTTATTTTTCCAAAAATCTTCGATCAATGATTTCAAGGCTTCACTAATTTCTTTATCCTTTTGCGGTAGTCTACCGCTAAATGTCCATAACTCATTTGTTGTTGGATCTTCCAATCTCTCATGCCTTAGCATGGCTCTCCTTAGAGTACCTCTACCAATTTTTAATGTTTTGCTTGTCTTTCTCATGAGTCGAGCTTTCTTCATTTGGCTACTTACTATTGTCGATGTAAGTACTCGTCTTGCAATATTACTATCTTTGGTGCGTGATTTAGAACCCACTTTGTCATAAGCATTCATTAGATTCTTTACAATGTTTTTTTCATTTGAATCATCCATCGTTCTTAGCCCAAGAATCTTCATGATAGGCCTAAATTTTAAATTCCTCATCATTTCAACAAATAATTGGCATTGATCTATAATATTTAATTCATCAAAAAATAATCTCCACATACGATTAACTTTTCTTTGACAAGTACGCTTGCTAATCTTGTCAAGCATTGATTTCAAAATGTTACTATCAATATCAATCAAATATTTTGGTCTTCTAAAACGAATTCTAGAAGGTGTTATAATCTCTTCAATTCTCTCAACATTTTGAAAATCAACATAAGGTTGAGTGTATTGTGTACCTTGAACCGAAGATGATGTGCCTTGGCAATAAGATGCAAAAGATGGAATATCACCTACTTGATGTGTTGATGTTGTGCCTTCAACATGACATGATGGATTGTGTATATCGTCGGATCTACAAATCGGTGTCTCTTCAACATGAGAGGACGATATGACTTCAACATTGGAAGATGGTGTAGCGGACGATATGACTCCAACATTAGAAGATGGTGTAGCTTCACAATTCAATTGTCTTCTTGAGCGTAACAGTCTCATTCATTCTCTTTGTCTTTCCAATTCTTCCTCTTTGTTTCTTGGTACCGGTGGTTCTTGATCCTCTTCGAAAGTCAATTCTTCATTATTGCTTTGCAATTTTCTTTGCTCACGTAGTAATTTCATTTTATCTCTTTTAATTGCCAAATATCTCTCCCTATCTTCACTTGTTTGATTTTTTGGTTTCTTCCTTGGCATGATGATGATTTCTACATGTCAAATTATTCAAACATTTGAATTACTTAAAATGTGTAAATTAAAAATTATTCAAATACATATAAAAATTATAATTATTTGAATGAATACACAATATATATATATAAAATGACTTGTCAAATTTCTAACCATTTCGAAATAACATTTCATTGAAACATACAAATTTCAATGAATTCACTATATATTAAACATGTCAAATTATAATCAAATTTGTATCTATATATCAACAAACAATATTTAAAATAGATTGCACTAACCTTTTCTATACAAGGAATATTCAAAAAGTCTTCAAATCATGTATCCAATGATTGAATTTGGTGTTTGTTAGCTTCCAAAAGTGTTTTCCACCTTGAAATAGTGTTTGCCACTTTGAAAGAATGTTTGTTGTGTTGAAACCCGCAATTTCTGTCGAGATAATAGAGTGCAGAACAGAACAAAAGTAGAGAATGAATGAAACGGGCCCCAAAGTTGCTTTTTGACCGATTTTAGGTGATTTCACATAGTGCGTATGCGCTATAGCGCGTACGCACTATAGCGCATACGCACTATAGCACATACGCACTATATTAGAACACATCACTCTCCACCCTCCCTACTCTCTCTCTCTCTCCCTACTCTCTCTCTCTTCCTACTCTCTCTCCCCTCTCCCATCCTTTACTCTTTAGATCTCTCACACACACTCCCATCCTCCCTCTCTCACTTCTTACTATCTCTCTCTCTGCCACCTCCTACTCTCTCTCACACTCTCTCCCATCCCCTACTCTCTCTTACACACACTCCCATTCGCTACTCTCTCTCCCCTCTCCCATCCCCTAAACTCTCTCTTTTGCAGATACACACTCCCATCCCCCTCTCTCTCTCCCCTTTCCCATCCCTTACTCTCTAGATTGTTCACACGCACTCCCATCCCTCTCTCTCCTCCTCTCCCACTCCCTCTCCCACCACCTACTATCTCTCTCTCTCTCTCTCAAGTTCTCTCTCTTCCTCTCTACTCTCTCTCTCTCTCCCATCCCCTACTCTTACTCTCTCTCTCTCTCTCTCCAATCCCCAACTCTCTCTCACACTCTCTCCCATCCCCTACTCTCTCTGACACTCTCTCTCATCCTTTCACTCTGTCTCTCTCATCTCGTACTCTCTCTCTCTCTCTCTCTGTCACCTCCTACTCTCTCTCACACTCTTTCCCATCCTTTCACTCTGTCTCTCCCATCTCGTACTCTCTCTTTGCCACCCCCTAATCTCTCTCACACTCTCACACTCTCTCCTATCCCCTACTCTCTCTCTTTCATAGACACACACACACACACTCACACTCCCATCCCCCCTCTCTCTTCTCTCCCATCCCCTACTCTCTAGATTTGTCACACGCACTCCCATCCCTCTCTCTCCTCCTCTCCCACTCCCTCTCCCAGGTGACCTACTATTTCTCTCTCTCAAGTTCTCTCTCTCCCTCTCTACTCTCTCTCTCCCATCCCCTACTCTTACTCTCTCTCTCCCATTCCCAACTCTCTCTCTCACACTCTCTCCCATCCCCTACTCTCTCTCACACTCTCTCCCATCCTTTCACTCTATCTCTCCCATCTCGTACTCTCTCTTTGCCACCCCCTACTCTCTCTCACACTCTCACACTCTCTCCTATCCCCTACTCTCTCTCTTTCACAGACACACACACACACACTCACACTCCCATCCCACCTCTCTCTTCTCTCCCATCCCCTACTCTCTATATTTGTCACACACACTCCCATCCCTCTCTCTCCTCCTCTCCCACTCCCTCTCCCAGGTCACCTACTATTTCTCTCTCTCAAGTTCTCTCTCTCCCTCTCTACTCTCTCTCTCTCCCATCCCCTACTCTTACTCTCTCTCTCTCCCATTCCCAACTCTCTCTCACACTCTCTCCCATCCCCTACTCTCTCTCACACTCTCTCCCATCCTTTCACTCTGTCTCTCCCATCTCGTACTCTCTCTTTGCCACCCCCTACTCTCTCTCACACTCTCACACTCTCTCCTATCCCCTACTCTCTCTCTTTCACAGACACAGACACACACTCACACTCCCATCCCCCCTCTCTCTTCTCTCCCATCCCCTACTCTCTAGATTTGTCACACGCACTCCCATCCCTCTCTCTCCTCCTCTCCCACTCCCTCTCCCAGGTCACCTACTATTTCTCTCTCTCAAGTTCTCTCTCCCATCCCCTACTCTTACTCTCTCTCTCTCCCATTTCCAACTCTCTCTCACACTCTCTCCCATCCCCTACTCTCTCTCACACTCTCTCCCATCCTTTCACTCTGTCTCTCCCATCTCGTACTCTCTCTTTGCCACCCACTACTCTCTCTCACACTCTCACACTCTCTCCTATCCCCTACTCTCTCTCTTTCACAAACACACACACACACACACTCACACTCCCATCCCCCCTCTCTCTTCTCTCCCATCCCCTACTCTCTAGATTTGTCACACACACTCCCATCCCTCTCTCTCCTCCTCTCCCACTCCCTCTCCTAGGTCACCTACTATTTCTCTCTCAAGTTCTCTCTCTCCCTCTCTACTCTCTCTCTCCCATCCCCTACTCTTACTCTCTCTCTCTCCCATTCCCAACTCTCTCTCACACTCTCTCCCATCCCCTACTCTCTCTCACACTCTCTCCCATCCTTTCACTCTGTCTCTCCCATCCCATACTCTCTCTCTCTCTCTGCCGCCCCCTACTCTCTCTCTCACTCTCTCCCATCCTTTCACTCTATCTCTCCCATCCTTTCACTCTGTCTCTCCCATCTCGTACTCTCTCTCTACCACCCCCTACTCTCTCTCACACTCTCACACTCTCTCCCATCCCCTACTCTCTCTCTTTCACAGACACACACACTCTTATCCCCCCACTCTCTTCTCTCCCATCCCCTACTCTCTACATCTGTCACGCACACTCCCATCCCCCTATCTCTCTCCCTTTCCCTCTCCTACCACCTACTAGATCTCTCTCTCCCTCTCTACTCTCTCTCTCTCTCTCTCTCTCCCATCCCATCCCTTACTCTCACTCTCACTCTCTCTCTCTCCCATCCCATCCCTTACTCTCTCTCTCTCTCATCCCCTACTCTCTCTCACACTCCCATCCCCTAATCTCACTCTCTCCCCCATCCCATACGAGCTCTCTCTGCCACCACCTACTCTCTCTCACACTCTCACACTCTCTCCCATCCCCTACTCTATCTCTCTTACACACATTCCCATTCCCCCCCTCTCTCTCTCCCTCTCCCCCATCCCCTACTCTCTCTCTTTCATAGACACGCACTCCCACCCCCCCTCTCTCTCTCCTCTCCCATCCCCTACTCTCTAGATTTGTCACACAAACTCCCATCCCCCCTCTCTCTCCCTCTCCCACTCCCTCTCCCACCACCTACTATCTCTCTCTCTCTCTCAAGCACTCTCTTTCCCTCTTTACTTTCTCTCTCCCATCCCCTACTCTCACTCTCTCTCTTCCATCCCCTACTCTCTCTCTCTCTCTCTCTCACCCCCATCCTGTACAAGCTCTCTCTACCACCCCCTACTCTCTCTCAAACACTCACACTCTCTCCCATCCCCTACTCTATCTCTCTTATACACATTCCCATTCCCCCCCCCCCCTCTCTCTCTCTCTCACTCCCTCTCCCATTGCCTACTCTCTCCCATCCCCAACTCTATCTCTCTTACACACTTCCATTCCCCCTCTCCCTCTCCCTCCCACTCCCTCTCCCATCACCTACTATCTCTCTCTCTCTCTCTCCCTCTCTCTCCCATCCCCTACTCTCACTCTCTCTCTTTTCCACCCCTACTCTTTCTCACACTCTCTCCCATCCCCTACTTTCTCTCTTACACACACTTTCATCCCCCCTCTCTCTCCCTCTCCCACTCCCTCTACCATTGCCTAATCTCTTTCTCCTCCATCCACCCTCTCTCTCCCTCTCCCACTCCCTCTGCCATTGCCTACTCTCTTTCTATCCCATCCCCTACTCTCTCTATCTCTCTCTCCCCTCTCTCATTCCCTACTCTCTCTCTTTCACACACACCCATCCCCCCTCTCTCCTCTCCCATCCTCTAATTTTTCTCTCACTCGCTCTCCCTCTCCCACTGCCTACTCTCACTCTCTCTCACTCTCTCTCTCTCTCTCACTCTCTCCCTCTCTACTCTCTCTGCTACCCCCTACCCTCTCTCACATTTTCACACTCTCTCTCTTTCTCTCTTACATAAATTTCCATCCCCCCTCTCTCTCTCTCTCTCCCACTCCCTCTCCCATCGCCTACTCTCTCTTCCATCCCCTACTCTCTCTCAAGCTACTCTATCTTCCCCCTCTCCCATTCCCTACTCTCTCTCTTTCACACACATGCACTCCCATCCTCCTCTCTCTCGCTCTTCCTCTCCCACTCCGTCTCCCACCACCTACTCTCTCTCTCCCCCATCCCCTACTCTCAATCTCTCTCTCCCAACTTGTACTCTCTCTCACACTTCCTCTCTCTCCCATCCCCTACTTTCAATCTCTCTCCCCCATCCCATACTCTCTCTTTGCCACCTCTACTCTCTCTCTCACACTTCCTCTCTCTTGCATCTTGTACTCTCTTTGCCACCCCTACACTCTCACATTTCCTCTATCTCCTATCCTATACTCTCTCTGCCACCCCTACTCTTTCTCACTTCCTCTCTCCCCTCTCCCATCCCCTACTTTCTCTCTATCTCTCTCACACACACAAATAGCCATTCCCTCGCCCCACCCCCCAGCTCTCTCTTGGTTTTGATTTGCAATTTAGGTCTCAATAGTGCATGCGCACTATAGCGCACGCACACTACCTCGTCAAATTCAATAGTGTTTTAATAGGGCGTGCGCGCTATAGGGCGCATGCACTATTCAAAGCTTTGCATTAAAACCAAGCCTAAGGCTTGGTTTTGCCTTGGAGATCCAACCCAAAGGTTTGGAGTTTATAAACAGGTCTGAGACATGTTTTCCAGCAAACATACAAAAAATGATTGATTTTTCTTGTGTGCTCCCCTTCAAGATTCTTTGTGGTTGGGTATCGATAAGATCAGGTTACATAACATTATAGGTCTCTGTGTTAGCTATCTAACCATATAATTTATTTTTAATTTGAATTATTTTAAGTCTTTCATCTATAATTTCTTTTGAATGTATGTTCATTTTTTGTCAAAAACCACCATGTACTAATTGGGCTATAGATTTTAGCTCATTCATCGAATTTTGTAACAACTTAGTTTTTTAGAAACTAGACTCCATTTACACACTTTGAAAAAAAGAAGTTTTGATTTTAGATTAGTTTTCAATCATTTCTAAGGGGAGCACACAGATATTTCACATTTTTGGGATGGGTCTAATTTAAAAATTCATTAAAAAAAAAATACACATTATAAAATTACCCGAAAAATCTGGGATAAACTACATAGTGTTAGGTAACTTTTGACTAGAGCGATTAAATAATTTCAAAAAAAAAGTTAAAATTTTAGGGGGGCCACACTTTGTACTATGTTATGTTTTTTTGGAATAAACAGTACCACTTTTTGTGGCCCCCTTTTTTGAGGACCTAAAACTAAACCATTTTGAAAAAAAATTAGTAGTTTAGAAACTAGATTCAAAGGACTATGACTTTTGTTTTTGTCATATCTTAAAATTTTGAGCGTAACTATCTTCAAATTCTTGTTGAAGTCCAGAATTTTCTGATTTCAGGAAAAAGGTGTCCACTTATACCCCCCTTTTGGCACCACAACTTTGTGCACTTACCCAATGAAGAAAGACCCAAATCTTTCTACACTAGATGGTCTAGTCCACCTTGTTGTCGAGCTAGCTATCCAAATCAAGTCTTTGGATGTAGCATGTGAAAATTGGGATGCAACTCTTAGGATAATCCTAGATGTCCATAAATCTTTTTTGGACAAACACACTATAAGTGTATAGCCCATTGACATAAGTGTCAAAAAGGGGGAGAATAAGATAATGGGGGAGAGTACACAAAAAGAGATATAAGGATAAATAAAGATAAGATAAATAAGAGGAGATAGAGAAGAAAGGGAGAAAGTAAGAAAATGGACAAAGAAAAGATAGAATGAGCTAAGGGGAGCAAGCACAAAACAACATGAAGTCAAAGAGTATCAGTTGAGGTATATTTACTCAGTAGTACATAATTTTGGATACAAAACAAACTGATCAACTCAGGGGGAGTTATCAAATTTTGAGGTATCTAAGCTATTGCAAAATTTTGAAAATTTGAAGTTTGTTACATAAGCTGAGTTATAGTTATGTTATGCTCATAAGATTAAGAATATTATTGCATACTCAAGTGTTTTTGACACTCATGTCAAAGGGGGAGATTGTTGATCTCAGATTGGTTTTGACAAGTGAGTGTCAACACACTCAAGTTATTTACTTAGTTCATGCCGAACAAGTAGTACATGCCAAGCACAACATGTATATATTAGAGCATGTCGAGTCAACAGTGAGTGCCAAGCCACTCATGTGCTGAGCATGCTGAGTGATTTAGGAGCTGAGTGATGCAAATGTTGAGTCACAATATAAAGATTAGTATATGTCGACCATCAAAGACTTCAGATGCCAAGTGACATAGTTTTGTCATAGTTGTTTGTAAAGGCACAAACAACTATGTAAACCATTTTTGAGTTGAGTAAATATTGAATTACAATATTTTGGAGATAAGGATGAATCTTAAGTTGGATTCCCAATGCATTACATGTAGCCAATCAAAAAATAGGAAGGATTTAGTGGCAAAATGGATGAATCACAACCGTAGATTCATACCTAACCCTAAGTCAACTAAGTCTTCTTAAGGAGGACAAACCAAAAACTTTATAAGGTGTTAAAGGAGAAAAGAGAGAAGATTGCATGCACAAACATAGCATTCATGGTGGCTAAGGAGTTATTATTTGAGACAACATTGTAGAATCAGTTAGAGCAGAATAGAGGAAAGAAGACAACATACATCAAAGAGATATCTGATCAAGAAGGATCAAGAAGACAATAGTTTAGAGATGATCTCTCATCAAGAAACCAAGTGCTAACCACAGGATCAATGCTGAGACATTCTAAGAGGTGATTTCAATCAAAATATCTTAACAAAGTAGTCCTAACAGGCTACATTGAAATCCTCTAACAAGGTGCTTAATTAATTATGAGTTAAAGTCCTTTACTAACGTACACTTCTAACAGGGTGTTGAAATCCTTTAACAGGGTGAGACCTAACAGTCTTTGTAAGCCTTTAACAGGATAGACCTTTCACAGGGTAGATTATGTCTCAAGGTCAAAACATTGTAATCTTCATTGGATACACTTTATTACTGCAGTAGTGAAGATTTGTGGGTGTCATCCCCACCCTAGCTTTACTTTCTCATTGGAGGGTTCTTGGGTATTCATATTTGGTGTCATATATGTGTGATTGCTTATATGTTTACATGATTTAGATATACATGCTTTACATGGTATTTCAGTTTACTTATTGAATGTATGAGATGGATGTGTGGTGAATGTTTTTATAGGTCCAAGTTTAAACTACTGATTCACACACCCCCCCGTTTCAAAAGTTTACCTTTCCTATTGTAATTCCAACATATCACCCCAAAAAGTCTAATTTTGGAAGAACACATGTAATGGGTCTCCAAGAACCTAATTTTGGAGGTTGTGAGAGATTTACTTGATGGTTTTGCATGAGATTTTCTCTGATACGGTCATTTTTGCTTGGCAATGGATTTTGCATGAGATTTTTTTCTAGTAAGGTCATTTTTTCTTGGCAATGGATTTTCCAACATTAAAAATGGATTTATCTTGCTAAAAAATAAATTTTCAAACTCCTTCCAAGGACACGTTTTTGGAAAAATCTTCAAATAAATCTATTTTGAGTGATTTAAATCACATTTTTGCAAGGAAAAGAGGAGTTTTGGCATCTTCAATCAGTTGAAATACATCTTGGCTCACATTTTTTCACTTAGAAGCCAAAAATGAATTCATTTCATGTCTTTTATGAATCACCTTTTTTCTAAAAGCACCCAAAAAATTTGGGTTTTTATCCACTTTTTTACATTTTGGAGTCACGTTTCTGCATTTTGATCCATGTTTATGCATTTGGGAAAGTTATTTTTGTAGTCATAAGTCAAAAATGACTAAAAATATGCATTTTTTAGCCACGTTTTTACAAAAACGACCCAAATTTTTGCATAAAATGTCATTTTTTTGTTTAAAAAACTCAAACAAATGCATTTCCAGCCCATACCTTTCATCAAGAGGGATTATTTTTTAGTTTGAAATACATGATATTGTCTTTGGAGACCATGTATTTGACACTTTCATGTCAAATTTGACCCTTTATTGCTCATTAATTTTTGTTAAATGCAAGTATGGAAAAAGTCAAAAAGTTGTTTGAAAATCTGGATTTGAGGGAGAATTGCTCTTCAAGTTTATAAAACTTTCTATTTTGGCTCTTTACCCTCCAAGTAAGTGGATATTTTCAAACTTGCTCATCAATTCATGTGTATCTTGCTATTTCCATGCACATTATTGCTTGATGATTGCCACTTATTGAAATCAATGCCATGGAAAGTGCATTTTTTTCTTTAAGAATGAAGAAATTGTTCATTTTCTTATTTTTGATTTTTTCCCAATTTCCAAATTCAAATTCATGTGTTGAAGTGTATTGCATCTTGACATGTTTCAGTCACTCTCCAAAGGTATGCTTTTCTTTTGAGTTTTTGTGTTTTGTGTTTTCTTGCTAGTTTTCTCCACTTTGGAGAAGTCACAAGTTCCTTCCCAAGAACTTGTAGTTTCACTTCATGTGAAAGCATCATCACGTTCCACATTCCATTTCTATGTCAGAACACCTCACCTCTCATTTGATGAGTGCAATTACATGTTTTCCATCTCATTCACCATCCATACATGCATGTAATCTCATTTTTTGCTTCCATTTTCATTCATCTCACTTTTCGCATCCATTTGCATGACATAATTACACAAAAAGCCTTATATGTAATAGCATCCAAAAGGTCTAATTTTGACTAAAAGTAAAAAAATATGTCATTTTAATTTTTCATGTACTTTGACTTCACCTTTTCACCAAAGATGACTATAAAGTTCATTATTCCTCTTTCATTTTCCATTTCTATTTCTCCATATGCATTCACACCTTCATGAGCAAATACATGTTTCCACATCTTTCCATGCTTTACGCCTCATCTTGTCACCTGCACTTACATGTAAAGCGCATCCTCCATCCACATTTGCATGTCATCTCACCTTTCATCTCCCATTACATGTTGCACTTACATGTACTCATTTTTAATGTAATAACACCTTGAAAACCCTAAGTTATGTTTGAAAATCAATAATCTCCATTTGCATGCATTCCCATGCACCAAGCACTTAACTATTTAAAAAAAAGATAGTTAAAGGTGCTAAAGAAAATTTATTCCGAGTTTACATTTAGACATCATCAAGAAGGTTTTCAAAGTGTCAGAGACTCAAATTTGTGTTGATCTACAAAGGAGAATTCACGACAACTTGAGCAAAAAAAGATGGATCACATCAAGTTTCCACATGACAATGAACAATTCATCAAAGTCAAAGATTATCAAAAGATGCAACACTGTGGTTATCAAGGCGAATGCAACGGTACATTAAAGTACATGAACTTTCAATCCCACAATCATTTCAGATTGCATCATCAAGTACAAGGCCCTTCAGAATAATCCCTAGGATTGTTTCCTTCTCTTCTATCTTTTTTCTTCTTCTTTCATGTCTGTAATTGAAGAGGATGCATTACATGAAAAGGTGTAATTACATGTAATACGAGTTACATGCATGTCAAATGATGTAATGAGAGCTACATGTACAGTTGCATGTAACCCTATATTTTCTCTTTTAATTAAACTAGGTCAAAGTTGGTTGAGTTGCTCCCATTTTTTCCTCCACCTTTTTCTCAACTCCTGTGCCTATATAAAAGAGTGCCCCCTCATTGTAAAAATCATCTTTTTTTGTATGTAAGAAAGTTCTGCCACATTTGTGCAAGCATAACTTTGATTGTGTAGTACAAATTTGGAAGAAAAGTGAATAAAAGAAGCAATTGTGATAGAACAAATTAGAAGCTTTGACTGTAATTTGTGCCTATTTTCTTGATTCATGTTATTATTGTGTGTTTAGTAAAAGAGCATAGTGATTTAAGAAACAATCAAAGCTGAAGCTTTGACTGGAAGTGGTTGTGGAAATATATAGCTAGAAGCTTTGTCTATAACTTGACAAAATAGTTAAGTTATTCTTACTTTTAGGAGTCTTTGTGCCCTAATTGTAAATATTTTTCATATAGAAGTATGATCGGACTTAGAACCAAATTGGTACATTTTCAGCTACCCTTTGAGTTAGTGAAGATTTATCAGTATCATTATTTTCAGCTCTTGATAGAAGTGTAGTTAGAGATTCACCTTGCCCATTACTCACTCCACGAGTAAGTGGATTCTTTATTGAAAGATAAGAAGAAAAGATATTGGTAACACCCATTTTATAAAATCTCTTGACTTCTTACTTACCTTGAGTTGATCCAAGGAACGGTGAGAAGGGGAAGCCTTCCCTTTAAGGTCGGAGAGACTCTGTCTCACACGCTATGACTGGTCATCCTAATTTGTGACTGAATTTTTTACCCAAAACTGTCAGTTGCAAAATATCCACCCAACACAAGCATCAACGATAAGTAAAGAATCCTCCTAGAAGGTTGAGAGGGTGTAATCTTCACACCTTGGTGTGCAAATGATCTCCTAGAAGGTTAGGAGGGTGTTTTTTTCCTTGAAGGAGAAGAAAATCAATCCAAGTTGATTTTTTTTCATCCTAGGCATTATATTCTTCTAAAGCATAGATTGGGGCCCAAAACTAAGTGAGTAAAATCTGTAAATATTTTTATAGAAATACGCACCATGTAAACATTTGCTCTATTTTTGGAGAATGTATCAAGTTTCAACTATGGTGTCTAATGGCAGGCTTAGTCATATACCATAGTTTATGTGCACTTTTACATTTCGTCGTGGGAGAGGCAAACCAACAAAAAATAGAAATTGGCATTAGAAGTGACTATAATGTCCTCTAGAAATTAAACTTTGTAGACAATAGGATTGAGGCTATTGCCGCAATAGAAAAGTGAGATTATTATATCACGTATTACAAAAGAAAACCAATAGAAAAGGGTAGATTGTAGCTAGTTAGAGTGCTGCTTAAAGAAAGCATGTCATTCTACACAACAATTGCCACCTTTTTCATTTTTATGTCATAAGAAAAAATAGTTCCAGAAATTCTTCATGCATATCCAAGTTGTAGTAGATGCTAATTTCTTCATGTTCTTTTAAGATTGTATGTAGATTTAAATTATAAAGCTTCAATATCTCCTAAAAAGGAAGTTCTAGCACTATGCTCTGCATTATTGTTTAGAAGAAATTGTAATAATTTAGAATGAAGAAAAGCAGAGGAAGGCTTACGTGATCGAAAGAAGATATCGAAGCTTGACTTCTAAATTGCTTGGAAGGATAGATGAAATCCCCATTAACATCATTTTGTCTCGTTTCTACAACTGTAGTGAAAACAACTATAAACCACACTTTCAGAATGATATCCATTAAAGGTAGAGAATCAAACTTTCAAATTTCCTCCATTTCCTCTTGTTCGCCACGAGGAGCAGGCTAGCAGTGCTTGTTGTCCATAGTTGCCACCAGAACCTGCATGCTGTGCATCCTTGACCACTATTGGTCAGGGAGTTCCATCCCAAGAAGCTCTGTGTTGAGCCTCTCGGTAGAAACCCCTCTCCAAGCATCTATTTATTTTTCTGACCTAAATCTCTACGGAATGAACTGTTTGCCGGCTTGAACAAGACACTTCCCGGCAAGGATCCCATGAGAAGTAGTTTATCAACTAATTAGTTAGTATGTATGATTTTTATTGTTCACATTTTGGCAGCCATAGCCCATCAGTTTCAACTTCATCTTAATAATAAATATTTTTATTTGTTATTTTAAAAATGAATTAACTTTTTTGTAAATATGTTTATCTTTTAAAAGTATTCAAAAATAATAAATATATTATTAAAATTGTTTTATTGTCAAATATTTAATATATTGATTAAAAAAATGTTTTATATTCATAATAGTATAAGTTGATATTTAAATAAAAATAATATTATAATTAAAAAAATTACTTTAATCTATGGTTTTATTTTTCTATTTTATTTGATTTGATTCTAATTATTACATTTTCCAAATCTTAATGATATTTTTTTGAGATGGTAAATATTAAATTTCTATTTATTACAAATATCAAAATTTTATATATAAATCGTTATTACTAATGAGTAAAAATGAATAAATAAAATATATAATTTTCTGGTTGACTGTATATGAAACAAATAATCTTTGGAGTCACGCCCACTATTTATGGGGTTGGAAAAAATAGATTTAGAGCCTTGCACTCAACAAGACTTGATCCTTGGTGTGCTCTTTGTGAGCCATTCAACTTCACCAAAAGATATTTTGTTTTGAATCCATTGTGAGAAGAGAAAAGGGTTGCTGGTAAAATTTTAGTTACCTGCAATAGTGAGACTTCAAAAGAAGAACATGTGAATAACAATTATATAATGAAGGCAAGGTGTGGCGGTGGCTATGACGGTGAACAAAGAAGTGGATTATAAAAAAATTAAAGAACTTTCCAGATGAAATTACAAGCAAAGCTTTCTCATTTAATGAAAAAGACACCACTACAATTGATAATTTATTTTAAACTTTTTTCTTCAAAATTCAATTTTCTCATTACCTTTATTAGTGGGAGTAAATATTAATTTTAAAAATATATCTAAATAGTTGACTATCTTAAAAAGATTAAGAATAACTAATTCCCAAATTTTATTTGTTAAACACAATTATTTGTGCACCTAAATACAAAGACAACCTTGAAATTCCCTCAACCTACAAACTAACTATCAAAGTGCATATGAATATTCTTTAATATTCTTTAATATTCTTTAACAATCATTTTAGCTAGAATATAAACACAAAGACAACCTTGTAATTCACTCAACCTACAAATTAAAACTAACTATCAAAGTGCATATGAATATTCTTTAAAAGATCTTAATAACTAACACAAATGTAACCTACAAATCAAATTAAATGATGTAAATAAAATGAGATTCAAAATTGTTACAAAGACTCATGTGAATGTTTACCATCTATTATTATATCAATAATTATGTATTGTTAGCATTCTATATTTTTCAATCCAACCATTGCACCTCTGAATCATCACTAACTTTAGTAGACACCCCTCAAATTTTAGAACTTCTCCCTACAAATAACTCTAGCACTTTAATTATAAAAATCAAATTAACTCTATGCTCTATGACTAATTATACAATTTGGATATTTCCAGATTTTGCTTAACCAAGGCTGTTGGGCTCTATCCAATTACTCTTCACTTAATAACATAGCGAATAATAGATAGTGTATTGAGTACTTGTGCATTGTAATTTATCTTTATTTTTTAGCACGCCTTTAGATTTTATTATTTATTTTTATTTTTTTGTTTTTTGTTTTGTTATTCTCAATTATAGGTTTTATTTCAATTCATAAGGGCCCCATTTGGTTATGGGAATACGAGGTAGAATAGGGTTTTGATGGCAAAAACTTGGTTATGCAGGAAAATGGGGGTGCTTGGTTCACCAAATGTAGAACCTGATTATCAATTTTTTGTTGTAATTTTGGAGCAAAAATGGAAGAAGTTTCTTCCAAGAAATGGGTGGAATTCAAAATGAAAACCCGATTATGTATTTTTATGAAGGCAATTTAATCAAATTGTCGAGTCTACGAAATCCATATCAAGGTTTTGAAAGATGATAGAGGCATTTGGGAAGATGAGGGCATGCCGTTTTCTACAAGCCTCAGTTGGAATTAATTTGTCTAGCTCGTAGGGTTTAAAATTGTATCGAACCCATGAGCCATTTTTCCTCCTGTGACTTGGGTTTCTAGTGTTCTTGGGCGAGGTTGGGGTTTTTGTAGATGACAACGAGTTTGGAGTTTTGGGGTTTTTTGTAGACACTGGCAACTTTGGAGTTTTGGGCCTTTTTGTGGATGCCGACAAGTTTGGAGTTTTTGGGCCATTATTCTTCTCTTTGGCTAATGGCTATGGGATTTTTCCACTTTCAACGATGACTGTGGGGTTTCTTCTCCTACCAATCTCTGTGCGCACGATTATATTCTCCCACCCATCTTTGTAGTTTGGGTTTTTCCTTTACATAGATATATCATAGTTTTTTGCCAGTTTTCTTAGCAAAATAGTTGATATGTGCTCAACAATGACTTCCAGTATGTGCTCATGTCATTGCATTTTATTATCTACTTGCATAGTTTATATCATGGTTCTATTTCTATCTACTATCTGCTTAGCAAAACAATCAATATATGTTGTAACAGTTTGTTTTGAATATGTTTAGCAAAATAGACAATATGTGCTCACTAATGAGTTCCAGTATAGTGCTATGAGAGATCAACACAATACCATTAGTCAAAGCAAATCATGTCAATGAAATGAACAACTAAACTACGGATATATCAAGTATGTATAGATCCATGCAAAACCATTCAACATAGGAAACTCATAAACTAGAATTACTTCAAATGTCAATCACGCCAATGCCAATGAAATGAACAACTAAACTATGTAACAATTTCTTTCCAGTAATGAGTTTTAGTATAGTGATGTGAGAGATCAATGTAATACCATTAAATAGAGCCAAGTTGTAAAATATGTATGGATCAACTATGTATAGATCAATGGCAGTTAGGGCTTTTATCTATACATAGTTTATGAGGTCATAAACTATGTATAGATCAATGCCAATCTTGGCTTTGATCTATACATAGTTCATGCACATAGTTTATGAGGTTATAAACTATGTATAGATAATTGCAATTCCATTAAACACAACCAAGTCATAAACTATGTATAGATCATTGCAATTTCATTAAACATAGCCTGCTCATAAACTATGTATGGATGTACCTAACTAAAGCATTTATGCCCATGAATCTATTCACATGTTTTGGTTTTGCATTGTTAAAGGGTGGATACTAAATCTAGCCTATATTTATGTAGTATACATGGCAGATCAATGACAATCATAGCTTTTATCTACACATAGTTGACCTATACATAGTTTATAATGGTTCTATTTCTATCTGCTATCTACTTAGCAAAATAATCAATATATGTGCGTATATATGTATGTATGTATGTGCGTATGTATGTACACACATGTATGCACATATCTATACATACTTGATCTACATGTAGTTTAGTTTTCCATTTCATTAGCATGATTGGCATTGGTCAATACATAGTTTAGTTGTTCATTTCATTGGCATTCACATGATTGGAATGTGAAGTAATTCCAAATGGTTAGTTGGCTTTGTTTAATGGTATTGCATTGATTTCTCACAACACTATACTAGAACTCACTACTGAGCACATTTTTACTATTTTGCTAAGCATACTCGATGTATACATACCTAATCTATACATAGTTTATGATCTCATAAACATTTGGTATAGTTGTTCATTGCATTGTTAATTAGAGCTATAATTGAACCATACATACATGGAATACACGAGGAGTGAAAAATGATGAATGCTCAATTGTAGAACTTGAGAGCATATGCTGATAGAAATGTGATTTGGTAGATGATTGTATAGTTCATGATTCTATCCTATGTTATATCTATAGTCCTAATTTGTTTGCATATGTTTTTATTTCTTGTCTTTTTGTCCCTATTTGATTTCCTATGTATGTTCTCACTAACAAGATTATCAAAAGTATTGAGGATTTCTGGTAGATGATTGTACAATTCATGATTCTATTCCATGTTATATGTATATTCCTAATTTGCTTGGATATTTTTTTTAATTTCGTGTCTTTTTTCCACAATTTGGTTTCCTATGTATGTGCTTCTTGACAAGATTGTCAACGGTATTGAAAAAGTGTCTTTCTTTTGTATTTTTTTTTTGCTCCTGATTTTCTGATATTGTGAGACCACACATGCTGATAAAAAATGAACTATATGATGATTATTTATTGTGCATGTTTGTAAACAGTCAATATTTCTAATGCTACTCCTTGGTGTATTCTATTAAAAAAAATTAGGTTTTAATTTTTCAAGCATGTTCAGTTCGTATATGAAGGATTGACCATCTAACAATACAGAGAATAGTGGGAAGATTGAGCAGCATGAGAGGGTTGCTCACCAAATGTGGGGCATAAGGGTATAGAGCATGGATTTCCCAATGCTTTCATATTTAACAGTGTGTTTTCACACCACCATTTAGATCATGGATATTATTCTTTTTCATCAGTTCATGGATATTGTTTTTCTATCTTCTATCATGCTACATATGTAACATTGAATTATTGATCACATACCTAATTTAAACATATTTGGATCACATTCATAATTTGAACATATTTTGATGACATTGTTATTGGAATGTTGGTATCTGTTTGATCTATACATAGTTTATATGCAGGATTGACCATCTAACAATACAAATAGTAATGAGAAGAATGAGCAGCATGAGAGGGTTGCTCGCCGAATGTGGGGCATAATGGTATAGAGTGTGGATTTCCTAGTGTTCTCATGTTTAACAGCTAAGTCACAAGGTTCAAGTTCGAGTTCGACAACTATGAAGTTCAGATGAAGTTCGAAAAGGAAAAAAGATTGAAAAAGAAATTGACAATAAATTCATCTTATATAATTTTCCAAAAATATATAAATATATATGATTACAATTCCCAACTATGGGACAGTTTATAACTTTGTACAAATGATTGCAAATATGATCATTTTTTACTTTTCTTTGCTAATAAATAGAATTAAAATAAAAAATAATAATCATTTTATTTATTCTTTACTAATAAAATAAAATTGTGAATATTCAAGAATTAAAAATAATAATAATGTAGTCTAATTATAAATAAATTAGTAATCTTAAATATTAAATCAAATATTAATACTTTAGTCATTATAATACTTGTGTTTCACTAATAAAATAAGATTAAATTTTTTTATTTGAAATTGCAATTCCAATTCGAAAATAAACAACCAAATGCAAGAAAAAGATATTCCTAGTCATATTCCACTCCAATTCCAATTTCTAAATTGGCAACCAAATGCAGAATATGGATTTGTATATTCATTTTTCGTGTCAACCAAACGGTCCAACTATCTTCCTAAAATGCATAACCAAGTTTTCGAAAACCTGGTTATGAGACAAATTCATCTTCCCCAACCAAATGGGGCCAAGATGAAGAACTCTTTTAGATCACCTCAAATATCGAGCATCAGGACTGTTTCCAGAAGTCCTAAGATCACCCGTCCTCTGCGAAAGAAATTGCCACGTTCAATACAAAATGTCTCCATCACATTTCCATTCTATTTTAAATAGAAATACAACACGTTATATATATATTTTTTACTCTTGCTCTTTATTTTGTATCTTAGAGCCCAGATGGGTATACCGTTGCATTAGCTGGAGCAGACGAAACACTAATAAGGGCCTGTTTGGCAATGGGAATACAAGCAGAATAGGCATATGTAAATTCTTAAAATTTTGAATTCTTTGTTTGGATGTACCAAATCGGAATTGGAATGCGAAATAAAATATGAATACTTATTCCAATTTTGGCCCAAAAATGAGGTTTTGCAATTCCACCAAAATAGGTGGAATTGGAATACGTATTTATATTCCAATTTTATTTATTTTAGAAAACATAAATTTTTGGGTCTGGGAATTCTCCATCAAATTTTGGCTGAACCAAACGGAGAATAGGAATATGTACCCCCATTTTCCATTCTAGAATAATTATTCCAGAATAGCTATTCCTATTCCCCTATTCCTATTCCCGCAACCAAACAGGCCCTAAGATTTTGGGAAGTCTTTGGAACTCCTAATACCTCAAAGAAAACCAAAACTAAAAAGCCAGAAAGTGTCCTCAGCACTTTTTATATGCATATTCGCTAGTAGTCTGCTACAGTCACCCTTAAATATCACATACTACTGAAAAAATTAAATTCAGAAAAATAAGTCAATATTGACTATTTAACACTTTTTAGTTTAAGTCTAAGAATGAAACCTTAATGTATGATGTTTTAGCCATCTGATCTGAAACTTCCTTGTATCATTACAATATTCTAGTCATGTATAATGTGACAAGTCCTATTGAAACTCTCAAATAATTGAAGGGGGGCCAAAGTAGAGACAACAGATCTCGGAGCAGCATTTGCAATAGAAGAAAACTGCCTATTCTCCGGCCAAGAGTAGAGAAGTGAAAAAAAACTCTAGTAAGGAGAGAAGCAATAACATTCTTATAATCAAATGTTCTTGTAAAGGGAGAATTTATCTACATTGATTATGAACTCCTAATTATGTATTATAATATTTTATCCCCTCTTCTAATCTGTTTTTTCCTCAAAAACACATGGAAGTGCCTATGTTTTTTTGTGTGTTTATCACTCCATTCATTTTGATTGCTTGACTAATTTAAAAAAGATTGACCATTAATACTAAGTTCTCACTGCACTCATGTACTCTAAAATTTTGCCAGTAGACCTTAATTAATTTAATTGAGCTATGATGTTCTGACGCCGGTTTTTTTTTACCGTTGAGCCTGTTTTCAAAAATAATTTGATGCAGGGAGCGGCTATGCCATCAGTAAACGCGTCTTAATGTATATCATTTGAATACAGGAAGAAATATAAAGCTTTGCGAATACTTTATTTTAGGAGAGTTTTGTATTTTTAATTTGTTGGTGTTCTTGGTAACTATTGTGATTTAACTTCTGAAATAAACTTATAGTGCCACTGTTTTAAAATGATTACTGGCATATAAAGTGACAACCTATGTTTTTGCATATTAATTATTAATATATTGGAATAAGCTAAATCTTATATAATGAATTTTAACAAATATAAAATATTTATTTTAACTGTAATGTAAATACAATAATATATATAAAAAGAATATTCTACTTATTAATACTATTTGGTTACTTGATAAAATAAAGTAAAAGTACGTATTTACTTTTGAAAGTGTTTAGAATTCTTTCTGAACTGTATTATGATAAAGGGAGCTGAGATAGTTGTTTAAAATATTCTTAATCTAAACCATTAGACTATTGTTTAAAGAAAGTAAATTTTTATTCTTCTTGGAATATCGTTAGTATTTTTTTTAATGCAACATGATCAAATTCACTGGTCAGGCTTTTTTCTAATATTAATGTAGGTCAAACAATGAATGTATGGTAAATCATGGCACATATATTAAATAGATTGCAACTTATTAAAAATCGGTTGGTTCGAAACATAAAAATAATAGAGATATTTTTATATTTACTGATTTTTTGAAATAAAGATAAAATAAAGATATATTGCTAAATAGTTTATACATCTTACATGGATTTGAGGTCATTAATAGCATTGATGCCATTCTACAATGTTATAAACTTGGAATTATCTACAGATGATTTGTATTCATATCTAAGTTATACATTAAATACATAATAGAATTTGTTCAAATGTCAAAAATGCATCAATCAACAACAGTCTTGATAGAAAGCATAGTTCCAAGAAAAATTTTACATATAATGAAAGTAACTTGCATTCATACCCTAACACCCTAACATATAAGGAAACAAGTTTCTGTAAGAAGCCAAAAGTTATAATGAAAAATGGTTTTAACAGAAAAGAATATTCAGAACCAATGAGTGCAACAGTTGTACATTGAATTTCTATTGAGTAGGGATATTGTCGGAAGAGATAGCTAAGATATAGTTAAATCCTGTGTTCAGAGATTAATGAAAGATTAGTTAAGTCGGTGTCTATGTGCTCTGTGCATGTTTAATTTTTTCTAAATTGACGAAGTATATATCTAATTGATTAGATAAACACAAAAAGTGATGTATTCTTAACGTATTACATAACACAGATTCCACTTTCATTGTTGATATTTCAATTTTAGACAATGTGTTGATACACAAGGAACGGCAGCAAGGAATACTCTAAAAACTCTTTCCTTTATCATTTAAAAAAAAAAAAAGTTTATAACATAACAAGAAAGTCCTCTGGACATGTCCTTAACAAGGACTGAGCATTTGGTTTGTACTGATTAACATTTGAAGATAGTTTTCTTAGAATGGAAAATTATCATTGTATTCATTTATTTTCATCAAGTATGATACAAGGCAGTGGAGTTTTCCATGTTTTACAAGATCTGAAATTAGATCTTTCTTTTAGTCAATGTTTTCAATAAATAGAGTTCAAGTTTAAATCTTTCTTTTAGTCAATGTTTTCAATAAATAAAGTTCAAGTTTATTATAAATCTTTCCAGCGCATTTAAAAAATAATCAAATATAAAAAAATTAAATAGATGATTAGACATTAAATTGAATTTTAGAGAATCTTTTTCATTTTCACATAGTGCCACAAAGTTATCAGTTCCAATTAGACACCAATTTTTATGTGATTGAATGTTTGAAATAGAAGCAAATGAAAAGTGTATAATATTATCCATTGCTTTAAGAGAAAGAGAAATAAATCTTTTTAATTTTTAATATATTACATCAATCTAAATTATTAATATTAGTTTTTATAAAGAAATATTAAATATAATGTTTTTGAAGTTAAATCTCAATCTTAAATAGAAAAAAAAAGAAAATATAAATGCTAGTTCCTATGGTGAAGAAGTTAAAAAAAATTGAAACTTCTTTTTCCTTAAACAGGGTATGTATTCTCTTTTCTAATACACTCATATTTATTTATTGGGATGAATAGTCCTTTTTTAAATAAAGAATACACTCATATTGATTGCTTGACATGTTTTAGATATGCTATCATTGACCTCTAATTTCACAATTCAATTATATATTTAAAAATTGGTTATTTGAATATCTGAACGAGAGAGAAAAAAAATGCACCTAGGAACTATAGAGATTATGTGACATTATCCTCTTCTGAAATGGAACGAAACCTTCATTAGAAAAGTATTTTTTATTTGATTTGTAAGAGGACAAATGTATTTGGATCTTCCAATTCTAAGGGAAGTAGTCCTCAACAACTGAAAAATTTCACTAATTATAACTTGCCAAAAGCATATGAAACTACATATGAAATCAAATGTAACATACAACTTCTAATAATAGCATTTTAGTTTGATTGTTTCAAAATGCAATGAGATTTTATTGTTCAAGCTTTTTATTTTGATACTAGTGGGTTTTGGGTCTCTATAAAACCTACTTTTGTTTTAATCCTTGACTAAACGAAAGATCTAATTTCAGATCTTGTAAAACATGGAAAACTCTAGTGTCCTATAGCAAACTTGGTGAAAAAAATGAATATAATGCACATTCACCATTCCCATACTTGGTGAAAAAAATTAATACAATAAAATAATCATAGTGACGCAATGATGTTTATTACATGGTATTAGAACAAATATGCCATCATAGTCTTTGATCATTGTTCCTTCTTCACAAATGAAAATTTGACCAATATAGCTCTCTTTTGCTGGTGTGCGGTAATTTCTACCGCTGCCGACAATCTTGGGCATAATATTTCAACTGCCATATTTAATATGGAACCTTCCCACCATGCTTCCATGTATAATGTTCCCTTTCCACTTTTTACATGTGATTTTTAACTGATAAATTCCAAATCCTTCCTTCTGTGAATGTGCATGGTTATAGATCTTTCTCAGACCTTTATAAATAGAGGCAATTATAATGGATGTAAACATCAGGAAAAGAAGCAATATTACAAAGCTTCATTATTTTGTTTTGGCTTTCTTTGTCTCTGCCCACCTTCACAGTGGTATCAAAGCATAGGCAGATTCTAGAATCAGAGCCCAAGCAAATTGTTAAGTCACAGTCCTGGTAGATTGTGGAGCTAAAATAAGAGATTGCTATTGCAAGAAACAAGGTATGTTGTGAATTTAATGGGGTGCTAATTCTTAATGAAATCAATGTCAATGTTTATGGTAGACATATGAGATTAGTCCAGCAGTAAGATTTGTCCAAGAGTTATTGGAGATTGTAGTGAATGGATTTGTAGAGCCATTGGATGAACCAATATTAATTGCAGATCAAAAGGATGAACTCAAGGAAAAAAGGAAAAAAGATATAAAGGCTTTTCAAATTATTCAACAAGGTTTGGATGACATTGTTCTTGCAAGAATTAATGGAGCTACAACATCCAAGAAAGCATGGGAGATTCTTGAAACAACATATCAAGGTATAAGCAAGGTAAACGTATCTAAATTGTAGTCATTAAGAAGAGATTTTGAAAACCTCCAAATGAAAGATTTCGAGTCAGTAGAACAATTTTCAATTCAAGTTATGAATGTGGTTAATCAAATGAGATTAAATGGTAATGAGCTACCAGATCAAAAAATTGTAGAAAAGATCTTAAGAAGCTTTCCTATTAAATTTGATAATATTGTTATGGCAGTTGAGGAATCTAAGGATTTGTCAAAATTATCTATAGATGAGTTGTTTGGGTCATTACAAAACTATGAATACAGGTTGAATAGGCATGATAATAATTCATTGGAGAATGCATTCAAAATAGAAATGACATTTGGCAGAGGAAGAGGAAATCTAGGATTCAGAGGACGAGGAAGAGGACAAAATAATTATCAAAGAGAGGAAAGGAGTTTTGATCAAAGAGTAAGGAGAAATCAAAATTTAAGCTCAAGGGGGTGCAATAAAAATCAAGCATCAGAAAGGTATGACAAATCAAATGTTCAATGTTATTATTGCAAGAGGTTTGGTCACTTAGCAAATGAATGTCGGAAGAAGCAAACAGATGTAGGCAAACAAAATGCAATTTTTTTTCTAAAAGTAGTCCAGGGACATTGTTTATTACATGTCATGTAGCTCAAGAGAGCTCAAGTGATATTTGGTTTCTAGATAGTAGTTATAGTAATCATATGACAAGAAATAGAGATATATTTGAAAGCTTGGATACCTTAGTCAAGTCAAAAGTAAAATTGGGCAATGATAACATAGTGGAAGTAAGTGGAAAATGTACAATTGTTGTAATGACAAATCTTGGTAAGAAATCTATTCTTGATGTGTATTTTTTATCCGATTTAAAGCATAACCTTATAAGTGTGGGACAACTTACACAAAAAGGCTATAAAATTGTTTTTGAAAATAACGTTTGCACTATATTTGATATTTATCCTTGTACCATGGTCATTGCAAGGGTTGAAATGATAGACAATAGAATGTTTCCACTTCACATGAAAAGCGGAGTGATGGACGAGAATGGAGTGAGTTCCAAAGCAACTTGTCAATATCAATCATGGATATGGCATTTGAGGTATGGTCATCTAAATTTCAAGGGATTGAGTTTATTACAAAGAAAGGAAATGGTAAGAGGCTTACCCCCCATTTAAGCACCATTTAGTTCATGTGAAAGTTGCATCTTAGCTAAGAAACATAGGGAAAGTTTTCCAAAAGAAATGTCATATAAAGCTTGGGCACCTTTAGAAATTGTGCATGCTGATATATGTGGTCCTATGCAAGTGCCATCATTAGGGGGGAGCATTTATTTTCTAACATTCATTGATGACTTTAGCAGGAGGACATGGGTTTATTTTCTTAAATATAAATTTGAAACATTTAGCAAGTTTAAGGAGTTCAAGGCATTTGTTGAGAAATAAAGTGGTCTATCCATTAAGGTATTAAGGTCAGATAGAGGGGAAGAACACATATCAAATAAGTTTTTAGATTATTGCAGGCATCATGGAATAAAGAAGCAGTTCACTACAAGTTATACTCCTTAGCAAAATGGTGTTTCCGAAAGAAAGAATTTAACAATAATGGAGATGGCAAGAAGCATGTTGAAAGGTAAGAATCTACCAAATGAATATTGGGCTGAAGTAGTAGCTTGTGTTGTTTATATCTTGAACAAGAGTCCAACAAAGATTGCAAGAGACAAGATTCCACAAGAAGCATGGAGTGGTAAGCATCATTGTGTTCCCCATTCTAGAGTATTTGGTTGTATTGCATATGCACATGTTCCTAAAGAAACAAGGAGTAAATTAGATGGTAAGAGTGAAAAATGTATTTTTATTGGTTATGATGAGCAATCTAAGGCATATAAGTTGTTTTATCCTATAACTAGAAAAGTGATAGTAAGTAGAGATGTTGTGTTCAAAGAAGAAGAATCATGGGATGGCAATATAGACAAGATAATTACAGGCACAACTCCAATATTATATGATGACCAAGAAGGAAAAGACCAAGAGAATCAAGTAGATCAAACAAATGAGCAAGGGGGAACTCCTTCAAGAAGTACACATGGAGATAACACACAAATGGAAGATGGGCAAGGAGAATCTTTGAGTCCACAAGCAAGTAATGATTCTAATCCTACACTTGCATCATTGAGATCAAGGATTAAGAAAAATAAAACTAAAAGTTTGCAAGAGATTTATGAACAAGGGGACAAAATAGATTTACAATCAAATTTTCCTTTATTTACTCAAGATCCTATATATTTTCAAGATGCAATCAAGGAAAAACAATGGATTAATGCAATGAATGAAGAAATGGAATCTATTGAGAAAAATGATACATGGGAACTAGTTGATTTGCCTAAGAGGAAAGAATGCATAGGTGTAAAATGGGTTTATAAAACTAAGTATAAGGAAAATGGAGAAGTTGATAAATATGAGGCAAGACTAGTAGCTAAAGGGTTTGCACAAGAATATGGAGTTGATTATAATGAAACATTTGCACCCATAGCTAGACTAAATACTGTTAGAATGGTACTAGCTATTGCAACTCAAAACAAATGGATGGTTTATCAAATGGATGTAAAATCAACCTTCTTAAATGGGTATTTGGAAGAAGAAGTTTATGTGCAACAACCACCAGGTTATGAAATCAAGGGACACAAACATAAGGTTTATAAGTTGAAGAAGACACTCTATGGGTTGAAACAAGCACCAAGGGCATGGTATAGCAGAATTGATTCATACATGATTGAGAATGGATTCATTAGAAGTATTAGTGAGCCAACACTATACACCAAAGTCAATAAGAAAGGAAAAATTTTGATCGTCTACTTGTATGTTGATGATTTGATCTTTACTGGTAATCTTTCCATTGATATGTTTAAATCAACAATGAAGAAAGAATTTGAGATGACAGATTTGGGTTTGATGAAATATTTTCTTGGTATTCAAGTAACACAAAATGACAAGGGTATTTTCATTTGTCAAAATAAATATGCACAAGATGTTATGAGATGGTTTAGAATGGTAAATTGTAGTCCAGTCTCTACACCTATGACAATGGGCACAAAATTAAGTAGAGAAGATAATGAGACTGAAATTTATTCTACTCAATTCAGAAATTTGGTTGGTAGTTTGATGTATCTCACAACAACTAGGCCTGATATTATGTATGTAGTGAGTGTGATTTCTAGATTTATGGATTCACCTAAGAACTCACATTGGCAAGCAAGGAAGAGAATATTGAGCTACATTGCAGGGACTCTAAATTATGGCATAATGTATTCTTTTTCAGATGATTTTCAACTAGTTGGATATACTGACAGTGACTTTGCAGGAAGTATTGATGATAGAAAGAGCACATTTGGATATGCATTTCATCTTGGAATAGGTATTGTGTCATGGGCATCAAAGAAGCAACCTATCATGACTATTTCTTCAGCTGAAGCAAAATATGTAACCGGTACATCAGCAACATGTCAAGCAATATGGATGCGAAGAGTCTTGAAAGATCTAATGCATGGACAAAATGATTCTACTACAATCTATTGTGATAAGAAGTCCACCATTTCATTGTCAAAGAATCATGTTTTTCACAAGAGGACAAAGCATATTTATACTAGATATCATTTTATTCAAGAATTGGTCAATAATGGAGAAGTCAACTTGGAGTATTGTCAATCCAAAGATCAATTGGCAGATATATTTACAAAAGCATTAGCACAAGAACAACTTGAATATTTAAGAGATCAAACTAATATTGTAAACTTTGATGTAAGTAATGGTAGAAATTAGAGGGAGTGTTGGCATGTGGTAATTTCTACCACTATGGCATAGTATTTCAACTACCATATCTAATATGGAACCTTCCCACCACCCTTCCACGTACGTTGTTCCCCTTCCACTTTTTACATGTGATTTTTGACTCATAAATTCTAGATCCTTCCTACTGTGAATGTGCATGGTTCTGGATCTTTCTCATACCTCTATAAATATAGGTAGTTGTAATGGATGTAAACATCAAGCAAAGAAGCAATAATACAAAGCTTCATTATTTTGTTTTAGCTTTCTCTGTCTCTGCCCACCTTCATCTTTTGCATGGAGAGACTCCCACCCCCTAACAAACTTACGCTAATTTAATCACATAAGGATTGCGATACTTCCTTTGCCTTTAGGATGTGAGGATCATAAGGTTTTGACATCCTTCCAAATGCACTTCAAGGATATATCTAGGCCGAAACCAACAACTTTCACATCTTAGCCATGCAAATATGAATAACAATCTTCATTCTAAGAAATCTTTTAATGATATATTTCCTATCGATCCTCTAACCTTCAAACTAACACATTTTACATTCCACGTTCTTAATGAAATTATTGAGTCTCCATGGGAAAATTCATAAGCACTTACTCATTTTTTCTTATCCTGATAAATCAACATTATTGTTGCCAATTAATTTTGGATGGAGTCATTGGAATGCAAGAATCCGTTACAAATTGTTGCAGACCACTATCTTTTATTTCTTTTTATGCATTGGTGTTGCAGTGATTATGAGAGAGTTATGGGGCTATAGCCAAATTTTCACCTCAAATTCCATTACATATCAAATGGCATCAAATCGTTGAGGAGGACTATTTTAGTGTTCAATATAGCCGACTATGAACGGGGAGGTCAAGGCATATAAAATAAACTTTTGGGGAAGAGGAAGGGAAAAGACTTTCATAAAGTCGACAAGAAAGGAGACATTAGGATCAGTTTACACTAAATTTTTCCATCTCTCTCTATGATTCAATGAAATCTGCTTCTTTTGAAATCAATGCAAGCTGTGTTTCTTCCATTAAGGAAATTGAATGCACTTCTTTTCTTCTAAATTGCTTGTAAGTTATTCTTTGAGGATCTTCACTAAACATCATATTGTACGTGTGAGTAATTAAATGTAACTATTTATGGTGGAAACCACATGTAGGATATTGGATGGACTTATTATGAAAAAGTAAATCATTAATATGGTCGGAACAAACCACAGATCAGTCATCCAGCATAAGACAATGAATTGACCTACACTATCCATTTCAACTACTGTAATACATATAATAGCTAACTCCGTGCTACAATGAAAGTAATATTTATTGTGTATTTTTCTATACATCTATTAGACTGAGCCTGTATATCAGAGCTCATTTTTGGATTTCTCAACTTGGTATGAGCCAAAGGTGAAGATGGATTGTTTCAAAGGAAAAAGATTCATTTTTATTTGTAGTTTGGAGAACTGCCTATGATAATAATGGTGTATGTAGCTTTTTTTGCAGAAGCTTATGGATTTGAAGAGTGTTGAACTGATTTTAAATAGTGTGGAGATACAAATGCTCAGAACTTGTTTAAGTTATCAAAGAAGTGTTGAAGTGATTAACACTTGTTTTTATGCAGCAATACATCATACTGTGTGTTTGATTAGTATTGTGTTCTCCATTGACCCCAATAGAATGAACTAGTATGGAGGACTTGTCAAGGAATCTAAGCAATATGGGCTTAGAAATGTGCATTTGAGTTGGGTGAAAAGAATAAAAATGAGACAAGCTGTGAAAAGAATGAAGTCAAAGTTGAAGTGTGTTTGAGTTAGCATTGTGTGAAGCTGTCATTCATAGATTAGAAGCAAGTGGTGCATCTGTGCAAGTGGGAGTGCCAGAAAATGCATACACATGGCATGAAGACATTGATCATGGAAAGTGTTTATTATGTCTTTGTGTTTAAAGTATGTGTGTGTTTGGTTTATTATCATGTTATAGATTAGCTATGGAAGTCAGTTGTAATTGCATCAAGTGAAAATAGCTTGGATTGGTGGTTTTTTGGTTGTCATGGTACAATGAGGTCTATCTCATATGTGTATGTTGGTTTGGGTTGAAAGTGTTTGATTTGGTGAATTGTGAGGGCTACAATGTTGTGAAGATGTGGTCATGTAATAGAAGATTGTTGAATTGACATCCCCTAAACATAGTGATGAAGATTGAATTAGTGATTGTTGAATTTATAGCCATTGAGATGATTAGTTAAAGCCTTCATTTTCTTTTGATCATGTGAAAAGGGAAGATATAGTTAGTGGTTTATTTCATGTGAACTTGGTCATTAACTGTTAGTTTGAATAATTACTTGATGATGGTATGGGTAAGTGCACCAAGATGGTGTACAAAAAAAGTGGACACTCCCCTCAAAACAATAAAATTTTCATTTACCTGATCGGGTTATTTAAAAGTGAAATGTCAGCCAGGCTTGGTATCTAAGCCTCACCATTATACTTTTAAAAACTTGAACCCAATTGAGTTTTGTAAAGTATATATTATGACTGTTGTCTATGTTTGAGGACATTTTTATACCCTCAAACGGTAGCAACAACGTGAATTGTGTAGGAGAATAGAAAAACCCGATTAGGTTTACCATAAAAAATGATTTTTGATTGCATCTTCATCCATGGCACCTCACAAACAAGGTAAGTCTTCATTCTAGTTGTCATTTATGTATTTTTTAAATTAAATTTTGTAATTTGGTTTTGTAATTTATAAATTTTGTAATTGTTTTTAATTTTTTTATAATATAGATGCATCAAGGAATCCAAGAAAATGATAGAGAGAAGAAAGACCACCTCCTACACAATCAAACCCTACACCTATCACGACACTACCATAAAACACTCCACCCATTGTGACACAACCACAAAACCTTTCACGTAATGCTCCTGTTCAATAACCACATACTCCTATAAACCCTCTATGCATACAATTACATCATTTAACTACTACACAAGAAGACCTCATAAATTGCCTCTCACAAAATAGTGCTAACATTATCCAAATGGTCAATAGGTTGCGGTTATCTACACTTTCTCACCACTCAACCCTAGCAAATACACTTGAACAAATGACCCAAAATGCAAATGAGGTGTTTAGGAAGTTTATGAAATGGGGTACATGAAGGTATAGGTGTCATGCATTTTATGTCGATGGGTTATCATATCAACAAGTGAAAGATAAATAAATAAATAAAGGTACTGGGAAAATGCACTAAGTTATGGTGCCAAAAAGATGACACACAACTCAAATTTCTAAATTCCCAAAAGTGCATGCATGCTATAGCAGGTGCACTCTTTTCAAAAACTCTATAAATGGGTTGCAAACCCATGGCCCATTCCATTTTCCCTTATTTCTTTGTGCTGGTTTGTTCTTTCCCCTCAATAGCATGCACATGATTTGTGGAATTTGAAGAATTTTCTCATTTTCCTCCTCAAAATAGCTCTTCATTGTCAAAGATCAAGATCGAGATCGTTAAGTATGTTTTCTACTCTTCTTTTTGCATTGTTTTGTATGTTTTTTAAATTTTGCTTCAAATTTGTTTATTTATTTAAAATTCAATTGGTTTCTTATTAGGAAATGTGAATAATTAACCACCAAATCCCCAGCCTGATCAACAAAATCAAAATGAAAACCCTCCACAAGATCAAAATGAAAACCCTCCACAAGAAGACTAAAAAATTTAGCAACCTCCACTGAATGAAAGACCTCCTCCTGGCATCCAAGACAATATAATGAATGAAATAGAAAGAGGGAAAAATAAACTAGAAGCAATCATTGGTAGGTTGAAAGCTTGCAAAAAAACTAATCGTATTAGAGCACAATTGGCATCCTCCCTTGAGTCCATTATGAGCCATGTAGCTTTTGTTAGTGGTCAGTTGGATATTTGGCATGTTAAGAGAGAAGAACAAAAAAAATAAAATGCAAAAAAATTATCTTATAAAGATGTAAGGAAAAAGGACATAGAAAAAGGTAGTATATGTGCATTGTTTAAAAAGCTCGGAGGACAAGACACTGTAAACATACAACTAAAAGATTCCCCATCCATTGGTGCATACACGATGATATTAGAAATAACTTTTGGGATAGATGGTGGATGGTCTTTGATGCCCCTCCCTGTAATAATCACAAGGTTCCAACATATTTCTTAAAGAAATTGTATTGTGAATTTGTCCTTGAGGAGATCCTTAATTATTTTGATATGTTAGATTCTCAGGGTAGAGGTGGAGGGTTGTCATTTGATAATGTAGTTAGGGTGCCTATTGTCAAGCCACATGGTGAGCATGTGATTATTCCTTTAGTTGTGAAGGAACATGTAGAGACCAATACTTTAGGAACTATCAATGCTTTGACATAGACCCTTGTTCATTGTACCCTTCCATTAGTTGAGGAGGAGCCTTCTTTGTATTGTGGTCACATGTGCACATCATGTGGATCCTTATGCACATTTGAAAGTCATGTTGGAGACACTATGGATGATGGGCTAGTCACTGATGAGTTCCTGAGTGACACATTTGGCATTGACACACAGATAAATTATAATTATGATAAACTAATTTGATCACATTTCGTATGTACAGTGAATGACTAATTAATTAACATGTCTTGACATTGTTCAAAATTTAGAGTAAGAGTGTTGATGGCCCTAGTATAGATTCCTTGGCCCTATTTTATGGCCCGTTGATGAGTTGAGAGGTATGCATCGATTTAATCATTTAAATTAATACATATATTTATTAAGTAATCATATGAAAGATTGACAAAACATTTATCAATGTGCATTAGTTCCCTACTAGACCATCAACATTCACAAGGCACTTTGAGCTTAGGTATGATACAAGCTTCGCAAAGGTACATTTATCTCATGTTAATTTAATTCATTTGATTAAATTTGTTTCATGTTTCATGTTACATGTAAATTGTATTATATGATTTACAATTGTTGACATTCGAGACTCCTCATCTTTGCCAATCCATCGATCGTGGAGTTGCTGCTGCAATGGCTAGTTCAGAGCCATTGACCAAGGTATGAAAGAGTTTTCTTAGTTTTAGTTGTTATTTATAATAGTTAGTATTGAAATTTCAAATGGTATTTATAAGTATGATGGAGAGATTATATCAATTGAATTGTTGTAGGGCCTTGTAACTCCCAATCATCCATGAGCCTTTGAGGTGGATGTACAGAGTGACTATTTGATGACAATAAAAAAATAATTAATTTTGTGTGTACATATATTTGATTTTAATGTATAATAATTATTGATTCATATATACTTTGTTTGTATCAGCTCCATTTAGAGAGAAGCCTAAACAAGAGGATGAGTGAGTGTGCGAGGAAGACCCCGTCATCCCCATCATCTCCCTCCACGCAATGATCGAAGACCTCAAGGGATTTATTTCCTTCCCCTCATGGAAAGGAGAAGATATAGGGATAGAAACACATGTATAGGCATTAGTGGACATATATCTTGAATTTTATGTTGGTGGACATATTCAATATACATTTGATGTATATATGACATTTTATATTTGATGCATGACATTATTAGACTTATGATATTATTGGTTATCATAATATATTATATGTTTGTTCATGTATGACATTATTGATTATCATAATATATTATATGTTTGTTCATGTATGACATTATTGGTTATCATAATATGTTATATGTTGGTTCATGTATGACATTATTGGTTATCATAATATATATCTTGTTTTTCTTGTTTACATTTTAAGTATTTCATGTATTTCATTTTAATGTAATTTGCATCCAAAATGATGCAGAGTGCTCACACCAAAAGCTAGTGGATTCCCAACAAGAACACTTTTAAGGAAAACTACCGTTCCCACCTTCCCAAGTGTCTTCTAAGACTCTTTCCAACTTGGTTACAACACTGAAACAACTTCTACCCAACTTCACAAAACTACTTGATCACTTTCCCTATTCAAGACTTGGGAAACAATAATGGAAAAATGAGCAAATTTGAGAAATAGATCCTAATCAACTTCTTGCTTCAAACTAACACCTTAGAAACTTCAAGGAACACCTAATGATGAGGTTTCCACAATTGGTTTACTCTCATAACATGTATTTTGCAAAATTTCTCTCAATAGGCCTATTTGCCCTTGTAGTCCTTTTTCTGGTTTTTAGACAACTTTGTTTTTCTCCATTGAACTTGGCAAGCAAAATAGGTATTTTGATATCCTTTTTGAAGTTACACAAAAACCCAAAGCTTCAACTCACCAACCTACTCCAACACTCCTGAATCTATGCAAACCTCATAGGCCTAATTGGCCAAATCAAGCTTGGAACACTTGAAATGTGCAAGAATGAGTTCTTAGGATTGGTTTACTTACAAAGGGTCATATTACACCTTTCCCAACATGGAATGACTATTTGCCAAGTTTCATAACCCAACTGGTGTAGGAGTACCTTGACCATATCCTTGGAATTTAGAGTCATAATTATGATGTTTTTGTGTCATGATAGGTTATGGAGTTAGTTATTTCAATTTAGGTATTTAGGTGTTCAATTAAGGTCATGTTGACCAAGTTCATGTTTTAATCAATATGGGTCTAAGCGAGTCAAAGTCCCTCAAAATATGGAAAATGCCATGTAAGGCCATAGATTAAGTGTTAAAAGTTCATAATAAGCATTTGGACCTATTTAGGGTACCAAGAAAGCATGTGAAAGTATACAATGCAAAATGTGCAAAAAATATTAAATTGTCAAAAAAAGTTGCTATTAGCAATTTTTTGCAAAAATGACAAATTGTGGAAGATGGAATGTCATCCATCTTGGACGAGATCTTGGAGGAGGTGAAAGGTCATGTTATGGTATAAACAATTTAATGTCTTGTAAAAGATAAGGAGGAAGAGGTGTGAAGAAGAAAAGTGCATAGTATGGTGTGAATTTGTATAATAAATCATTCATTTTTGGTGAGATTCTGCTAATGTATTGTCATTTGATTACAATCCTTATTCTTTTCTAATATCTCATGGTTATGGTGACTCTTAAACTTCCTTATACATGATAATAAGGTTAGGATAAATACTAAGTGTTGCATGTATGCCAAATACCACTAGTTATGGGTATAGTTATCTGTATTCACAGATTAAGCAATAAACTGCATGCTTCTTCAGGTTAAATGATGACAGTACCTGCATGCTATCTTTATATAAAGTGTAGGAAGATTTAAAGGTTATCTTGGTTTTTTTATATCACCATCTTATAATTTTACACCATACATTTGTTTCTTATTATGGATATGGCTGAGAATCAATAAATACCTGCTGATTGCATGGAAAATACATATGACCAACAATTGAAAACGTGATAGTGGCTTGGTTATAGTTTTCATGTGTGTTGGAAGATGAATTCATGGGATGCCAAGGAAACTCTTGGAAGAGGGGAATAGATGAGATAATGGAGTTTGGGATATAGTTACCGTTATCAAAAATGAAACCCTCATGGAGACAAGGGTTTGAAGAATTTACCTTCTACTCAATGACTAAGAGCTCGAAAGTTAGTAGTTGGAAAAGTTTTGATAAGATAATGGAGCATTGAAGTTTTTTTGTTCAAGTTCTTTGAGAGTTTTGAGAATTTATAGTTGAGTGTGTTCTTTAGGCCTATTAGCCTAGATTAGGGCCTACGAGTTATATGTCTTAATGAACAAGTTAGAACTTGAGATTTTGGAATTTGATAAAGTGTAGTAATAGGTATCTAAATCTCCCTTTAGCATTAATAGGTAATTGGAATATTTTTATTTCTTACCTAAATTCCAAGATAGGGCTACAAGGAAGCAACCTCATTAGGTCAGTTTACTTGTAATGGTGTTTGGAGCCTACTAAGGTGTATATAACCTTATGAATGTTTGAAAATCACTTTATTGGTAGTGAGTTAAGCCTTTGGAAGTAATTTGGACTATGGTGTTGTGAAAGATCCTAGAGGGTGTAAGGTAGTGGAGGTGTCGTGTGTTGTGTGAGATAGTTGGTTGAGTTTGTGAAGGTTTAGGTAGAGATGTTTGGAATAGGTGAGTGTGGCATGAAGAATGGGCCCACCACCTAGTCTCTAGCTGTGGAAGAGTTGTGAGGGACTAAAAGAAATATGTTTGGAAGGATTGGAAGGATTCGAAGAAGTCTAGTTATAGAGTTTGGTAAGAAGAACAAGATTAACACCTCCTACTTGCATCATCAACTCCAAGCCCTATCTAAAAAATCAACATTTTAAGAACTAAAAACACCAAATTTTCACACTAGGGCATGCTTATTAACCCCCTAGATCATCTAAGAAAATTATGAAACTTATGAATCTTAATCTACCTACCCTAACCTTGTGAATCCCATAAGGCCATTGAAAGCCAACCATAGAAATGTGGGTTAGGGCCACATCTTGCTTGAAACCCTCAATTTAAGGGTTTTGAAACCTACTTAGAAAGAAAATGCTCTAACTTGGTTGAAACTTAATCAATCAACCTGAAACAAAATGCACTGTAATCTAGAAAAATTCTTGTTCAAAACATCCAACTAGATTTGGCCTCCCAATCTATAGAAGACCGTACAATATGCAAATTTTCAGAAAATATCTATATTTGCATTAAAATTTTGCTGAATGTACACCTTATACCTCCTCTAACTTCATAGAGGGTATTTTCATCATTTGAAATCCATTCCAACCAATTACTAGTTAGTTTGATTGGTTACAAGGTTAATTTCAATGTTTTCCAAAAAAATGCTAAAATTGCCAAAAAGTTATCAACAACTTTTATTACAAAATGCAATTTTTGCACTAACTCTTCCTAGAACTTAACCAAGTGGTTTTTGGTAACACATAGGACCTATATAAGGTGTAATGAATCTCAAAAAACTTCTTGAGTCAACTTATTAACAAAAACAACAAAAAAGAAAAAATCCTTCTAAGACTAAGGTAACTTGGGTTTATAGTTGACCTCAAGCTCCTTGACCTTAAAAACAAGGATTTCCTTATTACCATAAAAAAAAATGTTCAAAATGAGGTTTATGATCACCCCTTTACCTTCTATAATGAGTCTCCATCATTGGATGAGATGACATATCCAGTTGCCACCTAGGTTCCCTGCACCACAAGTTTCAGCATCACCCAAGATAGGGTCAGAAAATCAAAACAAAATCCAATATCCAAAGAGAGAGAGATATTATTGTAGGTAACAACAACATGATACTATAGCACCTAGAATTGCATGCATACCTCACATGAGCTCTGAGATTTGCCCCGTCAAAGATCACTGCTCTATGACATTTAGTGACTCTTAAGGTCAATTAAGTTTGGTGTGCCCGAGAATGTTTGAGCAATCAACGAGATGAGAGGAGCTTGGGAATAGGGTTTAACTGGCCACCCAAAGCTAACAAAAAAGAAATTTTGATCCCATGATGAATGGTTAGAGAGATTCACCGATTGGCTCAAAAATCTAAAAAGTCTAAAAAGTCTAAAAATTTATCTTGAGATGAAATTCAGTTTAGGTATAGCTACTGGGTAGCAAATTCTTCAAAATCCACTGCAAGTTTTTCTTGGGTTCTTGTGATAGAATTTGCAAAAAATTTGTAGCTCTACAAGAAAATTTGAAAAGGACCAAATTTCGTACAAAATTGAACCACACTTTGAGGGTTGCAGGTGAGAATTTGGTAACTTAGTATATATAGCATCTAGCGATAGGCATTGTACTATTGAACATTTATGATTAATAATTTATGATATTTTTGTTGTGTGGCTGGGTTTTTCCCTTCATTCATTCATAGAAAGGCTTAGTTTACAATAATAATAAAAAAGTTCTTTTGTTCAATATTTTGAGCATCTAGTTGATAGAAAATCTCTAAATGTTGGAGTATTTGAAAGTTATTGCTTGGAAAAAGATCTCATTCCTAAATATTGAATGAACATATTTTTGAATTTGGTTTGTAGTTTCTTTGGTCATTCATTAATTGAAGTAGAGCTTTGAATTTAGTTCATTCATTGTAATTTTATATCTTATCTTTTTGAGTGTTGTGCCTCCTTTTGAGATGACTACTGATATTCCCTAACAACCAAGAAATAAGGGTTCGTTTGGCTGCGAGAATACAAATATGGGAATAGGAATTGTTATTCTAGAATAGAAAATAGGGATACATATTCCTATTCTCTGTTTGGTTCAACCAGAATTTGATGGGAAATTCATAGACCCAAAAATTTATGTTTTTAAAAATAAATAAATTTGGAATAGGAATGCGTATTCCAATTCCACCTATTTAGGCGAAATTGCAAATGCTCATTTTTGGGTCAAAATTGGAATACATATTCCTATTATATTCTTATTCCCAATTTTGATTTGCTACATCTAAAGGAAGAATTCAAAGTTTAAAGAATTTACATATGCCTATTCCACTCATATTCCCACTGCCAAACGAGCCCTTAACTCACACCTCTCTGGGCTTGATTTTGAATCTATATTTACCCTCTAAATATGTCCCTTTGAACCACTTTGAAATTGAATGTAGATATCCGAACTAACTTGAACCTAAGAGGGGTTTATTAAACCATTTTGAACCTAGATTTGAAATGTACCTTATAATTGCTAAACCATGCCTTAGAAATATTTGGCCTCCTACACTAGTTGAGCTTATTGAAACATTACACTTCCTAAACCTAGCCTATTGAGCCTCAAAACTTTGAATCATTTGGACTCAAAATACTAGACTTCCTTGAACCAATTGAATCATTTTGGTCTTGGTTCAATGAGGTTAAAAGCCCAAATCAAACCAAGATACAAAGCTCTAGTGAGGGTTGAGATAAAGAAAATCTAAATTTTAAAATTTTCAAATTAAGGACCATGTGGGGACTAATAGACCTTAGTGAAAAATTTCCCAGGAGTACAAAATTCCTTTATGCTCACTCCTACCTCTAGAAAGGGGATAAAAAGGTTTAAACTTGTTGACGAGTTTGGACCAGAATAATCTCTCCCCCCCTTCCCATTCTACTCTAAAACCCCAACCTTGTCATGCTATCTCTCCACCATATTAAAATCTCTTGCCATGATCCATGTAATATCCTTCATCTGGCACATCTTGTTCTATAGGGAAATCCCACTGGTAGGGTAATTAGCAGTATACAAAGAGCATATACTGGCTTCCTTGTTTTGAATTTTAAGGAAAATCTAGATCATTCTATTACATGGTGAGGTGTTTCAATCCACAACAAAGTTCTTTCATTTAGGGCCAACCATAATTGTAACACGACCCCTTCCCTTATGGTGTTTGGTATGTCCATATGCATTTGAATGCTACATCTAATTGAAATATAGTAGCTTTAATATATTGCATAAGTAGGAAATCTATGTTAGAGTGGTTTCTAATAAGTCTTTTGATGACATGTATTGTCTATCTGGTGTCTCCAATCCTCTTACATTCCATAAATTATATTTTTCCATCATGATTTAGATGATTTGGATTTTCTTCCATTTGGATTTTTAAAGTTCTAAAAGCAATCTCGGAGTTTCTTTTTTTGGATCTTATTAAGTTTTAGAGAGGAGATAGAGTAAGGGGGTATGCCTCTCTTCCTAGTGCTTACTTGACTACTATCCTCTTGAGTTCCTTCATCATTAGGTATAATCTTCATGTTTTTGATCAAACTCCTCTTGGGTTTCCTACTCTTCTTTTTAGCATTAAAGATAAAGGTCTCCTCTTCCTCATCTTTGTTACAAAGGTCTAAAGGATTGCTATCCTCTAGAAATTCAACATTATGAGTCTCAATTTCCACATTCTCTAGGTGTGGAGTTCTAACCATGGAATCTATCCTCTTGGGGGAGGAGCAACTTGAGGAGAAATGGGCAACAAGGTGTAGGGGAGGGGGGTGGGAGAAGCTAGAAGAGGATGGGATGAAAACTAACTCAAAGTTATTTAATTTATCATCAAAATCATAGGATCTCTTGATGGCATCAAGCCCCTCACCACAATGACTATGGTTGGGAGGAGGGAAGGAATAAAAAGGACTCATGATTGGAACATTAGTGGGATATATACATGGCATCTCTAGGATGGCTTCCACCTCCTCAAGGGGAAGGAGAAAAGGCAGTGGCGTTCAATTGCAAAATTTGTATCCTGAGAGTCTTTTGATTTTCTCTAATAGAATTTGCTAACCATTCATGGTATGATACTTAGGATTGGGGTGGTGAAATCCAAGGGATTTTAGATTAGGAGCAGGGATCTTAATGGAAAGACAAATGTTTGTAACATAGGACTGTGCTAAATCCTTCCAGGCCTTGAAGACAGACTAGAGGACATCCAATTATGTAGATAATTTCACTAAAATGGGGAGGCTTCCTTCATTCAATGATGGAGCATTAGGTCTAGGGTGAACATTTTCCTTCCCTAGAATACATATGGTTTGGGCTAGAGTTAGGAAGACCAAACTTCTTTGCAAGTGGGTAAATTTTCCTAATATAATCTTCCCTTTTGCATAGGAAATACAAATTTATTCTACCAAGGAAGGAGATAAGACATATATAGTTTTCACCTTGAATAAAAATGAAATATATTTAGGGATATTCTTTCCAAAATCGATGGTGATGAGGACCATCACGTCTGTGTGGACGAGTAGGGTAGATGATTTTTTGACCTCGATGATCTTGCTAAGGGGTTTTTTCACTTAAGGAATCAAGTTCCAAATAAAATGTGGGAGATTACTAATAGTGACCCATCATGAGGTGGATAGGGGCATAATTTAAGCATTGAGGGTATTGGGGTACCATGGGATGGCTTTATAGGTTGAATTTTTAATCCTCTAGAATGATTTATCGACAACAAATTTTGGGCATTTGGGTCTTCAAAGAATACAAAGACACATGTTTTTTTGAATCATTCTAAAGAATGAGTTTAACAATAACCTAATTTATTACTCCAATTTTTATAAATCCAATCATTGAGGAAAGATATAGCAAGGAGGTTCTTAATGTCTTGGGAGGCGAGAAAAATGGCAAATTTTTGAGTCTACTAATTTTATTCTTTATAGATTTAACCATTTGGATTTTAGGAATAAAAACATAGGAAGAAGATGTAAAAATATTAACTTCATCTCCTCCTCTAATGCCACTACTTCCTTTCCCTTGTCTTGCTAACTTGAGCCTAGCTCCATCTAGAACAACTAGTTGATTTTTGAGGGCTTGGGCAAATGATTTGGTTTGCGCCCCAACCTATGAATTGGAAATATTTTTTGAGAGTTCAATATTTCTTGAGAAATACCTCTTGGCAAAGAGTTACTCATGAATTAATGATGGTGGTTTTCCACTCATAATTGTTGTAGGATTCCATATAGGCTTGAGGATTGCATTTTTGTCCTTAGGAAGGTCTCCTCAAGTATCAAAAACCTTTGATTAATTCAATCAAGTTACAGAGTGCCAATCTCAATCTGCATTTCTTTATTATGGGTTTAATTTAATGGTATCTACTTCTAATTCGTTAATATTGCATTTTATTTCTATTTAATACATAGAGGGTGTGAAAGTTTTTTATAAGTTGAGCCTTACAAGGTTGAGTTCATATGTTTTATTCTATTTTCTCTCCAAGATCATACAATCCAAGCTTCATATTTTCTATTTTAGGAAAATATCAAAATACACAAAAATAAACAAATATGAAAGAAATTTTCCCATATTTTTCAATTTTATGGTCTACAATCACAAACACGTCTTCTAAGTGGTGGAATTGAATGCACTTATGATGACATGTAATGAGAATTTTAAAGTTTAGTGAGAATAAATTGTGTAGTACTAAATAATTTGAGGACTAACAATTGTGTTGTTTTCGTTCAATTTATTGAACATAATTGATGATGTGGATAATGGTAAGTTCCATGGTTATGACATTCTCCAAGATGAGGGAGCTATGAATGAGGCTCACCAATCAGGGAGAGTTGTGCAACTTCCATTTAAAGAGGAAGAAACCTCAACCTCATATGATATTTGTAGATTCAATTTTACAATTCCAATCCTAGAATTAGAACCAAGAAAAGTGATTTCAACCTTCAAAAATGGTGAGATGATCTATGGTGAAATTTCTCTAGAAACAAAACTACTTGTAATATCACTAGAATTGATTAAGGATTTACTCATTTGGACAAACATTAAACCTTACCTGGTTTAGTGGACTGAATAAACTCTACATGAGCAAATGCATTCTATAAAACTTCCAATAGCTAAAATGCAAGATGCTGGAGAAAATGAAAAGAAAAGTATGAGTGAGATTCCCAAACTAATATAATATTTATAGCCTTCATTTCGAGAGAACAAAAGCATGTCTAAAATTGATAAGTCTAATATTACAAATCTAGTTTCTGAAGGCAAAGAATTAGTGACACCCACAACCATCCATTATATTATAATTCATATTAAGTATTCAAAATTCAAAGTGATAACATATTAACTTAAAAAAATTGCAAACCGTGTGTCATCTTTTATTAATTCTGGAAGAGATGCTTGAATTAGATCAAGTCTTTTTTGGTAACCCAATCTTCCAATGAAACCAATCTACACAATTTAATCATTTTGTTAAAAAAAACCTAATAATACTTACTGAAAATAATTACATGGATTGAAATCATACCTCTAGAAGAGTACAACATCTCCCAATAGAAGTTCTTTATGAATCACAAACATACTCCACCTAGTTATAAGAAAATGCTTTCGAGGTTGACCTGCATGTTAATATCAAACCTCATGTAAAATATCAAAATGCCACATGTCACTACCAATCAAGTCCCTTTGAAAATTCTAGAAAAATTCTTAAATTATATTATGTATACAAGACCCTTCCTTTTCCTTTTCCCTTTCTTCCTTCTTCACAAAAAATATCAAATTGCAAAGACATAGATCACAAGAGCATGGTAAGAAACAAAATATACATTTATTTTTTATTCCTAAATGAATGAATAAATTGAAAAAATAGGTGGCCCGACATAATTGATAGCTTAGATTGACACAATTTTTAGATGATCATATGAAATGAAATGGGCATGTGAGTAGAAAGAAACTAAAAATATACTATGTATGCAATGGATGATTTTGGAGTACTCCATATAGAAACTTAGCATTTAGTATGCAAATATCATCATTCCAAATCAAATGGGTGTGTGGGATTATACACACAACCAAAAAGATCCTTCCTTTTCCTTTTCCTTTTCCCTTTCTTCCTTCTCCACTAAAAAAGATTACTGCACAAACACAAATCACACGGGCACACCAAGAGATCATTGCAGAGATGTAGACCACAAGGGTATGACAAGAGACAAAAAAAATTCACTCCTAAATCCTAAATGAGTGAATGAATGAATTGAAAAACTTGGTGGGGGCATAAGTTATAAGACAATCAATCAAAATTTAATGACTTCCAATTTCCCTTCCATTCCCCTGACTCAATGAAAGTTTCCATTATTGAACGAATGAACAAAATTTCATGTACATGCCTACGATTTGCTAGACATTTCCTTGGGAGGTTGATTTATTTGCCGATGTTGATCTTGTTGGTTTTTGCACAAGGTTGAGCCAATTTCATACAACATTCAAATGAGCTTATGTCTTTTACTTTTTTTACCTTATATTGTCGATCTCATTGAAATATAGACGACATCATTGTAATACTAATGACATCAGAGAGACTTTAAAAAAAAGCCAAAATTAGATTATATTGTGTCTACAATTGCAAGTTGCCACCAAAAAACCTAAATGTAGATGTGTCAAATAGAATTATATGTATATCATTTGCATTACTTAAATATACATATGAGTTACACAACTATTTTTATAGCAATTCAAAAATTCAATTTTTATAGTCAATACGAATAAATAATTATTTGAAATATTAAATAAGATATAAAAGAAAAGAAAAGAAAAATAGAAATAAAAAGTTATAATCAAGTTGAGTTCTATTGTTAGACATGATTACATATTAATGTACATTAACTTGAGGGTAGTTGTAAATCCAAATATAGTTAAAATAGATAGCTCAAAGCCTCTATGAAAACAAATACTAAACCATATTGAATTTGGCAACCTTCAATAATTAGTTGAAATGATGAGGAATTTGAAATTTAGGCCCATCATGAAGATTCTTGGGCTAACAATAATGCATGAGTCAAACAAAAAAAATATTGTAAAGAATCTAATGAGTGCATATGACAAAGTGGGTTCTAAGTCGTGCAACAAAGATAGTAATATCACAAGAAACATACTTATATCAACAATAGTAAGCACTCAAATGAATAAATCTTGACTCATTAGAAGCACAAGAAAAATAATGCAAATAGGTAGAGGTACTCTAATGAGAGCCATCAGAAGGTGAGAAAGAGTGTAAGATCCAACAAATTTATGAGTTATGGACATTTAGCAGTAGACTACCACAAAAGGATAAAGAAATCGGTGAAGCATTGAAATCATTAATTGAAGATTTTTGAAAGAATAACACATGCATTTTTCCTAATCAAAGAGATGTGCTAAGAAGAAGGATTGGTAGTAAAAATAGTGATCTGCATGTGAAACATTGTTTGGATTCAACTTAGACACAATTCTTTGCAAAATTTAATGGTATGTATCCTCAAATTAAAATCACTCAAGGATATTTGGAAATAGGAAAACCTTTTTATGTGAAGATAAATCACACACACACAACTTGTTGTTGTAGGCTTCATATTGAATTTTATAACCATTTTGATGTTTTAAGGCATAGATGTGTGTTTTTGCATTCTAACTTTGTTATGCTAGAGTGTAACATTAATGAACCACTTAAATCTTCAAGGGGAATTTATTTCTACTATTCTATGTGAAAGAGGGGATGGTCAATCATTTTACAAGTTGTTGTGCTTGAATGGTGCATGCCTCAATTTTGGTGGCTTGCAACGTTTATCAACATGTCAACATATGGATAGTACACATGCAATTGGCAATGAAATAGTAGATTTTGGAAAATATAAGATTGTGACATACACTCTAAAATATGGGAATGAGGGTAAAAGATGTGATTTAGTGATTGAAAATATTCTAGTGTATGAGTTCATGATCTTTTTCTAGTGTGAGAGTGTTACGAAGGCCCCATCATCTATAGTGTCTCCCTCTTCTCGGCCATTGAAAACAGCTAGGGATTTGTTTTCTTCCCCTAGCAGGAAAGAGTAGTTATCTAGGGATGTACATTTTAAGACTATATGATGTTATCAGACATACATTTTGTATATATATTTTTTATGTATGTCATTTTTTATATATATTTCATGTATAACATTATTAGACATATGGTTATATTGTTTTCGATTATAAATGTATGACATTATATGAGATTGTTGGATATTGACATTATTAGACCTTATGGCAACAACTTTGAGTTTTTGTTATCACATTGGATTTGATGCTTGTGTTATGGGATTAGTTGATTAGATTCTAACATTTGATAATTGTGCATTTTAAGATGCAATGCTTTGGAAAATCAAGAAATTTCATAATGCATATTGTGTTGGACCTGATCTTCTAATGAAGCCAATCGACACAATTTAATCATTTTGTTAAAAAAAAACCTAATAATAGTTACTAAAAATGATTAAATGGATTGAGATCACATGTCAAGAAGAGTACAACATCTCCTAATGAAAGTTCTTTATGAATCACAAAAATACTCCACCTAGTTATAAGTAAATGCCTTAAGGGTTGACATGCATATTAATATCAAACCTCATGTAAAATATCAAAATGCCATGTGTCACTACCAACCAAGTCCCTTTGAAAATTCTACGAAAATGCTTAAATTATATTATTTATACAAGACCCTTCCTTTTCCTTTTCCCTTTCTTCCTTCTCCACTAAAAAATATCAAATTGCAAAGACATAGATCAGAAGAGCATAGTAAGAAACTATATATATAAATATATCAAATCCTATATGAATGAATGAATTAAAAAACTAGGAGGGGGCATAATTGATTGCTTAGATTGACACAATTTTTAGATGATCATATGAAATGAAATGGGCATGTGAGACTAGAAAGATATTATTTACATACGAAGGTATGAAATGGATGATTTTGGAGTAATCCATATAGATGTTTAACACTCAATATGTAGATATCATCTATAATGGGCATCCTAGAAATGCCCAAAACCTAAACCAACTATTGATAGGAATTTAGTCAAATAATTTGCATCCAACTCTTTATTTCTCTGTTAAATGTTTAAACCTCTTTATGGCTCCAGAAGTAAAATCTTTTTTTATAAAAAATGTCTTTGCATAGATTTGAAATCAGATAACATGAACAAGAAGGAATCTATAATAATATGCAAACTGAAGATTGAACTACTACTAAAATAATCTTATTTTTTAAACTAATAAAATCAAACACATAGCATACTTTTCAACTCACTAATTACTCCAACACTATAACAGAATGTTCTAGTAATGACTTCCCATCTTGTTGCTACAGTAACATGAATAGTGTCATGCTACAGTGATGTGAATAGTGTCACGCTACAGTAACATGAATAGTGTTGCACTACAGTAACATGAATAGTGCCACACTACAATGTTGCTATAGCATAATCTATCTTCAATCAGTCCAATATCCTCATAAAATCATCCCTTCAGAATGACATAAGCATTGGACATAAGCATCAAACAAGAAGCGCGGATGATATGAACAAACACCCAATCTGCTTGTAGCTGGAAATGTGGCTAATCTACCTATTAATGAAGCTGATAGCAATGAATTCCAAAGGCCAAACCCCAAGAGAATGACATCTAGAATGTCACAAGAGAGGATAGACATCCTCTAATGCCAAGAATACTAATGTGTGAGTTACAGATCCATTCTGATTCAACTCCCATGAGCAATGTGGGATAAAAGATGTGCAATAGAAAACATATTAAAATAATCACTTATGTCTCCCTTAGGTGCCCCTTTTGATTTTCACACATTCACATAAAATTTAATATTAAAGTAACACTTAAATATTTTACAACTAAATTAAATGTTACTTTAATAATACTTCAGGCATAAAAATATATTGGCTATCATACTCTGAACAACACAAGTCATAGCTTGTCGAAAGCTCTCGCCGAGGAGTATCAAATCCAATCACCAAAACTAGCCTCCCCTGTGTCCTGCTAACTTACTAAAATAGTAAGTATGCCTGAGACTGAGTAAATCAACTCCATTTTGGCCCAAACTAGAGATGACTAGGCCAAAACACTCTAAGATACCTTTAAACCCTTCATTAGCCCTCGGGACCATGTAGAAATAGGCCAACGCACACACACTTGGTCAATTGCTAAAGTGTGAACATTACATCAAGTGTGTGAAATTATACACACAATCAACAAGACCCTTCCTTTTCCTTTTCCCTTTCTTCCTTCTCCACTAGAAAAAGATCATTGCAAAACCATAGATTAGAAGGGCACAACAAGAGATCACTGTAGAGACGTAGACCACAAGGGCATGATAAGAGACAAAAAAAATTATTCACTCCTGAATCCTAAATGAATGGATGAATTGAACAACTAGGTGGGGGCATAAGGTATAAGAAAAATAATCAAAATTTAATGACTTTCAATTTCCCTTCCATTCCCCCAACTCAACGAAAGCTTTCATTATTGAAAGAATGAAAAAAAATTCATGTACATGCCCATGATTTGCCATGCATTGCCTTGGGATGTTGATTTGTTCGTAGATGTTGATCTAGTTGGTTTTTGTGCAAGGTTGAGTTGATTTAATGCAACATTCAAATGATCTTATGTCTTTTATTTTTATTTTCATTATATTGTTGATGTCGTCGAAATATAGATGACATTGTCAAAATACTAATGACATTGGGGAGAATATAAAAAAGCCAAAATCAGATTATATTGTGTCGATTGTTGCAACTTGTCATCGGAAAATCCAAATGTAGTTATATGAAATAGAATTATGTATATATCATTTGCATTATTTAAATATACATATGAGTTACACAACTACTTGTAAAGCAATGCAAAAAACTGATTTTTATAGTCAACACAAAGTCGACACCAATAAATAATTATTTGAAACATTAACTTAGATATAAAAGAAAAGAAAAATTAAAAAATAAAGTTATAAGCAAGTTAAGTTCTATTGTTAAACATGATTACATATTAATGTACATTTACTTGAGGCTAGTTGTGAATCCAAACATAGTTGAACTAGATGGCTCAAAGCCTTTATGAAATCAAATACTAAACCATATTGAATCTGGCAACCTTCAATCTATTAAAATTCAAGTCATATTCAAGCTCAATCCTATACCAAACTAACTTAAACTCTAAACTGTAATAAAAAACTATTATAATTTTATAGAAGAGAGATTTTATATTTATTTAGTAGTTTAAATTTTATTAAATTTTTTTCAACTTGTGTAATGATATCCTATATAGGTAAGAAAAGTTTTCTAGCCTTTACCCACACATACTTATTATTTAAAAATATATATTTTTAAATAATGTGAGAATGAAAAGAAACAATCATCTTAACTAAAACATAAACACAAAGACAACCTTGAAATTCACTCAACTTACAAGCTAACTATCAAAGTGCATATGCATATTCTAAACACTTTAATGATTGAAACAAAAGTAACTTACAAATTTAATGATATTCAAAAATTTTATACAATGTAGCGCCTATTATTAGCCGATAGGCTTTCCTTGTGGAGTTCACTCCAACCAGAATTTGTCTCACACCTCAGTGGAATTTTTTTTGAGGCTGTATATTTGATTTTGAGAGCATATCTTTTTGCAATCATAAAAGGCATATTTGATTTTGTGATCCTTGTTTGCCAAAAAGCTCTTCTTTTCCTCTGCTTCTCACCATTGATACTATCATTATTCATTACGATGGCTACATGTATTCTCACGCAATCAATCCATGCTTATCCAGTGGTTCTATCCTGGCCACTACATTCAGCCACCATTGACTATGATATGGGCTAATGGGTATAAGTGCCTATTAGAAAGGCTCACTTTTGGCATTTAAGCAATCCTCTTTCAACAGGCTGCATAGATTGGACTTTGTATGACAACATTATCAGAAATTAGGTCATGCCTAATTACAAGACTTGGTCTATCGATTGGTATTCCAAAGCCTGTAGAGCATTCACAATAGAAGGAGGAGTGTTGTTTGCAGGAGATGAGTATGGACACCCAATAACATGGATGGCATTCCATGGAGATTTTGATGGTCAAACCATGAAATGGGTTGTGAAAGGTAAGATCTACTTGGCCTATTTTTCCAATAATTACATATTTGCATATGGTAAGGTTGCAAATCATTGATTTTTCCAATTGGTTCAACTTTCATTGGTGAAAATACCAGGAGCTAAAAAATGCAGATGCAAGAACTGTATCTAAATCCAATCCAATAGGCTCATCAACATCAAATTTGAAACATGAACAGACACCAAAAATATGAATAGGCACTAAAGGAGGAATAACATGGTCATTTTCATGTTGGCAAAGAAGAGAAAAATTAGTAGAGACTGTAGCCCTTGTTTGATTGGCTAGAGAAACACTACTAAATCGCCTTTGAAAAGCAAGGAAGTTTGTGGTGAACCTAAAGTAACGAGTTTCAATGGGAAGCTTAATATTGTCAAAGGAAGAGACAAATACAGGCTTCTCCAAGATATAATACAGAGAAAAGTACCCTCCACAAACCCATCCTCAAGCCAAATGTTGTAGCTTAATGGAGACATGCAAAGGGTATCTATGGAAATAATGTCAAGAAAGATACACTTAGTGCAGAGGCTAACCACATAACCCAGGGTTTGAGTAAGATCATACATGTTAGACTCAAAAATAGAGACAAGACACCTTTGATACAAGACGTGATGAGAAATAGAATAAAGGACTTCTTTGCCTTTCCCCAAACTGATTTCAACAAGAAGCTTATGTGATTCTTCTTCAATAAAAGTCCAGCTCTCTTTTCCACCATATACCTAAGCACATAAACCCCCCAATGAGAACTCATTCCTCAAAACATAATCACAATTGAAAATGGAATTAAAAATTTCCAAACCTTCAATTCAAGCTATAATATATTGGTTGGATTTTTATCTAACGAATGTCTATAACAAGAGCCATTACTTGAAGAAGATGCTGGATGGTATCGAAAATGAGGTCTATGCTCAACCCAAGAGGAAGAGTGGCCTTCACTACAACTTCCATGCATTTCTTGTGCTCTCTGATTCCATTGTGTAAAACACCAAATGAAATATGACTCTTTCATGAAATTACATATTTCTAGACCATTCTTTTCCCTCATTCTAGAAAATTCAACACCCGTTACAAATTTAATATCACCGAAATTCATGAATACCTGCTTGTGTCACCTGGTAGTGATTGAAATTGTTCGTATTGTACAAGCTATGTAACATTACTAGGCATTATAGTTGATATAGGAAAACCAGATGCCAGTCTCAAAATACTTATCCCATTATTATCCACATGCGAGGAAAGATGACTTGTACGCTATTTATGTTTAACTATCATTTGAATTCCTAGTAACAAATTTTGGGCAATGGTAGTTAAAAATAGGGAAATGGTATTCTACTTTAGTAGTGCCGACTTCATGCTTATAAATAGGGCAGTGGTAGTTAAAAAACTTACTTAAGATCACCATTTGTAACATGTTTGATGATGAGATCCAAATTGTCCAGCATTGGAAATGAAAAATGCAGATTAAAAGGATGATACTCAATTTGCTTTCTCTAAGCAACAATGCAATATTCAAAATTTTGTACTCTATCCCTCACTATATTTGTAATTAGAAGCAAAGTGTCAATTTACATGCAAAGGATAGCTTTAAATGATGCCATATTATGATTTATGTGGCAACTGTTATCTAGATGCCCATCCTAGCATGTTGCATGTCCATGGCTCAGCCTCGTACATCTTTGGAAGGCAATGTAAATTTGAAAGTTATAATATTATTGTCACTATATTTTCAAAGCCAAGGTCAACACCTTTCAATATAATATAAAAGGCTTGATAAACTTTGTTTCTCTATCTTAGTATGCAAAAACTGTCAAGCATGGTTTGAGATTTCATTGTCCATTTCGTGGATTAGTTTTTGTTTTTTGTTTTTTTAATATTGTTTAAGAAATTACAATCTCATATTAATTTTTTAAATGATAGTTTGTTCGTTTAATACTTTTTATTATGTTTTAAAAAATTTTATTGTCTCATATCTATACATAGCCAAGGCGTTGATGGGTGGAATTGAATATTTCATTACAACTTTAGATTTGAAAGTTATATATTATATTATCTTATAATTTTATAATAAAGTAGTCGAGTTATGTAAAATTAGTATTATTTTGTTTTTAATAGTATATTGTAATACTATTAATTTTCATTTGTTAAGTAATTAATAAAAAATATAGTCAATTTCACCACTTTACATTTACAAATACTGTAACTGATCTTGCAATATAAAAGTTTAAACTTTTCACTTTGAAATATTAGATAGCCAAATATAAAATCAAATATTATTTTAAAATTCATTTTTATATTAGTGAAAATATTATATTACATGTATATTTAATTAAATAAGTGTGTGAATTTTACTTTTTCTAATATGATTTTGTCATTTTGTTTTTCATAAAAACTGAAGATTGAAGTGCTAAGTATCAAAGAAACAGATAAAAGACATGGAAAAAATCAACCACAAACTAATAAATATTTTATAAATAAGAGATACAAAGAGAGATTTGGTTTTTTTTATTAAGAATAATTTAGGATTTGAAGAAGCCTTGAAACCTTTAACAAATAGATTTTAGAGGGACAAGCATACAGTGATATATTAGTCTAATTAAGCAGATAGGTTTTTTTATTGTGGCACACAATACCTTGAAAATTGTCTAACATATGAAAACTATCAGATGTTCACCAGAAATATATTAGTTTTGGTCGTAATTTTACTGTATAATGTGGCTTATCATTTTTAGTTACTTGATGTTGGTTTGGGTTCGGATACTTTAGTTTTAGAAAGCATCCAATAGTTAGTGGGCAAGTAGTTTTAAATAAGCATTTGTGTGCAACATGCATGGACACATGATGGTCCGGTGTGGAGATAGTTGGGAGAATGACCCCAATACATGGAGCACAATAAACAAAAAGAAGAGAGATGGCCACAGGTTTTTAGGAGAGGAAGCAGCTCGATAACAAAAGGGAATCCAATGGTAACGAGGAGAGAAGAGGTGGCTATGAGAACGAGCATGTAATGACAAGGGTAACAAATCAGAGACTCATGTGCTGTCATGGCCTTCGATGCACCACTATTGGTAAAAAAATTGGTTGATCCCAACCTACCATTAGTCCTCATCTCCAAGATGCCAGGCTTGAGTCAGGAAACAACCAATAATGGTGGCTCCTCTGGCACAATGCATTTGGGGGATCTTATGGAAATAGATCCTGCAAAAGCCCTAAATATGAGAATAAAGTAGGATGACACTGCCACCTTGCTTTACTCCTCTGGCACCACTGGCCTCAATAATGGCATCATCTCCACCCACAGAAACCTCATTTCCATGGTCTCTATTTTGATTAACAGGTTTAAATTGTCTACCACTTCTGACAATTTCTTTTTGTGCATTGTCCCCATGTTTCACATCTATGGCGTTGCAACTTTTGCATGTGGGTTGCCGGCCACTGGATCCACTATTGTTGTTCTATCTAAGTTTGAGTTGGGAGAAATGCTTGGGGCCATTGACAAGTACAAAGTGACCTATTTTCCTCTTGTGCTCCTAGAATTGTCGGTTCTCACTAAAATAGAGATTGCTAAGAAGTATGATTTGAACTCTCTGCATTCTTTGATGTGTGTTGCGGCGCCCCTCAGCAAGGAGTTAACTGAAGAGTTCATTTCTAGATTTCCCTCCATCACATTAATGCAGGTAAGTTAACCCTCCTTTTTAGGGTTTTTTTCTTAACCTAAGCTTTGGTAGAAGAAGAGATTCTCTTAGAATTTGATGAGAGTGTTTGAAACCATCCATGTTTTGTTTTTTTTTTGGTTTTCAGAAGCCTTAAAACTTTGAGCACAACTTTTGATTTCTGATTGGTGGGAACATTTTTTCCTAGGGTTATGGGCTAAAGGAAACAACAGTAATTGGAGCATCAACATACAACCAAGAGGATAGTAGACACTATGGAACAATGGGCAAAGATTGCGAATCCTGATTCTGGCATTGCTCTTCCTCCAAATCAAAGGGGGGGAGTTGTGGCTTCGGGGCCCAATAATCATGAAAGGTGTGGAAATTTTTCTTCCTTCCCTATGGATTTATTTTTCATCCTCATAGTGGATAAGGTGTGATATGCTGAGTGTTCTTTTATAGAGTTGTGTACTACCTTGAAACAATAATCAAGATGCTAGGTGTCATGGTCCTTTTATGTCTTTCCTGATCTCTTTTTAAGTAGGCACTAGGATAATAATGCATTAGGGTGAGTGTAAATTAGCTTACCTCCAAACATGACTACTTTCCTTTGCAAAAATAATATTTACTTTTATTATCAAGCACTTACCTTCATGGATTCACTTGTAGCCTCTCTCAAGTAGAGATGTGAGTGTTCAAGCACGTGCTTAGGAAAAAACAACCTCTTGTTAAAGATGTTCATTCATGAGTTCAATCAGCAAAGGGAACCTAAATTGATTAATCAAGGCTCCCCAAAATTGCAGTGAACATGTGGGCAAGTTTGTGATGTAATAAAAATGAAATGCATTTTTCAGATGTCTAACAATCATAGGACAAGAGTGTGATCCAGTTTTTAGTTCTCCTCATTGCAATAAAATGGCCCATGTCCCCACCCAATATGTAGCAAAAACAAGGGATTCTATAAAATAATGCAATAGAAAAATCTTACCCAAAAATTTAGAACTTAAAGAGCAATAATTATAGGCTACAAGTTAAGTTACTATAATGGTAAGTAATGTGCCAGTTTAAAGGAGGTCTTAAATGGCTGGTTAACCCGTGTCATTCAATTGCAGGCTACTTCAGCAATCCAGAAGCTACTACTTCAGCTTTGGACGAAAATGGGTGGCTACATACAGGCGACCTCTCCTACATTGACAATGAAGGCTATCTCTTTGTACTGGACAAACTCAAAGAACTCATTAAATACAAAGGTTATCAGGTAGTTAAAAGGCTACATTTGCTTCAACAAGATTGACTTGTTAGCATCTGACTTGCTATGTACTCTTTTGGACACACTGAAAAATGGAAATCCATTTTAATACAGTCATAATGATTATTTGATATTGGTGTGCATTGTGATTTTATAGGTTGCTCTAACAGAATTAGAAGCACTACTTTTTTCTCATCCTGAGATTGCTGATGCCATAGTGATACCGTAAGTAGGAATTGGTTTTGCATTCTCTTGAAAATTAAAATCAGACTTAAAAGCTGATAGCTGATTCAAAGCCTATTCAGAGAGTTCAAAATAAAATTGAGCACTACATTGGCAATCATGAGTTCCAATGTTGTAGGACAGAAAATTGAAATTGTTATATTTTGGTGCAAGTTTCCAGACAAGGAAGTAGGGAAAGTTCCAATGGCATACATCGTAAGAAAATAGGGAAGCACACTCTCTGAATCTACTGTTGTTGAATTTGTTGCCAAACCGGTATTTTGCTTTAAAAAAATAAAAATTCAAGTTATGTTTTGATTTCTCATTGTTGGATTGGAATTTAAGGATTTCCTTCAATCTCTTCTAAGTACTATGAAATAATTAGTGGTACTGGTATGTCTAATATCAGGTGGCTCCTTACAAGAAGGTTCGAAGGGTGGCTTTTGTGAGTGGGATTCCAAAAAATGCAGTGGGAAAGATATTAAGAAAGGACTTAACTAAATTTTCTACATCAAGACTTCGAATGCCATAAAAAAAAAAAAGTTTCAGTAACTAGATTCTCTTCTAATTGCAAAAAACATGCAAATAATAGCATTTTAGATAGAGGAAATCAGGGCCAAGGAAAGGGACATCTGACTGTAGTTAAATACAGAAGGTTTTGTATCTGCTTATATATGTTGGGACAACTTAACTATCATTAACTAAAGTTTGATCCCTAAGTAAAGAGGGTTAATTAGTCAAAATTCATGATGAAGACCATGATTATAATTTATCCATATATGCCTTCTTAAAACATCCCTTCTTAAAACATCCTGGGAAAATCTAGATCCTCCTTGTTTAAACATTAGAATTGTTGTTGCCTGGAGAAAGTTTTTTGCAAATTAAAGTAGAGTTTGCACATGCATATTAATGTTCTGCTCAAATCTTGTACAATGAATTTCTTCCACTTTGTATAGATCTTTATATAATGAGGCAATTGTAATGTATCTCATCCTCACTAATTTGATTCCTGGTCATTAGATAAGAGCTAATTGCAATGTATCTCATCCAAGCTAATTTGATTCCTGATCATTAGATAAGAGCTCTTGCAACATCTTCAATTGTTAGAACTATCTATATATGTTTTAATGTTTTTGTATTTTTGTATTTATAAAATCATTTAAAGGTTATAATTTGGGTGAATAATCTATATTGAAAAAGATATACACAAACAATTCAGGTTGAAAAATATATATACAATAATAATTTAGAAGTAAAAAATTATTACTGTAGATTGTGGAAACACACTTACAACTATATGCCAGACTCATAAGCTCTATTTGTACCTCATTAAATAATTCATGGCAACTAATGATTTTCAAAATTAATATCACTACCTTATTTTATTTCCTGATGTTTAAAATCTATCTCAAAATAACTTGTTGATTTTGTGAAAATAAAAATGTTTAAAGGATTAAAATAATTATTTTCCCTCAATAACTTCTTCTTCTTGTTCTCTTAATTGCTATTACCTCTTTGTAGATATTTTTCATAATGGATCTACTATATATAGATTGTGTCTAATTCTATATATTAATCTTTTAGATCACACTATGTTGAGGATGAAGGAAACATCAAGGAAGTGAAAGATTGAAAGTTGTTGAACTCATTAGCATAAGGACAAAGCCTCAAGTTGAGAGATGAGATTGTATATCAATCAAGGAAAGTTAAGAAATGAGTAAGGTCAAAATTTGATTCTCATATAAATAAAACTAAACGTAATCTGAAGTCAAAAATGAAAACAAAGTTGTAAAGAATTCAAGTTATGTAATACTAATATTATAATTAATAAGAATTAGATTGTTGTCCTCTTTGTAACAGTATTGCTACAATTTTTATTTTGAAAGAGAGAAGACAAAAAAATCTAAGCACACAATTGCTGGTTGGGGATGGATGTTTTTCACAAGACGCAGACCTAGATACAAGATTTAGTATGCAAAGAACATTAACAAATAAAGTAAACATTCACAAACCAAAAACTAAATTCACATATATGCTTAGAAAAAGAAAGCAAACAAGAAGTGCAAACTTCACAAGAGAAAAAACTCCATGCTTTCTTGATTCTGTAGATGTGTCCTTTTGCTGTGGATGTATGCTCAAGATGCTCAAAAGCTGCTTCAATGGAGATGGGTAATGGAAAATTGGTAGCTTTGTGAGCTCTCAATTTGGCATTATAAGGGTAAGATTGATGGCTTTGGTTCTCAAAATAGCATGGTAACTTTAGCTCAAAGATTGTTGATGAAATGGCTTGGGATGGGATTCAATTTATAGGCTAAGGGGTAGAGGGATGGAGGGCTTAGATGCAAGGATGGATGAAGGCTTAAGGAGGGCTAGGATGCACTCAAAGGAGAGCACATGGATTGTGCTTGTTTAGCACCAATGGGAAGGTGACACTTGTCACAAGGAGGATGAGTGTGAGAGGGTAGGGTAAAGGGTTGGTTAAAGGCATGATGAGTGGGGTTGAGTATGTAAGAGGGATGTAAGAGGAATGAGTGTGGAAGAGGGAAGAGTGTGGAAGATGGGTGTAAGAGTCATGAGTGGGCTTGTAAGAGTCTTTTATGTTTTGTAAGAGCACTCATGACTTAGTGGTTGGGCTTTTTGAGGGGAGACTTTGGTTTGGATTAGGAAAGTCTTAAACTTGTTTAAGGAATGTGACAACATTAGGGGGTGGATTAGGCTTGGGTTTAGGATTAGATTAGAGATGTTAGAGATGTGCAAGTGGATGGCATTAATGAGGGTGGGTGAGTTAGTGGCTAAGCTTGGTTAGTATGGGTGGATGGGGTGGATTAGGCTAAATGGAGGATTAGAGATAGGTTAGGGGTTTTTGAATTTGAGGATTTCATTTATCAAATAGATTTATTTAATAAATGGGGATTTTTGGAATTAGATAGAAGAATAGGATTTAATTGATAAATAATAGATTATTTGATTTATCAATTAGGACTATAGATGATTAATTAAATTAATCAACTAGGGGATGACAAAGGATTAATTAAATAGAAATTTAATTAATAATGCCTTTTTAGATAACTAAATAGGATTACTAAAATAGTGTAATCAAATTTAGGTGTCTACAGCTCCAGTCAAACAATAATTTGTGGAAATTTGGCAAGAGAGGAACATAACAAATGACCAACACTTTTAGGCTTATTTATACTAGTTCAGAGCATATTAATTTTCCCAATTCAGGAATGAAGTTTGAGATATATTAATTTTCAATTAAGTTATCATGACATTCATGATTTGATAAGCAATCAGCCACCTTGTTGCCTTCTCTATGCAACTATCCTGAATAATCTTATAATTGCTAGTTGTGAATAATCTTGGATGTGCATGCATTAATTATCACTAGTGAGTCCCTACCAATGTGGACTTTAGAAAAACTACTCTTCTTGGCCAAAACCTGTCCTTGAAATAGAGCATAGGCCTCTGTCATGTTGTTTGTACTTGGATTAATGGGATTTGCCTTAACCACCAATACGTTGCCTAACCAATCTCTGATGCAAAACCCCAAACCTAAAATATCAGGGTTGCCTCTTGATGCTCCATCAAATTTGATTTTGACAAAATCTATAAAGGGGGGTGCCACTTGATAATGAACCTATCTTTGGCAGATTTCCAGTTTGGAACTTATCCAATTGGAATGAAAATGAATTTTCATTCTTTCAAATTCATACTGTCCCACTGTGAAAAAGTAGTGATTACATTTGATATTGGATAGATTAGAGTTAGCTATGTCTAAGATTGAAGTTTCTAGCTATTCAAGAACCCAATCAATGGAAGAGACATCTTTCCTAAAAAATTCTTTTAGTACGTTCCAAAGGCAAGCAAAAGTGGAGGTAGTGAACAACAAAGCCTAGGATTCAAACAAGTCCCAAACCTTGTTTTGGAGGGGCATGAACACATTAAGTTTCTTGAGGGCATACAATCAACAAGAATGTGCGAATAGGTGGTCCACTATTTCCACTTCTTCCCCACGTAGGACACAATTGAGAAGATTGAGAATTCCAAACTTTGAGAGTTTGTCACTTGTTAATATTTTCTTCTTCAAGGCTAGCCAAGAAAAGCATCTTGCTTTAGGAAAGACAAAGGGGTTCCAACAAAAGAAATATGCTCTACTCTTACTATTTTTGTTATCAATCTGTTGGAGGGCCCTATATCATTCCTTAATCGAGTACTTGTCATCCTTAGAGGGTACCCAAATCATTTTTTCCTCATGGTTTGATAAGAAAATAGACCATTGTTGAAGAATATTAAGGAGAAGGATGGATTGATGATCACTAAGTGGGAGTGTTGATGAGTCCTTCCAAATTACTTTTCTTAAGGAGATATCCACAATCAACACATAGTTTAGCAAATAAGAACCCCAACAGTTGGTCGAAATGGTAATGACATCTTCATATTGATCCAACTAGGAGAGTGGAGGGAGGTCATTCCATGAGTTTGACCAAAATTTGACACTACAACCATTATTTAATTTCCAATATATGTACTTGAAAATAAGGTCTCTAGAATTAACCATGATGTTCCATATTGTTGATCCCTTAGAAGGGTCAAGAATGGATAAGATTCAGGAGGGATTCCTGTCATCCAAGTATTTCTCTTGCAAAATTTGGCACCATATAGATCGAGGCTCAAAGTACATTTGCCAAACAAGATTTCCCCCAAAAGCTTTGTTTCTGTGGGCAAGATTATGCTGTCCAGTTCCCCATCTGTTTTCTCCTGAGCCATATTTTCTAGAGATAAGAGGAATATTGTTTATATATTATAATTTTTGAATAAATTATGCCTCATATTAAGAATGGATTCTTACAATCAACACAACATTTGATTACCAAAAAAAAAAAGTATCTCCCTTCTTGTCACATTTAAGAAAGTGTATAGGATATGCTACTATTGGCATACACATTGCACCTTAGGATGCAAGTGCTAGTTAGTAACATTAAATAAATACTATTGACCACAAATATGAAAGCCATAAGATGTCAGACAAGCCTCATTAACTTGAAATAGATGTTTAAAAAATAGTCCCATAATTTTATCAAGTTTTAAGATGGATCATAAAACTAACTAGAGATAATCTACAAGATCTTCTCAATAGAAGGTCCTATCCTCACCAATAATACTACTCTCCACCTTAATAGGGAAGGATAAAACATATTTTAGAAGTTCAATCCTCACCTAGGCTCAATTCAATTTGATCAATAATCCACATGACAAGAATAGAACATATTTTAGAAGTTTAATGATGGTTAAGATGTTGCTTTCGCCAAGGTGGGCTAAAAGGTTGTGGAAGAAGGTTAAGTATCATCATGTATATTATCATGCCTTGCTTGAATATTTGCATGATGAGTACATACTATATAGAAGTTTAAGAGTCTATATTTTAAAACCCCTAACATTAAAACTCCTACTTTAACTCCGCTTTAGAGTGTGGTAAAAAAACACATTAAATTGTTTATATAATATGGATAAATTTACTTATACCCTCATTTATATTCCAATTATTAACCTTTTTAAATAACCAAATTTCAATTAGTTTTTTTAATAGTTGATTTTTTTTTGTAACAAATGTTTAAATTACCTAGCTTATTATCAAATCCATCTTTAACATTTAATTGTTTTTGTAACCTCTGAAAATTTACTTATATACATCCATTTGTATTCTAGTTCTCACACTTTTTAAATAAGTAAATTTCATTTTACTTTTTATTTTTTTTGAAACATGGACTTTGTTTATAACACTTGTTTATTTGATATCAAAGCCAATTTTGACACATATAAATTGACCAGCACTTTTATACACTTTCTTTTGTTATATAAAACTTCATTTATTACTTTGAATACTTGGATGTCCTTGAAAATTATTTACATAGACAATATGTTTTTATAGAAAATTAGTAAGTACAAAATGGTAGAAAAACAAATGCCAAACTTAGTCTAAATGTTACTAAATTAAATTATTTCTTAATGACTTACAACTTAATGAATTTAAATATAATTTTAATTTAAAAAAAAAAATATATATATATTTATATATATAACTTAACTTTAATAACTTATATCAAATTGTAGGCAAGAGCCTACAACACAACGGTAACTTGTGAGCCTCTCATGCAGGAGTTTCTTGGATTCGAATTCACTTAACACATAAAAATAATTAATCTAGGCTTTGGTATCAATACATAATATAAATAAAATTAAATATATAATATCATATTATATATTTATAATTTTTATTATAATATATTTTTAAAAAAATATATTACAAATGAAAATGCGTTCATGTAACTTTTTTTAATATATAATTAATATAAAAATAAAAATCTTAATCAGACATAAAAATGATTTTTAAAATTTTTTTCAAATGATCCAAATATTTGACATATTAATGATGTATAATGCATTCTAAAATTTGGAAGCACAAATACTATACAATATTAGTCTACTATTTGTTTATTAATTGTGCAACAAATATCTATATAATGTCATTTTTATATACTTCCTTCTATTTTATATATCTTTAATTATTCTTTCAAATGAAAACCCTATTGAGTACCCTTGCACCTCCTTTTGGGTGCAAGTGCTAGTTATATCGTTCTCATCACTTCTTTATTAAAACTGAATCATCACTAACTTTAATAGACGCACCTAAAATTTTAGAACTCCTCCCTATAAATAACTCTATCACTTTAATAATAATAAACAAATTAACTCTACACTCTATAACTGACTGCTTTTACAATTTGGATATTTTTAGCTTTTGCTTAACTGAGGCTATTGGGCTCCATCCAATTACTCGTCGCTCAATAACATAGTGGAAACTAGACAACATATTGAGTACTTGGACATTGTAATTTATCTTTAATTTTTGATGACTACAGGTTTTATTTCGATTCAACACGATGAAGAAGTCTTTTAAATCGCCTCAAGTACAAAGCATCAAGATTGTTTCTAGAAGGCCTAAGATCACCCATTGGGACAAATTGAGACCTCTGTTGGGGACCATTTTGAGATTGTATTTGGGCAATAAATGGTGTGGAAACTGTTCTATTTGGTGGAACTTGAAGAGAAACTCTAAGCTACTAGCATTGGTTCAAGGATGTTCAACAAAGAAGTGGGCCAAAGTGGGAATTAAAACTTTCAGGGACATCCTGAGTAGTGACAATCTTATTGATTGGACTAAACTTAAGGCCAGATTTTCCTTATGTGATTCTCAGAGGAAAACCTATCTTATGATTGTTAATGCTCTAGATGCTACTGGGTCAAAAGAAGTTTCTATACTCTTGAGTCATGTTCATTCTAGCTGAGATGGCTCGATTCTTCTCCCTTACACCTGATTAAATCCAAGCATGTTTAATCCTCGCTCTCCTCCAGTACTATTGTCCTTGGGCATCTTGATTCTTTTTGGAACCTATCTCTTACTCATTATTACTAGAAAAATATTCTCATAGAGTCATGGGCCAGGCCTATTGAACACAAAATTCTCTATTTTATTTGGAGAATGTTGCTGCAGAGGTTACCATTCACTAAACTAGGGGGAGCCTAATTGCTGTTCTGTTTGTTCTCATCCTGAAACTATTGATCATGTTTTCTTTCAGTGTCCCTTTTCTCAAGCTATTTGGAATATGTTTGGTTTTGTGTTTGATGAAAATGTCTATGTTGAGAACCTTATTTTTGTGATATTGCTATCAGGATTTAATTGTGTGATTTTGAGTCAAATTCATTGACCCATGTTTTATGAGTAGTGATTCAACATGAATCCATCTCTCATGAGAATAAATGGAACACTTAGCACTCATCGGACCTAGGTGATGCTCATAGGGGTGAAGCATCGGGACTTCCCAGGAGATCACCCATCCTAATACTACTCTACCCTAAGCATGCTTAACTACAAAGTTTCCTCCATGGTTAAACCTAAAGCTTGCAACCCCATTTGCAAAACATTATTTTTGGAAAAATATGTTGTCGCAACAAGTATCTTAATGTGTTTTGGTCTATCTTTTCTTCTTTCATACTATGATATCTTTGGAAAGTTAGGAACAATAATGTTTTTCAAGGTAAAGAAAGGATTCTTAGAGACTCATAAGGGATGACATTGCTATGATGGTTAAAACCATCTTCAAAATGAAGGAGGAATAGTTCCCAAAATTCATGCAGGAAGGGGAAGGACTATTGACCAAGAAGGTTCTGAAGTATGGATTCACTACTATGAAGGAGACAAATTGCAGCATTGTTGAAGATGACTTCAATGTCCCTTTTTCGTAGTTGGTGCAAAAAATCTAAAGTGAAGGCAATCAAAGGACAAGAAGATTAGAAGTGGAGGGGCCGAGCATGACATTTATACCTTCTTTGAGGTTCACTACTTTAGAGTCTATTGGTGAAGAGGAAGAGTAATATAGTTTTACTATTATATATGCTATAGTGTCATTTCTAGTGATGTAATATGCTATAAACTCTTCATTCCAACCAATGTGCTGATTTTGTGATTCACTGATACTCTGAACTGACTTGTAATCTCTTTTTGGCTCCTTGATATGCAATAGTAAAAAAGAATTTGATTATTTGTATTCATATTATATCACCTTTCTAATATGGATCAATATTATTTTTCCCATATTAGATTTGAGATCTATACTTCAAAATATCACCTTTTCCCCAATGAAAACTAAGTTTTCTATTTTAGCATTCAAGTCTTTTCATGTTGTTTTTGACTAGTGATTAAACTATTTAATGTTACCCAATCAGATTTTATTAATTTGATTAATATATCAAATTTCAATATTTGATATTATAAAATATACAACAGATAATATTTTTTAATCTATAAAATTAATTATTTTTTACTTGTTTCCTCCAATTAGAGCCGATTTAGCAAAAATTTCAATATTAGATAATGTAAATTACATAATAGATAACATTTTTAATTTAAAAATCTAATTATTTTTTACTTGATTGGTCAAAAGAAACAGGCCCCATAATTTATTTAATTTATAAATTACCTATAGTTTAATGATGTTATGATTTAATTTATAATAACCTTATATTTTAGAATTTTTAATTTTTTTTTCTAATTTAGTATTAGCTAGAAACACAATATTTATTTTTATGAATGTGTAAACTAATATTTTTAATATTTATCTTAAATTTTTTAAATGATTATAAAGTATTAAATAAATTGTAATATAGTAATATAATATAAATATGCTAATATAAAAAATATAGAAGGAATCCATAATAATTAAAGTAATATCAAGTTGAAAGACAATAAAATAAGGTCATGAGTAATAACACCTACTAGACATAACTACCAGACCAAGGAAAAAAATGTACAAGCTAAAATAAAAAACTATAAATGACTAACTTTTGTACGAGCCATAAAAAAACCCATCCATCACCAAAAATGACCTATAGATAGACCAAGATACCACTAGCAAAACAAAAATAATAATGAACTAGCAACATACTACCGCATCGACAAGCCTAGGAACTAGGCACTACAACCACTACACCAAATCAAACTAGCAACCACTATCCATCAAACAAAATCTTACACCATTTGGAACCAAAAAAAAAAAGGGACCTGTCACATACGACTCAAAGGAAACATAACACAGACCAACCCATTACCTTGGCAATTCCTTGAGTTGATCTAACAAGGAGAATTTAGGGGCCATAAAGGCCTTGTCTTGTAAAACCCTTGGGAGGATTCTTGATCACCTTCTTCCTTTTATGGAGTCTCCTCCTTTCTTTTCCTCTTCATAGATCTTTCCTCTAGTCGAACTAGAGGGGGTCTTGTGAGAGGTCTTGGAAATGGCCTTAAAAACTTGCTTATTGAGCTTAGGTACAATGTGAGGGGAGGACTAAATGACTACATTTAAATGGAATTCATGGAGTCTAAAGAAAATCCCTTGGTGTTTGGGAAGCGAGTCTTTAACTTTGCATTTTTCCACAAATAGGGAAACTGATGAATAAATACAAAATGGGAAATAAAATTAACCATTCCTTTAAAATGATTTAATATGGGGAAAATATGGGAATGGAACTAGTTGTACCTTCCTTCAAAAGTAATTAATTGAACAAGTGCTTTCATTAGGGGTTGCTACACCTCATTCATTGCCTCTTTGTTGAACCCATGATGAATCTTGGGAACTTTTTCTATTAGAGATAATTATCAACTAATTATAAAAGAAGAAAACTTAAAGTAGTGATAACACTATCATCAAAGTAGATTTGATCATGTTTAGAGCATAAGTTTAATATTTACAATGGAAGAGATTACAAATTTGAATGGCTTTCAAAATAGCACCATGTTGCCTTCTTTGAGCAACTCTAGAAACCTCTCCCTTGAAATTTCAATAATGATAATGAGATGTGAGATTGGGTGAGTTTTAGGAAAAACCTAGTAAGATCCCTTTGCCTTCCTTGGAAAAGGTCCTCACTCTTTCACTTCCAAATAAACTATAGAATTCATTAGTAAGAGAACCATAATTTTGAAAACAAATTGATATAAGTATGATAAATGTGTAAATCAATCATTGTTTTGTCACTGATATCAAACTTGCTACTTTCTGGTAAGACAATTGCTTATATGATTTTAGTATTGTCATTTATTTGATTGATGAAGAGGATTTGATCAAATGAGGTAACAATACCAACTAGAGGAAAAATTGAGTTATGATGTGAAAAGGAGTACAAGACTCAGTTAAAATAGTGATATTATAGAGCATTTATAATCTACTTAAGGTTGCAAAGGTTGGATACACTAATTAAGTTTAGAAGAACAAGTTATACAAAGTTTTTCTACCAAGCTTGACTAAGTGGATAATAGTTGCCGGGAAAAGTTAGTACAAGCTGAGTAGAAAATCAGTTGGAGCCAAGTGAATAAGTAATCTACAAACTTTAGTTGCCAACTAGATATTATTACTTACTTTAAACCATGCATAATAAAGCAATAAAGTGATGTTGAACAATAACACTAATAATGCAGAAAGATAACTCATGACACCATATTTTGTTAACTAGGAAAATCCCGGCCAAGGGAAAACCCTAGTGGGGATGATACCCACTAGATAATATACTAATATATATGTTCCTTATTAGAGGATGTACCCTATTAGGAGTCGATGAGAAGATTCAGTATAACTAGTCCCTATCAAGAGACTTTGAATCCCTATTAGGAGATTCCAACCCTATTAGGAGTTGTGGAATAATGTATGCAAGATGAGCCCACTTCCCAAACATGCAATTTAAACTACCATAAGAGCTCACTACTCAAACAAGTAATCTATTGTTATTTTCCTTCCTTCACAGATCTTTGATCTTCAACTTGATCTCAGATCACTAGATAGTTCATAAAAAACTTCACATTTATCACTTTCACAAAAGTTCGCTCTCTTTGTAATAACATGAATTCACAAGTTCACACACTTGATACACTCAATAGAACACTTCTTATTGCAAGAAATCCTTTGCATAAATACCATGCCTTTACATAAAATACTATTGGGTTAGCTAAGACCACAATTCACCTTTCCAATGTAATGCCTACCCTAGTTTGCATTTTGAAGATTGTTGTTGAACTCTTTTAGGCTAGTTTTATGTTGAGGATTAGTGACATTGTTTTAAGATTATCAGATATTGTTTTACATTCAGTTGATTATATGATGAGATTACTTGGTACTCTATATTTCATGTATGCATGATGATTATTCAATGATTTTAGTTATTGACAATGATTAGTTAGATGGATTATTATGTGTCTTCTTATGGATACTTACCCCATACTGCATGTGTATGGTGTGCATATTTTTTTTCTTTATGTATGACTTTTTTGATGTGGTTAAGGAAGGGAGTCGTAGTTACTTGCTAGTCGAGATCTACACAATGCACCACTTCCTACCATTTCTTGTTTAGCTTAGAATATTGTGTTTGTCCATGCTTGGATTTTATGCAGGTTGTAGGTACCAAGTATTGACTTCCCTGAATTGCTAGGATGAACGTACCCTATTGCATTATCTCAATGGTAAGAGAGGGGAGATAAATTCTTAAGTCCAAATCCTAAACCCTTAAGCCATTTGTCCTAATTGATAATTAGGACAAGTATTCGAGTCGTGTACCCTTCGAATGCGTCAGATGATGTCAATTCATGATTTTAACCCCTTAGTTTGATTTTGTACGTGTTTTGCTATGATGGGTTTTTGTATTTTACTTTACGAGTCTTTGGTGGATTTTCTATTAATTAAGCCTAATTAAAAGATTAAATTAATGATTAAATTGAATGGAAAATTATTATGACATTTTAATATTTAATTATATTTAATTAATTGAGAAATTAATTAAATAAAAAGAATTAATTTTGAAGATAAAAGTTATAGTATAAATTTTGAACGTGATAATATTTATTTAATTTAATAATAATATATTTAGAGTTCATTTTTAAATAAATGCTAAATATTATTATTATTTAAGTTAATAAATATTTTATCAATTAAGTTTCGAAAATAAAATTAAAAAGTGAAAATATATTTATTTAATAAAAGTTGTAAACTGGCATGATTTATGCATGAGATTGAAATATAAGAAATTAATTGAAAGATAAAACAAGTGAAATTAATAAAGATATTTTAATTGCATGATGTGCACATTAGTTTAAAACTTAATTAATTAATTAAAAGAGGAGTCAAGTAAAAATCAAATAAAGCAATTTAATAATTCATTAAACGTGCATGAGAAAAGATAAAGAAAGATAAAGAAAAGTTAATTTGGAGTTGAGTCTTGTGAGCAAGGAGTTCTCTTGGGTGAACGCACAATTAGTGCCCTGATTTGAGGAGAGAACTCCTTATCACCAATTGGGGGTTCGAGGGAGACAAATTTGGACGCAAATTTTTAGAAGAAAAATTGGGAAGCAAGTTTTGGAAGGGAAATTTTGGGAAAAATGTTAAGGAGAAGTTCTTGGATAGAAGCAAATTCCCTCACAATCTTTGGGTGGTTGCGTATTAGCATCAGGTTCAGGTAGGGTCTTGTGTTTTGATCACTAAAGGAATTATGTAATTCAATATATTCTGTCTACTTTGTGCTTGTTAAAAATTATTTTCTCAAATCTCATTGCATGAATCTGTTGCTCCTTGTTCTGAATCTTTTGCTATTTGATTTCATCTTTAAATCTGGATTAAAAAAAAACTATTTAGAAAACCTCATTCTCAATTGAAAGAAATTAGTTTAAATCAAGGAGGGTTTGAAAGAAATAGAAATTTGTATTGCAAATTTGTTGACTTCTTAGAAATTGAATAGGAAAGGTTCTAGGTTAAATGCAAGAATTTTAGTTGGTCATACTTAGTCTATCAGATTTGGGTTGAAATTTTTTAATAAAAAAAATAAAATAATGAAAATTAAAAATATTGTTTGAAATTAATTTATTAATATTATTAAAATTTAAATTAAAAAAATAAATATATTTAAAATCTGGCGGGGGTTATTTTATATATATATAAAATCTTTTATAAAATAAAATTATGGAAAAGAAACAAATTTTTTAAAAAATATTTTTTTAAAATGAAAAAAGCATATATTAAATATATACATGGGTTGGGTGGGGGAAACCCCACACCCTCTCCTCTTATTAATATCACTGGCACTCTTTGCTGGCACAGGGACTGCGTCAGCAATGCTGTCGTAGGCCCTGCATTAGCAGGAGGCCTCATGGCTGTGCAATTAAGACTACAATTTCCAAATCACATTAAATTTTTAATTTAAAAAAAAAAAGATTTTATTATATTAAATTAAATTAATTATTATTTCATTAACTATTGTTAATTTTTAATAATTTTATTATTAATTAATTAATTAAGTAATGAATTAGTATATTTATTTAAAAGGATTTTTAATTATTAATTAATTAATGATATATATATATATATATATATATATATAATAAAAGAATTTTGTTAATAGTTGTTGATTAATAATTAATTAATAATTATTAATTTAGTAATGTAAATGGATATTGGAACTAATGATATCATCTAATAATGATAATTATATTTAGTATTTAAAAATTCGAATATTAATAGGATTTGGGATTATTTTTATTTGATAATCAATTATTATTATTTTAATAATTTAATAAATGATTATTAATAGTTTTAAGTTATGATGTGATTTCTTTTATTATAAGAATGAAAATGGGTCAATTCATAGGGTAAAACTATGAAGCTTAGTAACTTGAAATATACATTAAACTAGAAACTGGAACCTTATTTTTAACTCAACAATATACTTTTAAATCAAAACCAAACTGTGTGATTATGATGTTTTCTATGTACTGTTTATGTTTTGGCTTTTGGGGTTGTCCTAGTCTTGACTAGTCTTAGACTGTTACTAGAGGCTCGGGGGGTTATGTGTTTGTGATGTCATGCTGATGTTTTGATCTCAATATTTTTAATGCAACCATGGTAATGTCTTTAGTATGCTCTATGATGGATTGATTTATTGATTGTTATTGCTTTCCAGTGTTCTTGTGTGAAGCTGAGATGTATGTATATGAGATACTTGACTTAACCATTTTTGAGTCATCGATCAATTATGTTTGATTTTCTTTCCAGTCGCTTGAGAGGATTGGGATGTGTTGAATGATTTATTCTTAATGATGTCATGTTGTGACATGTTTGACTTAACCATTTTGAAGTCTTTGATCAATATTGTTATTGGGATACTTTCTGGTTGCTCGTTGCGAATCAATGGATCTTGTGATTTATCTTGATGGTTTTCAGTTGCTTGTTAAGAAGTGTTGTGATTATTATGATTATCTTTTGGTTCTTTCTAGTTGTTTGTGGAGAACTGATGTGAATATTGTGGATTATCTTTTGGATGCTTTTTTGTTGCTTGTATAGGGCTGAGGTGATTTTATATGATTATTGATTTGTGCTTTTATTGAGCCTAGGGTAGGTTATCTATATGTAGTGTCAAGAAGTGGCTTGCAATGGGGGACGGAGGCCCTAAGTGGCTCCAGGGATAACCCATTGTAAGTTTTTTAATAAGTGATAACATTACACTAAATACTAACTTAAATGAACCTAATAATAGTTAATTGTATTTTCTCGCCCGTGCCACAAGTGCTAGTACAGACTAGGATGGGAGTAGAGAGAACACTTGGTTATGACCTTGCATTCTGTAGTATGCCTTGTCAGTACGAGATGATAATAGTGGTTGCATGGGGATCACTAGGGAGCTTGGAGTCCTAAGTTAACTGCCAGGGTAACTTCTACATGATTCATGCGATGACACTTTCTCGCTTACATAGTAGGTTTTCTATGTGTCTTGTGTGCCTCTGGGATTTAGATGTCGATCTATCTTAGACCCTTGAGTTAGTGTACTTTTAGGATTTCTTGGATTTACATGTATAGTGGATGATTGAGCATTCCGAATTAATTTGCCAAGAGGCATTCAAAACAAATGTATATTATGGACATTGGACTTTTAATTATTCTTTCATATGGATGTGGTAGTTATTAGATTTAGTATTAATTATATTTAAATGTGACTCAACATCATGGGATCCTTAAGGAATGTAACTTGTTATGTATTCTTTTAGTTGATTGTATGTCATTGCTTCTGTTACTATGTGCTTGATGTGCATGCTATTCTTTCTTACTTAAAAAATTTTTTTTTGTCAAACTTAGTAAAACTTTAGGTTAATTTTTTTGGATCCCTTTGCAGGGCATTATTGTTGATCAAATAAATAAGATTGACAAATGAGTGTCAACACAGTTAACAATTTTCATATTACATGTCAAGTACACAATGAGAGCCAAGCCAAAATTTCTTTATGTGCTGAGCAGAACTCATTTCAGTATAGAATTCAACATGTGCCGAGTAAATCAGAAGACAGTGTGTGCCAAACATTGCAAAGTTAGTAGGAATCGAGTGATTCAGGAAACAATAGAAGTCGAGAACATAGAAAACACAGTGTGTGCCGAGCATTGTGAAGTTAGTAGGAGCCGAGTGACTCAGGAATTAATAGGAGCCAAGTAACACAGGAAACACAGTGGATGCCAAACAATCTAGAATAGATGGTGCCGAGCATCAGTATTACTTTATGAGCTGAGCAATGCAGGATTAGCATAAGAGTTTGTGTCAATACGAACCAAGATATAAAACAGTTATTCATGACTCATGACAAAAATAAGGAGATAAGATCAAAATCCTTTAATTTACCTATGCGATCCTCATGCAGCCAATCAAAAAAATTGAAATTGCATGTAGCTAATGGGTGAATTTCTAGGGTTTGAGTGGGTACACTTTATCCAAGGATGCATAATGATTCGCTAATCTTTATAAGGGAGTCCTGACACCATTGAAAGAGGATTTGAGACAAGAAGGAATAGCAGAGGCTTTTATTAAGGTCATTAGCTTTGGTGTTAAAGATTAAGTGGAAAGGACAACAATTAGAAATTTAGTTGATAAGAACAAAGCAAGGGATATGAATGTATATCAGATATCAGGAGATCAAGATCAAGAAAAGTAGATCAAGCGCCTGTATTCAGCAATCAAGGATTGTAAGCTATCAAGTTTATTATACCTAATACTCTTTAGCCATTGTATTAGAAAGGAAACCCTATGTTGATAGGTTAGCTTAACAGCTATCTTGTATATCCTTTAAAAAAGGTGATTAAATCCTTTAACAGGGTAACACTTCATGTAAAGTGTTTGTAAATCCTTTAACTAGGTCACTATTGGCACAGTGTAAAGCCTTTAACAAGGAAAACCATTAGAAGTGGTTGAAATTAATTGCTGCAGTAATTTTGTGGGTAACATCCCCACCCTAGTTTTACCTTTTATTCTTGGAGGGTTTCTAGGTCACCAAAATCTCAAGTGTTATGTGGTGATGCATGTTTGTTTCACATGATTATTTAATGTTTATATGCATGCATGACAATTTTAGTTATATGTTATTAAGGGTATAAAAAGTGGTTAAAAGGCCAGTACTTTTGATTCACCCCCCCCCGCTCAGAAGATGTCTTCTCATTAAGACATTCCAACAATCGGTATCAGAGCTGAGCTCTCTCAAGGAGAAGCCTAATGGCTTGGAGGAAAAGATCTAAAGATGGGAGTCTTCAAACTTGGGAAGATCATTGAGAACCAGGTGATAGATGTGAGAACCAGGTGATAGATGTGCATCTTGCTCTAAACAATGTAGAGGAAGCTAAAGAGAAATTAAGTAAATCCTTAAAAAGAAGGAAGGAAATAGCTACAGCCAAAAATGATATTCAGTACAAGGAGATTGACACCACACAAGTATTAGCCAAAAAAGATTCCAAAGAATTTGATACAGAAATAGTAGAACTGATGGAGAAAAATAGAGCTCAAGCAGAAGAAATAAGAACTCTTAAGATAGAGAATGAATCACAGGCCATGATGATATGTGAAATCACTAAACAAAAGAAAAGAGTAGTTGAGGATAGAGTTATGATGGAAGATGACAAAATAAATCTTGCAAATAGACTTGAAGAAAAGTGTATTGAATTAACAAGGATCTCAAACATGTAGATGGATACACTTGCCCAAATGATGAACCTTCATCATGAACTCAATATGAAAGATATTGAGATCTCTACTTTGAGGATGTAGAATGAACAACTGTAGAATGAATTGAACAAAGAAAAAGAAATAGTAGAGAATCTCAACAGGTCAAGTGAAGCCATCAAGTACTTTGAACAGTTGCTAAAATCTCCAAGATCAACCCATGATACATCAGGACTTGGATACAACAACACTAAAGTTGGTGAACCATCAAAGAGTGCTACGCAAAGAAGTGGCAAAGATAAAGATTCTAAAACCACTTGTCATTACTGTAATAAAAAGGGGCATACTAATAATGTTTGCAGGAGTAGAAGGATCAATCAGCCTAACACACCCAAAAGCAAGGGTTACTGTCACAAGTGCAACATGCAAGGACATATGACACAAGATTGCAGGTCCAAAGTCACAAGGAAACAAAGATTTGATGGACATTGCCATAATTGCAAGAAGTATGGACATAGAGCCTTTGAATGCAGATCAAAGCCTATGTGGACACCAAATCAACATGTAAGAAGAGACAACTATGAACACCATTACAATTGGGACTACAATACAAGGCAAAGTTGTCACTATTGTCAAGAGTATGGACATATAACCTAGAATTGCATAAGAACACATTTCAAAGGGAACTATAAAAGATGGTTGAATCAAACTACTTGCTTCAGTTGCTTGAAAACTAGACATGTTAGCAGGAATTGTCCAACAAAGGCCAAGGCACCCAAGACTGAAGTAAATAAGGGCAAAGAAAAGATTGATGTGGAACACATTAGAGCAGACATGAAAAAGACATGGCAGAGAAAGGATGGATCAAGTACATCCAGTGAAAGGGTCACTTCACCCATGAGGTCAAGTGATCATTTCTCATCCAACTAATTGCAAGATAAAGCCTACAAGGCTGATACATGTAAAGAAGTATCACACATCAACCCTAAACCATGAAGAAGCACTGCAAAGTATAAATCTGCACGAGATAAGATGCTAAGACTAAAACTTGAATGATGATGCCGAGCTGTCTTTGGATGCCGAGTGAAACTGCTTTGGATGCCGAGTTAAGAAGTCAAGAGGAGGCCGATTTATTAACAAAGTATGTAGACGCTGAGTGGATGCTGAGTTGAAAAACCTTTGGAAGCCGAGTGACAGGTGTAGGTACAAAAATGCATTAAATGCAAGGTTTTTGTGTCGCTTAAAGGTGAAAATCAATTCATTTTTGAGCCATTCAAATGAAAAGCGATTACCAGGAGCATGACTAAGCAATTTTCAAGCTTTCAACCAGTGTTTTGTAGCAATTCAGCATCTACCCAATCGATCTAAGAATTTATCTAGATATTTCCTTCAAGTGCCGAGTTTTACAGTTTGCAAAGTTTGCTTTAATCATCAAACCCTAGTTTGGATATAAATAGCATCTAGTTCAAAGACAACCCAAGGGAAAGTGAGCCATGAGATTCAACTTGTCAGCAACAAGGTTAAGCAACCTGAGTTTAGACCTATACCAGAAGTTGCATATAAAAGCGATCCTGCTGGTGCCCTATCTGCCATCCTTGAAAAAGATGTAATGGTTCAGGATGTGCAAAAGTGCTATAACTGTAAAATAGGAGCCATAGGAGACTTGGAAATCTTTAATGCTTTTGAGAAACTCTGTGATAATGGTATCTTGAAAGATGAGTTCTCTATCATAGAGAAGAAGGGTTTAACCAAAGCCCTAGTTTTTCCAATCGTATTCAAAACTGAGTGGATACGCATAATACTTAGAAGAATCTATGATGGAGCATTTTGGTTAGAACAAGGACCAGTCAAGATTACCAAGAAAATGGTTCATAGGGTTACAAGTTTTCCAACCTTAGATTGGCCCAAGACATTGAGAAGTGAAAAGAAGGAAACAATTGAGAAGAACACAGGTGCAAAATGGAACAATAGAGGCATGACCATAGATACCATAACTGATCCCATTCTAGACTTTGCTATAAGGATCATATCACATAAGTTTTATCAATCCAGCAGGTTGAATAATGTACCCTACATAGCAGTGGATGTGGCATATAAGCTTGTAAAGAAAGACCACACCTATGATCTTGCATAGCTTATGTTGCAACAAATCAATGAAAATCTTGGAGTTATTAGAAAGTCCAAGGGAGCACAGTGTAAATTTGGTTCAGTGTTGGTTTGTATGTTCTTTTATGTGATGAAGGAATTCCCTTCATTTGGCAAAGTCAATTGGAGTCAAAATACAACCATTGTTGATCAAATAAATGATTTCATTGCACAAATGAGAGATAGCTTTGATGATCAAATGTCTATCTATTTTGATGATTTCAAAAATGTAATGAAGAAAAGAATGAGGATACCAGTTTCACTAGTGGAAGAGCATGTAAATGACATATGCTTTCTGATTGACATTGATTATTCTTACATTCAAGCAGTCCTTCTAAGAGAAAGATGGCTTAGACCATTGGGATATGAGCTTGATGTTGACCAAGCCTCTGTAGCCATCACATCATTACTTGCCAAAGAAATGGACAAATCTGCAAAGGCATTTGGAACATATGACACTTTCAAATCAAGAGTTGTTACATAACTCAAGACAACCACAATAGTGAAGAAAAAGGACAAGCTGGTAAAGAAGATAAAGAATAAATTTGGTGTTAAGGAAACAAGTGCAGCAGGTTTAGCAGAGGAGATCAGTGAAGAAGAAGAAGATGATGAAGAGAAAGATGAGGATGAGCCAGAACAAGGGCCACTTGAATTGTCACAAGGCCAAGGTGAAGACAAAGATGAGAGTGCTGAGGAAGAAGAAACCGAGGAAGCACCTATCAAAGGTAGAGTCATCAAAAGGAAGGAAAAGACATCTCCTGCTTCTGAGCCTTCACCAAAGAAAGCTGTTGTGCAAACACCCAAGAAGCCAACAACTAGAGCTACAACAAGGGCCTCTACACAAAAGGCTAAAGAGGAAGCGAAAAAGAAGAAGAAGTTAGTCAAGAAGGCATAGGAAGAGCCAAGGAAAAGGAAAAGATATGTGGCTCAACCTGATACTGATGAAGAAGATTAGACTGAAAAGGTAAGTCATCCTCCTAAGTCTTTAGTTGATATATTATGTGAGAAGATTAGGAATGGAGACTTAAGTGAAATAAAAGAGATTGATTTCAATAAGTTCAGTAGAGAGGAACAAAATAGCATAGAAGAATCAGTCTATGCACTAATGGCATAGTTCAAGGATACACCTCTTGAACTAGATGGACAATTGCCAAAAGAATTGTCTAAAATTGTGGAAGATAGATGGCATTTTTGTCTAATGATGGAGAAAGAGATGAGGGAATCAAACCTAGCAAACATATTGCTTGATTTTACAAAGGAACAGGTAACTCAAGTAGTTGAATGACATAATAAAAGGTTTACACCTAAATATAGGGCATTCTCCATCTTACAAAACAAAATTGAAGAAGTTGTACAAAGAACTACAAGAGCATGGAATAATTTATATAAGAAGACTGAAGATGTTCTTGAAGAGGAGTACAAAGAAGAAGCTGCCACTAAACCTGAGGAAAGAAGGAAGAGGAGAGAAGACAGAAGAAGAGAAAAAGGTTGAAGAGGAAGAAAACAAGAAAGAAAGAGAGGAGGAAGGAAAAGATGAAGACAAAGGTACTGATAAGAAAACAAGTGTGCAAGACACACAAATTTCACCTCCTAGTCCTCCTCACTCTACTACCACACCTGCAGAAATCATAAAGATTAAGGATGTTGTTGACACCTTATGTCAAAACATCAATCCATTAATTGTAGAGGATCTTACTAAGATCCTTGACCAAACAACTCTACAAGCACAATTGTGTACAAGTCCCATATTGGTCAGTGTGGATGATCTCCAAAAGTCAATAGAAAAACTTAAAGAAGCCAAGGTTTCACCACAAGAACCACCTCAAATCATTCAAACTATTGGGCTTACATTTCTACCACCTCCATCACCACTAAGAATAGCCATTCAAGCTCATCAGGAGCCGAGTGCAACAACAAAGGAAGTCACAGGTATAACAGTACAGACAACACATATACCTCCAGTAGTAGTGACACAAGAAGAAGAAGATGCCAAGCAAGAAGAAGAGGACAAAGAAGAAACAAAAGATAAGGAGGAGTTTGCAATACAAACTTCGGTTGAATTGCCAAAAATAGGAACTCCTACCAAACCTATTCAAGAGCCGAGTACTAAAATGATGACCTTACATGTCAGTACACCAAGCTCAAGTTCTACTAGGGTAGCCAAGACCATTCATTATGGGATTCCTGAGCTTGATGAAAAAATTAAAATACCATATTATGATTCAAGCACTCTAAATGATGAAAAGATGAATGAAATACAAAGTGCATTGGATAAGAGAAGGAGGCAAGAGGCAATGAGGAAAGACTACAAATACAAGCAGGCAATGAATGAGATCAAAGATATATTCATGGATGCCTTCAGCCTATAACCTCCATATGCAAACAAGCCAATTCTTGAGCAACTATTTGATATAGTTGACCAAGTCAATAATGAAGACCATGATACCAATGTAAAACTAATGGAATGGTCAGAAAAGAAGTTTGTAGGTGATGCAGGAGCATCTTGCATTGGAAAATTATTGGAAAAAAAAAAATTGTGGAGGAGAGAGAAAAGTGACGAAAATTAGAGGAGGAATAATAAAAAATAAAAAGGAGAAAAGAAAGGAAAAGAGGATTTTTATTTTCGAGGTGCATAGGTGGCATAAATAGAAAAAAAAAAAAAATAGTTGTCATTACATTAATCGAGGTGTGTAGGTGGCATCTTAGAAGCTTGTGGAAAGTTTCTTAAATCTTGCATTTAATATTTTTTGTGATCCATAAAGGAAATGTAATTTTCTAATTGGGCCACATGGTGGTGCTTAGTTGTAATTCTAGAAGGTTATGGAAGTTTTAGAAGGTTGTGGATATTGTGTAGGAGGAATTCTAGAAGGTTGTGGATAAGTCATGCATAGGGTGGTAAGTGCCTATTTAAGCAAGGCATATGAGCATTTCTAATCAAGCTCAAGGAGAAGCTCGAGAAGAAGGTGAAAGCTTAAGGAGTAGCTTGAGGAGTGGAAGCTCAAGGAGAAGCTTGAGGAGTAGAAGCTCAAGAAGAAGGTGAAAGCTCAAGGGGAAGCTCGAGGAGTAGAAGCTTGAGAAGGAGAAGCTTGAGAAGTGGAAGCTTGGAAAGCTTGGAAAGTTTCAAGGTGTGAAAGAGAAGTAGGAAGTGAAGAGTGAGTTTTCCTAAGTCTGTAGACAGAGCGTCGAATGTGAGGCAGTTTACATCAGGATTGTGGTCAACTTGTGAGTGTGTAGACAGAGCGCCGAATGTGAGGCAGTTTACACTTGGATCTTGGATAAAGTTGGAGAAGAGCTAGTGACTTCGGTTTAGAAACAAGGAGGTTGCTTGGTCGCTTGCAAGCACAAGTTGAGATCTTAGAGGTTTCTACCAGAGTGTGGATCTGGACTAGCTTAGGCTTGGATTGGATCTTGAGAGATCTTGGAGAAATGTTATTGTAATTGCTATTGGATTTTCAAGTATAATAAAATTGTCTTCATATTGTTGCATTCTTGGTTGTGATTTGGTAAGGGTGGTGTGGCCCTTCATCAGTGGTATTAGAGCATACCGTCATTTAGTGATATTAGAGTGTACCTCCATTAGTAGGTAAGGTCAACCGAAAGATAGCTAATAATATAATTTTGGGATAGGTTGACCTAGCTAGGAAATTGGATAATGTAAAGATTGTCTTAGGGAACATCTTTTCCCTTTATAGCAAATTGTGTGATTTTTTCAGGTTCACACAAGAAATAAAACCAAAAATTTTGAACCTTGAGAGTAAATTAAAGCTCTCCATTATGAAACTACCCTCAGATCCTACATAGAGTGCAAAGAAATTTTCTCAAACACTTCACACTCGGAGGGAATTAGCTGCATTTATCAACAGAAGAGGCCATTGTTAAAGAAAAGCTAATACAAATACAAGCCTCTATCACTCCTCACTTGGAAGTATTACACAAGGAGAAAATGTATGCAGAAATAGTCCTGAAGAAGGATCCAAATATTTCTACACATGAAGGACTTGTTGATCTAGCAGCAGAGCTTGCAACCCAACAAAAGTCATTGGATATTGCCTTGAACAACTGAGATGCATCTCTCAAAATACTCCTTGAGGTAAATAAGACATTTTTGGCCAAGCATGTCATTACCATTTAGGACCCTTTGACATCAGTGTAAAAAAGGGGGAGATAATATTCTAAGGGGGAGATAATATTAGAGAAATATATGAAAGGAGAAGATAAGAAGATAACAGGATCAGGATTAGAAATAGAGAACATAAGGCACAATGGGCACAAGACATCAGAATTCATGACATGACAAGGCATAATCAACTCAGGGAGAGTCATAAGGTATAATATCTTTTTGACATTTTGTTAGTGAAGAATGTACATATAAGGTTTAGATCATGAATGATCAGTTAAGTGTTTTTGACACTCATGTTAAAGGGGGAGATTTTTGTTCAAATAAATAAGATTGACAAATGAGTGTTAACACACTTAACCATTTTCACCATACATGTTGAGTACACAACAGAAGCTGAGCCAAAATTCCTTTATGTGCTAAGCAGAACACATTTCAATATAGAATTCAACATGTGCCAAGTAAATCAGAAGATAGTGTGTGCCGAGCATTGCGAAGTTAGTAGGAGTCGAGTGATTCAGGAAACAGTAGAAGCTGAGTAACATAGAAAACACAATGTGTGCCAAGCATTGTGAAGTTAGTAGGAGCCAAGTGATTTAGGAATCAGTAGGAGCCGAGTAACACAAGAAACATAGTGGATGCTGAGCAATCCAGAATAGATGGTGCTGATCATCAGTATTACTTTATGAGCCAAGCAACGCAAGATTAGCATAAGAGTTTGTGTCAATACAAACCAAGATATAAAATGGTTATGCATGACTAATGAAAAGATAAGGAGATAAGATCAAATCCTTTCATTTACCTATGTGATCCTCATGCAACCAATCAGAAAAATTGGAATTGCATGCAACCAATGGGTGAATTTCTAGGGTTTGAGTAAGTGCACTTTATCCAAGGATGCATAATGATCCGCTAATCTTTATAAGGGAGTCCTGATGCCGCTGAAAGAGGATTTGAGACAAGAAGGAATAGTAGAGGCTTTTATTAAGGTTGTTGCAAAGATTTGGTGTCATAGATTAAGTGGAAAGGACAACAGTTAGACATTTAGTTGATAAGAACAAAGAAAGGGATATGAATGTATATCAAAACTCAGGAGATCAAGATCAAGAAAAGTAGATCAAGCGCCTATATTCAGCAATCAAGGATTGTAAACTATCAGGTTTATTATACCTAATACTCTTTAGCCATTGTATTAGAAAGGAAACCCTATGTTGATAGGTTAGCTTACCAGCTATCTTGTAGATCCTTTAAAAAAGGTGATTAAATCCTTTAATAGGGTAACACTTCATGTAAAGCATTTGTAAATCCTTTAACCAGGTCACTATTGGCACAGTGTAAAGCCTTTAACAGGGCAGGCCTTTAACAAGGCAAACCACTAGAAGTGATTGAAATTAATTGCTGCAGTAATTTCATGGGTATCATCCCCACCCCAGTTTTACCTTCTTATTCTTGGAGGGTTTCTGGGTCACCAAAATCTCAAGTGTTATGTGGTGATGCATGTTTGTTTCACATGATTGTTTAATGTTTATATGCATGCATGACAATTTCAATTATATGTTATTAAGGGTATAAAAAGTGGTTAAAAGGCCAGTACTTCTGATTCACCGCCACCCCCCCCCTGTCATAAAATCTCTTCTCATTAAGACATTCCAACAATTACATCTAGTATTAGAGCCTGAGTTTCTACATGGGAGCTTTGGGTATATTGGAACGCCACTAGTTGTTAACAAGTTGAACAAAAAATGAAACTTTAAATTGTTATGTATATCTATTTCAAATTGAAACTTGAACTAGTTGAACGAAAACTTATACTTAAACTTTTAGTTGTATATTTTTCATACTTCAACACTTGGACTTCAAAACTGAAATTATCCTATTTTCAAAACTTGTGTCTTTTATCTATGCTTTACAATATAATGCTTTATGGTTATTATAGCACCTTGTATGTTTTCCAATGGATTAGGGATGTTGATCCTTTGTTTAGATTGTTTAGGGGACCTATTTCAGTATTTGTTAAAAAGGATGAATGTTGGATCAATATGGTTTCAGTTTACCATTAAACTAGGATCATATTGCTCTAAGTGTGTTGCAATGTTCTCAATGGGGTCATATTCTCCTATAGGGGGAAAGGGTTCATGGGACCCACACAGTGAGTTCTTAGTTTTACCTCTTCTTGTAGGCTTCTAGGAGTAAGCCTAAGTCTGGGGGGGTGGATATAGTGCCTGCCCTAGTTTGCATTTTGAAGATTGTTGCTAAACTATTTTAGGCTAGTTTTATGTTGAGGATTAATGACATTGTTTTAAGATTATCAGATATTATTTTACATTCAGTTGATTATATGATGAGATTACTTGGTACTCTATATTTCATGTATGCATGATGATTATTTAATGATTTTAGTTATTGAGGATGATTAGTTAGATGGATTATTATGTGTCTTCTTATGGATACTTAACCCATACTGCATGTATATGGTGTGCATGTTTTTTTTCTTTATGTATGGCATTTTTGATGTGGTTAAGGAAGGGAGTTGTAGTCACTTGCTAGTTGGGATCTACACGATGCACCACTTCTTGCCATTGCTTTTTTAGCTTAGAATATTGTGTCTGTACATGCTTGGATTTTATGTAGGTTGTAGGTACCGGGTATCGACTTCCCTAAATTGCCAGGATGAGCGTAACCTATTGCATTATCTCAATGGTAAGAGAGGGGAGATAAATTCTTAAGTCCAAATCCTAAACCCTTAAGCCATTTGTACTAATTGATAATTGAGACAAGCATCTAAGTCGTGTACCCTCTGAATGCGTCGGATGACACCAATTCATGATTTTAACCCCTTAGTTTGGTTTTGTATGTGTTTTACTATGACGGGTTTTCGTATTTTACTTTATGAGTCTTTGTTGGATTTTCTATTAATTAAGTCTAATTAAAAGATTAAATTAATGATTAATTTAATGAAAAATTATTATGACATTTTAATAGTTAATTATATTTAATTAATTGAGAAATTAATTAAATAAAAATAATTAAATTTGAAGATAAAAGTTATAGTATAAATTTAGAATGTGATAATATTTATTTAATTTAATAATAATATATTTAGAGTCCATTTTTAAATAAATGCTAAATATTATTATTGTTTAAGTTAATAAATATTTTATCAATTAAGTTTCGAAAATAAAATAAAAAAGTGAAAATAGGCAACAACCTACAATGCAACGGTAACTTGCAAGCCTCTCATGTGGTAGGTCTTGGGTTCGAATCTACCTTCACTCAACATATAATAATAATTAATCCAAGCTTTGGCCGTTTATCGATCAAAAAAATAAAAATTAAAAAGTGAAAATATATTTATTTAATAAAAGTTGTAAGCTTGCATGATTTATGAATGAGATTGAAATAAAAGAAATTTAATTAAAAGATAAAAACAAGTGAATTTAATAAAGATATTTTAATTGCATGATGTGCGCATGAGTTTAAAACTTAATTAATTAATTAAAAGAGGAGGTAAGTAAAAATTAAATAAAGCAATTTAATAATTCATTAAATGTGCATGAGAAAAGATAAAGAAAGATAAGGAAAAGTTGATTTGGAGTTGAGTCTTGTGAGCAAGGAGTCCTCTCGGGTCAATGCAGAATTAGTGCCCCAATTTAAGGAGAGAGCTCCTTATCACCAATTGGGGGTACATCTTCGAGGGAAACGAATTTGGACGCAAATTTTTGGAAGCAAAATTGGGAAACAAATCTTGGAAGGGAAATTTTGGGAAAACTGTTAGGGAGAAGTTCTTGGATAGAAGCGAATTCCCTCACAATCTTTGGGTGGTTGCATATTAGCATCAAGTTCAAGTAGGGTCTTGTGTTTTGATCACTAAAGGAATTATGTAATTCAATATATTCTATCTACTTTGTGCTTGTTGAAAGTTATTTTCTCAAATCTTGTTGCGTGAATTTGTCGCTCCCTTGTTTAGAATATTTTGCTATTCGATTTCATCTATAAATTCGGATTAAAAAAAAAGCTATTTAGAAAACCTCATTCTCAATTGAAAGAAATTAGTTTTAAATCGGGGAGGGTTTGAAAGAAATAGAAATTTATATTGCAAATTTGTTGACTTCTTAGAAATTGAACAAGAAAGGTTCTAGGTTAAATGCAAGAATTTAGTTGGAAAATTTAACCAATTGGTCATACTTAGTCTATCAGATTTGGGTTGAAATTTAAAAAATTAAAAATTAAAATAAATAAATAAATATATAATGAAAATTAAAAATATTGTTTGAAATTAATTTTATTAATATTAATAAAATTTAAATTTAAAAAAAAAAATTAAAATTTGGCGGGGGTTGTTTTATATATATATATATATATATATATATATATATATATATATATATATATATATATATAAAATCTTTTATAAAATAAAATTATGGAAAAGAAATAATTTTTAAAAAAAATAAAAATAAAAAGCATATATTAAATATATACATGGGTTGGGGAAATCCCACACCCTTCCCTCTTATTAATATCGCCGGTAGTCTCTGTTGGCGCAGGGATTGCATCAACAATGCTGTCGTAGACCTTGCATCAGCACGAGGCCGCACGACCTTGTAATTAAGATTGCACTTTCCAAATCGCATTAAATTTTTATTTTTTATTTTAAAAAGATTTGTTTTATATTAAATTAAATTAAGTTAAATTTATTTTATTAATAATTTATTAATTATTATTAATTTTAAATAATTTTAATATTAATTATTTAGTTAATGAATGAATTAGTATATGTATTTAAAAGGATTATTAATTATTAATTAATTAATGATATATATATATATATATATATATATATATATATATATATATATATAATAAAAGAATTTTGTTAATAGTTGTTGATTAATAATTAATTAATAATTATTAATTTAGTAATGTAAATGGATATTGGAACTAATGATAAATATCATCTAATAATGATAGTTATATTTATTATTTAAAAATTTAAATATTAATGGGATTTGGGATTATTTTTATTTGATAATCAATTATTATTATTTTAATAATTTAATAAATGATTATTAATACTTTTAAGTTATGATGTGATTTCTTTTATTATAAGAACGAAAATGGGTAAATTTGTAAGGTAAAACTATGAAACTTAGTTACTTGAAATATACGTTAAAATGGAAATTGGAACCTTACTTTTAAGTCAACAATATACTTTCAAATCAAAACCAAACTGTGTGATTATGATGTTTTCTATATACTATTTATGTTTTGGGTTTTGAGGTTGTCCTTGTCTTGACCAGTCTTAGGTTGGTACTAGAGGCTCGGGGGGTTATGTGTTTGTGATGTCATGCTGATGTTTTGATCTTGATCTTTTTAATCCAACCATGGTAATGTGTTTAGTATATGCTCTATGATGGATTGATTTATTGATTGTTATTGCTTTCCAGTGTTCTTGTGTGAAGCTGAGATGTATGCATATGAGATACTTGGCTTAACCATTTTTGAATCATCGATCAATTATGTTTGATTTTCATTCCAGTTGCTTGAGAGGACTGGGATATGTTGAATGATTTATTCTTGATGATGTCATGTTGTGACATGTTTGACTTAACCATTTTGGAGTCTTCGATCAATATTGTTATTGGGATACTTTCCAGTTGCTCATTGACAACTGATGGATCTTGTGATTTATCTTGATGCTTTTCAGTTGCTCATTGAGAACTGTTGTGATTGTTATGATTACATTTTGGTGCTTTCCAGTTTCTCATGGAGAATTGATGTGAATATTGTGGATTATCTTTTGGATGCTTTTCAGTCACTTATATAGGGCTAAGGTGATTTTTATATGATTATTGATTTGTGCTTTTATTGAGCCTAGGGTAGGCTATCTATATGTAGTGTCAAGAAGTGGCTTGCAATGGGGGACGGAGGCCCTAAGTGGCTCTAGGGATAACCCATTGTAAGTTGTTTAATAGGTGATAACATTACACTAAATACTAAGTTCTTGCCCATGCCTTGAGTGCTAGTACAGACTAGGATGAGAGTAGAGAGAATGCTTGGTTATGACCTTGCATTCTGTAGTATACCTTGTCAGTATGAGAGGATACTAGTGGCTGCATGAGAATCACTAGGGACCCTAGAGTCCTAAGCTAACTACCAGGGTAACTTCTACATGATTCATGCGATGACACTTTCTCACTTACATAGTAAGTTTCCTACGTATCTTGTGTGCCTCTAGGAGTTAGATGTCAATCTGTCTTAGAACCCTTGAGTTAGTGTACTTTTAGGATTTCCTAGATTTAGAGAGTACTTTCGTTATGTGATTTGATATCCTATTTGGGACTTTAGACTATCTCCTTAGCACGGTGGCCATTTAGGTTCCACACGGTCAGGTGGTAGTGCTTTTTTACTCTTACCATTGAGATTCATCCATAGTCACCATGGTTGGAGCTACTTGGGATGTTATTTATCATGTTTAGATGATGTTATTTATTGACACATTTCTTTATATTGATGATTAGCATGTTAGATTTCCTTATGCTTATGTAGTAGTATGTTTAGGAGTAACGTCCCTATTATGATAGTACCAATGATCTGATCAGTGGCTTGGGATGTTACGCACGGGGGATGGCTAGGGCCCATGATGGTCTTATGATGCTAATGATGGTTAGGAGGAACCAAACACTTAGTTATGTTTTATGATGGATAGTTGTATTTCATGTTGGGTGTTCATATCTTTTATGATGGATGGATGTATCATGTATGGTGGATGGTTTCTTTTATTTTACTATACTTTGTATCATGGACTCAAGGATGATGATGTATCTTTATTTCTATTTCTACAAATGTATATTCTTTTAGCCTTTCATACCTTGTGACATGTACAATGGATGATTGAGTATTCCGAATTAATTTTCCAAAAGGCATTCAGAACAAATGTATATTATGAACATTGGACTTTTAATTATTCTTTCATATGGATGTGGTTGTTATTAGATTTAGTATTAATTAAATTTAAATGTCACTCAATGTCATGGGATCCTTAAGGAATGTAACCTGTTATGTATGCTTTTAGTTGATTGTATGTCATTGCTTTCGCTACTATGTGATTGATGTGCATGTTATTCTTTCTTACTTCAAAAAAAAAAGTTTTGAAAACTTAGTAAAACTTTAGGTTAATTTTTTTGGATCCCTTGGCAGGGCGTTACATCCAAGTTAGAGTATAGATCTAGGATGTCATCCCTAATTGGACAAGTAGATGTTTTGCAAACAAAATAATTCTTTCCTTAAATTTTACTGTCCTACTCCATCAAAACATGATTAACTCTATTTTGTACAGTCTGTACAAACTTTCAAGGTTATACACATCATTACCAACATGTATACTATCTCCATGTAACTTCACTTGTCATAATATAATGTCTGCAACATGTTATAAGAAAAATAATACACTGTTGTAAACCAAATTCTATACTTTGACAATTTTCTAATAGCCAAATACTAAGTATCTTTATTTTTGAGGTTTCCTGGCAATATTAACATCATTTGTTGCCATTAATAACAAAAATTACATATCACTATTAGCCCATTGTCAACAATTTCCCCTTTTGGCATTACTGGCAATAAAATAGGGAAAATTGGCTAAGTGACAAAAATAAACTATCAAAATAAACATTACATCTATTAAAACTTTACAAATATGCCCCCCCTTACAATATACTTCATACTACACATGTATCACTCCCAAAAATCTCATGTATACAATTTTCACATACATCTCTCCCCCTTTGACATCAATGACAAAGGTCAAAATGTCAATATATTGTCCAAAAACTGTTTAAAACTGTTGTCCTTTCCTTTATGTTGAAATAATCTTCATACAATCATCAAAAATGGTCTTCAAACTATCCATAACTTTTTTCCATGTTTCTTTGGTAGACTCTATTGATGTGAGAATTGCCCATAATGTATATGATGCAATCTCAACTGTATTGATATCTGAATACAAAAAGTTTGTATATGTGTCCTTGGCCTTGACACATTCTTCTAGCTATTTCTCAACAAATGATAACTTCAGAGTAATGGATTCTCTAAAACCAAATGTTCTCTTTAATATCTACTCTTTTTGAAGTTCCAGTTTCTTGATATTGCTATGAACATTGGCAACTTGACTCTCAATATCATCAAATTTGCTAGATGGGTGCTGGATTAGGCTATATAAAGCCTCTAGCTCATTCATCTTTGCCTCTAACTGTCTATCCAAACCCTTAGTCAGTTTGTATGATAAGGTACACTTAACATACCAAACTTTCCCTTCCTGCACATTTCCAAAGTTCTTTTATGCATGTATTAAGATTGACTAATTCACTCTTGATGTTCTAGCAGATGGTGCTAAACAAGTTAGCATCATGGGAAATTTGAGCTTTTGCCTCTACAAAATTCAACAAATTAGTAAACTCTCCATCAAAAGATTTTAGCACTTCTTGTGCTCTTAGTTCAAGATCTGACTCAGTGTGTTGTACTGTCAAAGTACTGTGCAATCTGTCAATCACTTCCATTAGTGATCTCTGCAAACTTTTCACTATCTTATTCTTTTGTAAAAGTTTAGATAAAGATGAAATCAGATCAATCTGATCATCATCATCAGTAGCCAAACTTGCAAGAGAGAGAAGAGTAGATGAACTAGATGGTTTAGTCTCATCCTCCCTCTATTTCTTTGCTGCTTCCTTATCTTTCCTCTCTTCCTCTTCTTTCCTTTCCTTTTCCTCTCTTTCTTCCTTCTCTTCAAATCTTTTCCTTTCTTCTTCCTTTGTTTTCCTTTTCCTTTCTTCTTCTGCAATTCTCCTATTATCTTCATCTTCCTTTCTTTTCCTTTCATCCTCAAGAAATTGTTGCTTGGCTTCCTCTATCTACTACTTTCAACTTCTATTAGACTCTTCTCTTCCTCAATTTGTTTTGACTTTTCTTCAACATCCTTGGTGTTTGGTATATTTGGTTTGGAACCACCAAATAGATTGGTATCATCAATGTTAAGAGTAACATTGGTTTGATCAATCTTCATAGTGTCACCACTAATTGACACTTTCGAGGTTCTAGGAGTTGGAGGAGATGCTACTCGTGATTCTAACAACATTTGACTGATAGCTACTGCAGTCTCCTTTCTCAACTCATCCTTCTCTCCAACCATAAATAAGAATTGCCTCAACTTATTTCTTAAGTATGGAGTAAGGTTATTCAACAATCTCTTAATTTAATCTTCATCATCAATCTTGTAGATGGTTCTTAGCATAGACTATAATGTCCCATTCTGAATGTCCTTCAAATTACTCTTAATTTCCAATTTAAGATCTTATGAATCACTTCAAGTATGTGTTCTATACTTGGAAATATATAGGATTAGTATTTATTCTCAAGGGTTTCCAAATTCTTAGTAATTTATACACATATAGGAAATGATAACTTCATATATAATATATAATTAGGAATCTTTCTCAATTATATATTAACTTGTGCTACTCTCTATTATAACTTTATGCCCCTTTCACCTTAAGCAAACTAAGCTCACAACTTATTATTAATATCCTCTTTACTTATGGGTCTCCCTTATAACAATGACCTTTTATTATTAATGTTCACTCCTTATATACTTCTTATATTAATTCCCTTGGTATAATACTCTATTTGCTTGCTTCTACCGATTGTGATGTTATGACATTAGGTTCATGTGATGCATCCAATGGTTTCTAGTTAAGTGTTGACGTGTCACTTTGCTGATGCTACCCTTGGTCCTCATTCCTATGCCTTTTATCGTGAATGGGATATTCAATGCTTCCATTGTTTGTACTCTATTTGGATATGCCAACGGGATGATGTGTCTATTATCCTTGAGTTTTGCACTTCTTAAATGTTTGGAGTCTTCGATATTCTCCACAACTTCCTCCACGTCTTTGATATGCGAGTGGGATATTCCACGTCTTCTCTCACCAAAATGGGACTTGGTCTTGCCCTGTCGTACCACCTTCTTTTTATTCCCCCAATGTGACTCAGTTTCTTCTGCTCCTGCCGTACTACAGCCCTTTGCATTTATATTGATATGGACATCAACCTTGGTTGGACGTGTCCCTAGATTATGTATTGACTATTAGTATATGGATTTAGGTAATGATTTAGGTTAGTATGTTTCTTATTTTGTTTATTAGATTTATATTTAAATATCTATAATGGAAATACAATCGGTTAGGCATATTTATTAATGTATATTACTAATAATAATTATGGTTAGGAATAACATAAATTTATAATATTATGAATAATATAAATAGTTAAGTAGAATAAATGGACTATAGATATTTATCTATATAGTTGTCAATAATGTTTCTTGTGTGAATAATCGATGATATATATTTCAATCATATAATAAAATACTATTATATTTTTGTTCAGTTTTAATTGTAAGATTTCCTTTTAGGAGGGGTCATGACATAGACTTCCGAAGTTCAAGATCTTCTTCTCTTGCTGGAGTTTTCTTCTCTATAAGTCTCTCATAGACTTTCTGGTTCACTACTATTTTTATATCCTTCATACTCAAATCATTTGCAATGATATGTCTCACAGTATATATATCAATTTGATCTTTTTCAAAATTATTGTATAGATCATCAAACTTGTTCATATGAACCAAGTTTTCCTTATTTGCAATTGCTGTGTATATCTTCTCAATCTTTGACTTCCATGATTGTCGAGCTTTTTGTGCTACTTGTTTAGGTGGAGTCACCTTTTTAGCTTGCTTGGTTTCCTATTCTTCAACCTCTTCATCATCACTAGACTCAATTGCCAACAATGCTTTCTTCCTCTTGCTAGGTCTTGTAGCCATCTATTTGACTCTCTTAGTCTTAGTTGACACTGCTTCAACCAATCTCTCTGATTTTCTCTTGTGTTCATTGGGTTGAACATCAGACACTGCTGCATATGGTATGCTCTCAACTGAGGTTGTCTCAACAACTAAAACTAAAAAGGGTTGTATGTTCAATACACCTTGCTTCATTGTCTGTCTCACGGCCTCAGATTCACTCTCTATCATTCTGGCCTCAAATAATTCCTTCTTCATTATTGACTCAACCTTCTTGTGAGATGCCTTCTCCAAGGTTGCTTGATGAGCATGTTGAATGATGTCATCATACATTCCATATCTATACTCTACTTTATCTCTTTCAGAATTTAACAACAAGTCAATGTAGCCAACTACAACATCATCACCCAACTCATAACTCAAAGGATCTAGAAATGTCTCCTGAAGTTCCATTGCTTAAATGTAGGTGTGATCTGTATCAATTAATATACAAATGTCTTTTGTGAACCTATCCACAATTGTAGGTGAGATCCTAAATCTCTATTTCATCTCATTTTGGAATGTTCTTATAATCAAATTACCACTATCTAATACCTTATCTGTAGGGTGCCTTCTGCATACCTCTATAATCTTTTCCATAGTGCATATGTCACTACTCATTATATCTGTTATTGACAAGTAATGAAATCTCTTTAGTACATGAAAGAATATGTGATTTATCAGTGATTGAAATCTAAACATACCATTCTTTTTTCTTTTAATATTTTCAAGTTTCTTGAAGAGTTGCATCCTTAGTATTTCACTCAAATTTACTTGTTCTTTCTCTATACACATATTTTAAGCCACATAAATAAATCCAGTTGAAAGTTCATCTATCTTAGAACTTGCACAAACTGAATAAGCAATAATTTTGCTAAGAAATTTCACATTACCCTGCTTGATGGAGCTAATTACCATGGATTTCCCATTGTATACTACCTTAGTGTAATTTTCCACTTTCTTCTTAACCATCTTTTCACCTATGGGTACACTGCCTTGTTTGCTAAGACCAGTTACCTCATGAATTAGGTCAGTCGAGATGTCTACTACATTATCTTGCATCCACAATTTTCCATCATGTATCCTACTCAATATGATTTGAGTCCATTCATCTGTATCTAGCTCGTGGTAGAAATGATACCTAAACAAATCAAATTCCTTTAAGTGTTCAAATCTGGGCTTCATTGCCATGTCATGGTTTAAAACTATTTCCATATCTTTGTTCATATATTCACTGCCAATAGACTCAAACTTGTAATTCAAATAATTTTCTACACCTTCCAGATAGACTACGTTGTTTGGAGTGATAGACAATGTAAAGTTAGGGTTTTCATCACTAGGTTTTACGAAAACTACCTTAAAATTAGTTCTATCCTCATTCTCAACACTGTGAACAACAAACATATCCATAATTCTTATCAATAATATCTTTTACTAAACAAATATTGTAGAAAAATGATGAAATACCTCTTTCCAAAAATAGGGTTTGCCTTGAGATTTCTTTGACAAGTCACTTCTGGATGCTCTTCACTTCAAATGTGTTTGCAATGAAGTAAAATTCAATTCTGTACTCCATTTATGCATAAACTTGAAACTTGCATTTATTGCATACTTCGTAAATATGAAAGAGTTGCTATTGGCATTCTACAATCAGATAACTGTCAAGAATCATCTGTTTGATCTTCAAATGCCACTTGAGGTTTACTATAGCCTCCTTCCATCATGAAAATCATCCTCAAGTCTTTGCATTTTGAAATTCTCTTCAAAAATGTACTTTTCATCTTTTGTTATAGAATCAACTTTTACTGTAATACTAGTTACTTTGAATTCCATCATAACTTGTTTAAATGAGCTCCAAATCACAAGCAAGCTTAGGTACCATCCAAACACAACTGGATACATCTTTTCCCAACTTCACTACCTTTAATTCGGTCTTTGAAGTTCTCAAATTCTGATGTTGTAAACAAGCTTAATTCAACTTGATTGAATCAAAATCAATAACTAACTTTGATCTTTCTATCTCATCATCATCTAACTTTTCTTTTGAGATATTTGTTCCTTTCATGAATGCTTCATTAAATTCTTTTCAAAGTTCACTAACAATGTTTCTTTGTTCTTCATTTTGTCTACTAGTTTTAGAGTTCCTTTCCTGGTTCCTTGTATCATTCCTTCTATTTTTGAAGTTTCTTCCATTGTTTCTTCTATCTCTGAAGTTTCTATCCATTCTGTAGTACTTCATTGTGTGTTCGAAGTTATTTCATAACTGACATATAGGTGTTCTACTTCAAGGATTTTGATGATCATCAGGTGCATGACAATTCTAAGCAATGTGTCCTAAAATGTTACACTTATAACACACAATCTTTCTTCTATCATCATAAGATATTCTTTCTCTCAATGTTATTTCATTAGATCTTCTTCTATCTATAGGGTTAGTATTTATAGACATTCTACTATTTCTTCTATCGTTATCATACCTAAGTTTCCTACAATCAATTGCATTATGAGCCATACCATGACAATTATGGTAATAAAAGTCCTTAACATAATTACATGACTTATTAGTACAATATTTTTTTATATGACCTATTTCATTACATAAAAAACACTTATCTCTAAATTCATGCTTGGTTGTCTTGGGAGTCTCCACTTGCTTTGGTTCATCCAAGGTTTCAACTTCATTGATTTGCTCAATTTCTTTTGGTTTCTCAGAAGATTGACTGGATTCAATCTTATCATTAGATTTTTCTTTTTCTTTTGGATCTTATCTAATCTTAGATTTCTTTGTAGACATGTTAATTAGATAACCAAGACTAGTCTTGTCATAAGAAGGTCTCTGTATTGACAGAGAATCATCAATCTTTTCTCTACTAGAATAAAGTTTCTCAAGCTACTATTTGCACTATGTTAATTCACCTTTCGCAACAGTATTGTACTTATAGAGTGCTTCATGATCTTCTTTCAATGTTTCAAACTCAGATGTTTTCTTTTCAAGACTTGCTCTCAGATCTGCATTTTTAGTCTTCAAATAAGATTCAACTTTTCTAGGATCATTTCTCAAAGTCAACTTCATATTTGTAATCTTTAACTCATGCTTCAAGATCTTGTACTCTATCTTCAACTTTGAATAGTCATCATCAATAGTTCCAAATTTAGTAGATTCAGGCTTTGATTTCAGATGTTCAATCTTTTCTTTCAATTGACCAATGTATACTTTGGAGTCTTCATATGTATCCTTCAACTTATCTCTTTCTTCAGTAAGGAGATTAGTTTGTTCAAGAGATTCTTCAAGGTTCTTCATCAACTGTTCCATATCCATAGGGATCTTACTTAAGTTGTTAAGTCTCTTCAAAGTAACTAAGCTCTGATACCAATTGTTAGAAATAGGGATTACTAAGAGTTGGGGGGGGGGGGGGGGTGTGGGGCGGTGAATCAGTAATCTACAAACTTTAGTCGCCAAATGAATATTATTACTTACTTCAAACCATGCATAACAAAGAAATAAAGTAATGTTCAACAGTAATAGTAACAATGCACAATGATAACTCATGACACCATATTTTGTTAACTAGGGAAACCCTAGCCAAGGGAAAACCCCAGTGGGGATGATACCCACTAGCTAATATATTGATATATGTTCCTTGTTAGAGGATGGACCCTTTTAGGAGTCAATGAGAAAATTTAGTATAACTAGTCCTTGTTAGGAGACTTTGAATCCCTGTTAGGCAATTCCAACCCTGTTAGGAGTTGTGGAATAATGTATGCAGGATGAGCCCACTGCCCAAACATGCAATTTCAACTACTAGAAGAGCTCACTACTCAAACAAGTAATCTATTGTTATTTTTCTTCCTCCATTGATCTCTAATCTTTAGCTCAATCTCGGATCACCAGATAGTTCATACAAAAGTTTTCATATATTGCTTTCACAAAAGTTCACTCTCTTTGCAATAACATGAACTCACAAGTTTGCACATTTGATACACTCAATAGTACACTTTCCATCATAAGAAGTCCTTTGCATAAATACCATGCCTTTACATAAAATACTACTAGGTCAGCTAAGACCAAAATTTACTTTTCCAAGTTAGAGTAAATATATAGGATGTCGGCCCTAATTGGACAAGTAGATGTTTTGCAAACAAAACAATTCTTTCCTTCAATTCCACTATCTTGCTTCAACAAAACATGATTAACTTTGTTCCGTACAGTCCATACAAAATTTTGAGGTTATACAACAACATCACCAACATGTATGCTATTTCCATGTAACTTTTCTTGTAATAATATGATTTTTGCAACATGTTATAAGCAAAACAATACACTACTGTAAACCAACTTCTATACTTAGACAATTTTCTGATAGCCAAATATTAAGTATCTTTATTTTTGAGGTTTCCTATCAACATGTACACCATGTGTTGCCATTAATGACAACAATTACATATCATTATTAGCCAATTGTCAACATGTTGAAGATTGTCTCTGCCCTAAGCTATGCTGAGTTTGATGATATCAAAAGTCTTGACAGTGCAAAGATAATGTGGGATGCTCTACACACTATCTATGGAGGTGACAAGAATGTTCTAAGAGCCAAATTTGAGAATCTTAGAGGTAAGTTCATTGATATGAGAATGCTAGAAGGTGAAAATATTGCTCAAAGATAAAAGATGTTGTTAATGCAATAAGAGGAGCTACTAGTACAATAGATGATGATACAATACTAAGAAAACTTTTGAGAATATTGCTTCCTATATATACTATTAAAGTTTCTACAGTACAAGAACTAAGATGTATACTAGGGAATACTCTAAGTCTTGAAGGTATGGTAGGTAGGTTCACTACTTTTGAGCTATCTAACTTTGATAATTGTAAACCTAAAAATATGGAATCTTCTTTCAAAGCTAAGTTGTTATTAAAGGAATCTGATGAGAAGAAGAAGAAAAAGGCAAAATATGTGTCCAATGATAGTGATATAGATGAGGAAGATGTAGATCAGCATGAAGCGCTATTAGCAAGGAGATTTCAAAGAGGTAACAACAAGTTTAAAGGTAATTTACCCATCATGTGTTTCAATTGCAATGAGGTTGGTCATAATGCTACTAGATGTCCAGAGAAAAAGAATTACAGAGGTGGTGAAAAGTACAAAAGTAAAAGGGATGAAGATAGAAAAGACTACAAAGACAAAGGCAAGAAGTCTTGCTACATTGTTGAAGAGGAAACAGAAGATGGATATGAAGATCATGATGATGAAGTGGTGTATGTTGCAATGAAGGATGAATCTGATGAGGATGAGGCAACTACACTAGTGTCTTGTGTGACCAAGAATGATAGATGGATCATTGACAGTGGATGTTCACATCACATGACTGGAGATAAAAGTAAGTTCATTACCTTGAATTATTATGATGGAAATAGTGTAAGGTTTGGTAATGATACACCATGTCTGATAAAAGGAAAAGGTTCAATCAATCTCATAGAAAAGATTTTATGTGAAAATGCTTACTATGTTGAAGGACTTAACTACAATCTATTGAGTGTGTCACAACTAAATAATTTGGGATGTAAGGTTGGGTTTGAGAACAAAATTGATAAGATATATGATCCTAATGGAAAACTAATTGGAAAATGTGATCAAACTAGAGGTAATCTATTCTACCTTGATATAGAGGATGCTACTTGTTTAGTTGTAGAACTTGATGATGTGTGGCTATGGCACAAGAAGTTATGTCATGTTAATTTTGATAACCTAGTTAGTATCAATAACATGAGAAGAGTTAGAGGTTTTCCTAAGTTTAAAAATCCTAACAATATAATTTGCAAACAATGTCAGTTAGGAAAAATGACAAAGTCAAGTTTTAAGAGTAAGACTCATACCTCTAAAGGATATTAGATACTGTTCATACTAACTTGTGTGGACCAATTGAAGTGAAAAGCTACAAAGGAGACAAATACATTATGCTTCTTGTTGATGATTATTCTAGAATGATGACAGTTATGTTTCTAAAACAAAAATTTGACACTTTCGAAATGTTTAAGTGGTACTTAGCAAGAGTTGAGAAAGAAATAGGTAAAAGTCTAAAATGTTTGAGATCTGAAAGAGGAGGATAATTTACATCAAATTAGTTTGAGATGTTTTGTAATGACAAAGGAATAAAAAAATAGACATCTGCTCCTAGAACGCCTCCACAAAATAGAATTTCTAAAAGGAGGAATAGGTCTATAATGGATTGTGCTAGGACACTCATGATGGAGAAGAATGTTGCTCTAAAATACTAGAGAGAAGTTGTAAGTACAACTATTTATACCTTGAACTGTGTATAAGTGAATAAAGGTACTCATTCAACACCTTTTGAACTATGGTATAGATAGTCACCCAATGTAAAATATTTTAAGGTATTTGGAAGAAAGTGTTACATTCTCAATGATTTTAGGAATGGTAAACTAGATGCAAAAAGTGAAGAAGGTATATTTCTTGGTTATTCCACAAGAAGTAAAGCTTATAAGTGTTTAAATAGTAACACCAAAAAAGTTGTGGAAAGTGCTAATGTGAAATTTGATGAATATACAAAAGTATATGAGGCTGAACCTATGAAGGAAATAGAAGAATACAAATAATTTGTATACTTTTATGAAGGTATGCCTACTAAAGAAGATACTATAAATCAATTTTCAAACCAATAACAAGTTTCAGTGATTGCCTTTTTGCATACAATGAATGTCAAGTTTCATTCAAGAATCGAGCTACATTCAGGTGTCGAGTTACAAAATAAAGTTGAGGCACATTCTAATTTAGAGATTAGTGTACATGAAAGAGATCTTGAACTACCTAATAGAGAGGTACATAGTAATTTAGAAGTTGAAAGAGAAAATGTAGAAGCCAGAGCTGAACTAAGATTGTCTAAGTATGTCAAGAGACATCACCCTACTGCACAAATCATTGGAGATAAAGATTCTAGACCAATGAAAAGGAATGAGTTGAGAAATGATACATGTTTGCTGAGCATGCAAGAACCTAAAATAGTGAAAGATACCTTAGAAAATGTGGACTAGAGTAAAGCCATGGAAGAAGAGATTGAACAAATTGAGAAAAATAAGACATGGATTCTAGTTCCTAGACCAAAAGACAAAAATGTGATTGGTACCAAGTGAGTATATAGAAACGAGTTAGATAAAGATGGTGAATTCATAAGGAACAAGAAAAGATTAGTCTGTAAAGGACATGCACAAGAAGAAATGATAGATTATGGAGAGACATTTGCTCTTGTTGCAAGACTTGAAGGAGTAATAACTTTGCTTGCTTACTCTACATACAAAGGTTTCAAAATTTATCAAATGGATGTTAACTCTACATTTCTGAATGGTATATTGGAGGAAGAGGTTTATATAGAAAAACCAAAATGATTTGTTGATGCTAACAACAAAAATATGGTATGTAGACTACACAAAGCTTTATGTGGTTTGAAGCAAGCACCAACGACATGGTATGAGAGAATTCATAATTATCTTGTGAAGATTGGATTTGAGAGGACTAATGATAACAAAAATCTATACTTGAAGACAAAGAAAGGCAAAGGTATTTTGTTATCTGAACATTGTGTTGATGATATCATATTTGGATGTCAAGATACTTTATATAAATCTTTTGCAAATGAAATGAAGAAACATATTGAGATGTCTATGTTTGGAGAGATCAAGTTATTTGTGGGTTTGCAAGTACATTAGATGAAATATGGTATATACATCACTCAATCAAAGTATGTTAAGGAGATACTGATTTTTTTTGGATTGGAAGATTCCAAGCCAGTAACTACACCTATGGTGATAGGACATAAATTGTCAAAGAATGATGATTCAACTGAGGTGAATCAAACATTATACAGGTCTATGATTGGTAAATTAAAATATGTAGTACATAGCAGATATGATATTGTATTATCTATAGGGATAGTTGTAAGATTCTCCACTAATCCTAGGGAGAATCACTTGATGGCAGTAAAAGGAATAATGAGATATCTAAAAGGAACGAAGGAGTATGATCTATACTACAACAAAAATGAAAAATTTGAATTGAGAGCCTATACCGATTCTGATTGGGCTGGAAATATTGGTGACAGAAAGAGCACCAATAGAGGAGCATTTTTTAGGCAAACAGATGGTTACATGGACTAACAAGAAACAAAACTACATTTCTCAATCTACTGTTGAAGCTGAATATGTTGCTACTACAGTAAATTGTATAAATATTGTATGGATCAAACAAATACTCAAAGGTATGAAGGAGGAAATCATTGAACCTATGATACTTTATTGTGATAATACAAGTGCTATAAATATATCAAAGAATCTTGTGATGCATACAAAGACTAAGAACATTGCAATCAAGTATCATTACTTAAGAGAATAGGTTCAAGATAAAGAGGTGAAGATGGAATATGTCAACACCAAAAAAAAAATTGTTGATATCTTCACAAAAGAATTACTTAAGGATTCTCAAGAGTATCTAAGAGGTAAACTAGGGGTGATACCCCTATCAAAGGATATCTAAGAAGCATGAGGTGTGCCTTGCATCAAACAAGCCATTAGTACATTTGACCTCATTTTTGACCAATATTGGTTGAAATTTTGACCCAGGTTGGTCAAAATTTGGACCAACCAATTGGTCAAAGTTTTTCTCATCAAAATTTTGACCAAATTACTTTTTGGTCAAAATTTCAACCAATCTATTGGTCAAAAAATTTCCAAAGCCCTGGTGTAATTTCTACTAGGCATTGGTCAAAATTTTGACCAATGCTTGATCGAAAACTACAGGCATTGGTCAAAATTTTGGCCAATGCTTTGTGGAAAAATTCTAGGCATTGGTCAAAATTTCAACCAAGGTTTGGTAGAAATTGTACTAGGGCTTTGGTCAAAATTTTGACCAATACTTGGTTGAAAACTTCTACGCATTGGTCAATTTGTTTTTTGAGGCATTCTATAAAAAAGTTCACATGGCTTACCTATGATTTGACATTTTACATGCATCCTGCACTCTCTCATCTTGATGATGGATTATAGAGAGTGATATGAAATGATGATGCTAAAAAATTCACACAATCAAATCCAAAATGAACTTCCATTACAAATGGATTGTGGAATCTGATATTGTTAATTTTGCATGCATGTCTACCAGGACAATCACAACTTAAACATATATATAATCTCATCAAATCTATTATATATATGTTTAAGTTGTGATTGTCCTAGTAGACATGCATGCAAAATTAACAATTTTAGATTTCCACAATCCATTTGTAATGCAAGTTCATTTTGGATTTGATTGTGTGAGTTTTTCAGCATCATCATTTCAGGTCACTCTCTGTAATCCATCATCAGGATGAGAGAGTGTAGGATGCATGAAAAATATCAAATCATAGGTAAGGCATGTGAACTATTTTATAGAATGTCTCAAAGAAATGTGGTCTCTTTGCAAGCCATGAACTATTTTATACAATTACCTTTGCACCACTAAAGTAGTTATAACATGCATTCACAAATGATAAACTCACAAGCAACCAATACAACTTTAGGACCTTAATAGTAATATATTCAAACCAGCTCCCTCATCTGTAAGCCAAAATCAATTTTTGAAAAAACAATCACTCTTTCCATGAATGGATTCTAGAAGAAAAGACTACACTACAAGTAAATTTATCACTACTCGATCTAAAAAAATGTTTAGTACCATTCCAATAGCCAAGAATATTGCAAAGATTATCATTTTGAACAAAAAGTAGGTAAATATTAAAAATAAGTTAAAGTTGTCACAGTTTTTACTTTCTAGTAAAAAATACAATAGTTTTTACTGCACTTCTCTATCTAAGAAAAGGAGAGAGTCAAAAAATTGAATTGATCCCTCTTTCAGGAGGGTTCCAAAATAAATGCTCATTGGTTCAATTCTATCAAAAGCATGAACAATTAAAGATTTTTCGTTGTAGCTTTATAATTACACTTTCCAAATTAAGCCAGTTGTGCACAACACGTGCATCTTGAGAGTTTTGAATCAAGATGACATCTAAAAATACTATGTAAAGCATCCTATCTATTCACAACTCTATTTTGTTGTGTATGAAGCACATGCCATCAAAAAGATCTAAATGATTGTTGACTAGGGCATAGACTTATTTAAGGTAGTTCTCAAAATTTTTCCCTATATGGGGAAAAGTAGTAAAATATTAACACCTAAGGCTTTCTTACTATGAAATTATATCCAATGAATACAAAATTATTATTTGCCTGCCTACCCATAATAGAGGTATTCCCAACCTTAACTTAATAGAGTTGATTCTTCAGATAGATGGGAAAAACTTATTTAGTCTAAAAGGAAGAGCATAAAATTCCTCACTTCTAGGGTCAGTTTTGAATTTACACGACTTCTCCCACCAATGCCAACCCCAGTATTTCCTTGTTGAACTCTCATGTACATGCAAAGTGCTATCCAATACTATTGCTACAAATCTAGCAGCTATTATCGGTGATGAGAAAATCACATTCAAAATGTTGTTGAACTGCAAGGTAATCCAGTTAAAAAAACAATTTAGTTCCAAAATGTCATAGTTCAACTCAATGTCACCAAAATAAATGTGATATCAACTTTCTCTAGCTCCTCGAAAAGAGGAATAGAAATCCTAATCATCAGGATCTAGTGTGGACTGGACCATGCCCAGAAGCAACTGTGAACTCATTGAAATACTGAGGTACAGATAAGCCCAAAAATAAAGAGAAATGTAGGATAAAAATTGTCCTAAAACTATTTAGACTACAATATTGGAGAAAGCTAAGTCCTCCAACAACTGCTCATCAAAATCACAAAAACTTAGAAAACAACATGGAGTTACCATTTTTTTGACTACAAGTATTAATTTGTGCAAACTAATCATAAGGTTATCCAAGGCTTTCTCATAAATTGCAAAAACCAAGATAGTGAAATGATTAAATAGTTGAAACTTGACTGACATTGTAGCATAATGGAAATATTTGTTACTCATGCATACCAACATAAGCAAAGAAAAGACAATATAAAGAAGCAACAATAGATATTGGAATGGAGGTAAAGATTGCTCCAAATTTTCCTAGAATGAAAAAAGTGCAAAATAAGCTCTGTAAATTATTAGGTTTAAAATATAATATCCAAATACTATAGAGAATAGAGAGCCTAGCTGAAGATGATTATCACTAAGAATAGAGAAGAATATCATAAATCCTACTACTATCTATATCACCCTACGACTTCCAACTCGTGTCAATGCCAAAAGACTAGCATTCTCATTGCATGTAGAAAACACACAATTTAGAGTTTTGAATTAGTCCTTATTCATGAGGGCCAAGGAGCATTTAAAAGTGTCAAGCTTCTTACACTGATACAGTGGACCCATTTAGAGTTCCAAACATCCCATCCAACAAGATTCCAATTCCTTGCTAAAATACCTATTAGATCTCCTTCCTAACCCTCCTCTAATAATGCTAATGTCGAGACACAAGGAAAAGAGGAATGAGAGAAGTAAAAAAGAAAAAACTCCACTCCTCACCTACCAACCTATACCGCAGCTTAGGATAGATGGAGGAGGAGCTATGGCACTTGCGTACCTTGACACAACCTAAAATTCACCACTAGACTACCAATTCAAAGCACAACAATAATACACTTTGCAACATATGGATAATTAACAAAGTAGTCAAAAACTACAAAAACAATTAAATATGAAGACTAGAATTTGGAATTTGACAAGCTAACCTCAACGAGTGAGACAAAATCAGCAACCATCATTGCAAATTCTTGTCTTACATCAAATATGGGTGCTCCCCATTGGAATGGATAGGGAATCCTTATCCTGCAGAATAACAAGAATGAGTGAAAACTATTTTCAAAAATGTGATTTAACATTAGAAATTTGTAAGTAGTCTATACCATGGGGCATGTGTAACCAATCTAGAACTGTCTGTCTTGCAATGAAGTTGGGTTTTTTGAGGGCTATGCTTGTATGCTCCACCTACTATGAGAAAATAAGCATAAATCCAAATAATTGCAACAACAATGATGATAGCAAAGTGCTCAAAAAATAGGTTTCTTTCTAGGCTTGATATGTCAAGCATACTAAAATGACAGAAAAGGGATTCAATCAGTTATTGTGCTACTATACCTCAAGCAAATACCATACTTTTTTCCAATTGCAAAAAATTATCTGTAGACCCAAGTACAAGGTTAAAACACCATGTATACTCTCAATACTAGAAGCATAAAATCAACCCTATAAATCTTTAAATTTGAACCTAAAGACCCAATCTCCTGAAGAGGTAAGAATGTTTTCAAGAACCCAACCAAAATAAATGCTCATTTTGCAAATTTTAAAATAATATATTTAATCATTTGAATTAGTAGCTCTTGGTTTATATGTGTGAGTTTTTAAACTAGAAGCTACTAGTTCAAAATTAAAAAATGATAAACTAACATATTTAATAGTCTCATTCAAAATTTTGATGGTTTTACTTGTGAAAAAAAGACCAATGCGATAATTTGTGGAAGTCCTATCTCTATGCATTTAGCCACCTACAAATAAAATTATGGAAGTGTTAACATTTTCAACATATGGAAGTGTTAACATAAATAAAATCATGCAATTCAACATGGTTTCTCAATATTGTCTTCTTGTTTGTAAGATTCAAATAAACTTAAAGAAATGGAGGATCACGAAGATCTCAAGTAAAACTTGATTTACTATACATATATTTCCAAGTCTAGCCAATAGAAATAGTAAACATTTATCAACTTTCTATTTAAATGGGAAGTTACACAACATTCCCTAAAATGTAGTAATTCCATCTCTAAACTTTGACACAAATAAGAACATTTTGATAATCAGACATTAGAAACTTATGGTGTAAATATAGAAAAGAAAATTAGCACCTTAAATGAGTACTAAGCCGATCGAGTTAAGGAGGAGCCTAATTCAAAATAAAACTTACAATTTATCAATTCCTCGGTTGCTTTCTAGGCTTGAAGTGCTATTAAACATATACTTTGGATGACTCTTAAGGACATAGATATTCCTCTAGAGTTTTGAGAATGCTAGAGAAACATTTTATGGAAAATTAAATGATAAAATTATCTATAACTATGGATCACTAGGGGAAAGAAATGCCAGTTCTTCAGACAAGCAAGATTGCCTTTTCTCATACCTTGTTTGTATTTACATTCAAAAATTGAGAAGTTTTTAAAGGAAGAGAGTTGTAAAATAACATGAATGTTTATGGATGTAAAACAATGATGATCATGTTTAAGGGATTCTTGCAAAAATAACATTCTTAAAGAACTTCAAAATTACAAGTTCATTTGTATACTAAATTGGAACTTTGGTGTTAATAACAGATCAAAAGGATCTGTAAATTTTACAACTTTTTAGGAGTATGTGTTGTACATTTTGCACATCGACAATAAAAAATTAGCACCAAAAAATGAGCAAACAAATGCTTGTTAAGTTTCCAAGTTCCATCTGTAATGTACAAGAATGTGAAGGAACTTCATGCACTAATATTGTCAGGCTTTCCCAATGAACAAAAGGATCAACTATAGTTTATGTGTGAGGTTAATTAACACTAAATGATGTGTAAAATACCTACTAAAGAGACATAAAACATGTTATCTTTTAAAATAAAATTACTATATGATTATTCAAAGTTTCATGATGTAATACAACTTTACCAATTCTTACACTTAAAATAGCTAAACATTTGGGAAAGTCCTTTATCAAAATGTCAATGAACAAAATAGGTAGGAGATTTTAATTGCCCTTCAGATTTTAATCATTATACTATTGCATTGTATGTGCTTATCACCCCTATTAGTATGATTAGCTACAAAAAATTGGTATGGGGAAAGTGAATCATGTTGATAACTTGCAAATTTCTTCATTGTTGTTTTGGTATTTTTCATAGCACATACTTAGGATCAAGAACCTAATTCATTGACATCTATATTGAAGCTAGATAAAATCCCTGTTCACTTGAGTTGGAATTACCAATCTCAAGCTCATTTAAAAAGAAATTGATCATAAGACCAAAATATCAATTTTGTGACAAAGGAACATAGTAAACTTAAAGGTGACAGGGCCATAGTGATGTCTACAAACATATTTCTAGCTAGAATATAACTCTACCGATAGGTTAAGTATTTACCTTCCTATCAAAACCATACCAAAGACTGTGTTTCTCTGACGAGTGAAGATTTAAGAGTAGAGTTGTATCTCGCACAACAAATAATGGAAATTGTTGAAAAGAAATAGAGGCACATTATTACTCTTACACAAAGGAGCCCCAAGTGAGACTTCTTCCCTCCAATTGTCTCTCATTGCAACTATAGAACTTTCAATGTCCCAAGTCTGACTGTTATAGGTTGCACTAGCTAATACACTTACCTACATGTAGCCACAAAAACCAATTAACAAAGAGTTGAGTATCCCTAAGTGAATGTTTCATATGCAAATATAATTCCAAAAAGAAATAGCTATAGTCAAGTATACTATCCATGGAGCCATAATTTATTTCAAATACCAAAAAAATGGTTTCTCAAACCTAAGAGCATTCAACCTCTTAAGAATTAGTCATTTTCTTATCATAAATAACTTCTTCCAAACATACACATGAATGCTTCATACTATAGTAGCATAAAACTTTCTCGAGATTAACTTGGCAAACCAAAAGATCATATATATTCAACTAATTAGGAAAATATTGGGACTTTAAAAATATATTGATTCTTAAAAATAGAGAAAAAATACTATTCTTATCATTTTAAGACAAATTGGGATTAAAGAGCAATTTTGCAGACAAAATTGGGATTAGGTCCTACTTTTTTTATGATTTTCTTGAGATTTGGGATTTGTACCAGAAAGTGAAGAACACGGTGGAAATCTTATTCAAATAAGATGCTAAATATTTTGAAAGCAATGTTTAATTCAAAATCTTCCTAGAAATTACTACTATGTGTTGTAATGCTCAACAACCATTTTTCTGGACTTGTATATGTGTATATAAAAAATTGATATAACCTTGTAAAAATCCAATAATTGTTAGTACTTATTAGGGGGATATGGATAATATAACCTTGTAGATGTTATTGAAAGTTCAAGTACTTTTTGAATTCACTATATATATAGTTGAGCTCCTGCTCTTCACCCCTTGGATTGAAAGACATAAAGGTCAAAGATTATAACAAATTTCTTACACCAATATTAAGTACAACATAAATTATGGTAGAGGTACAAACTTAAAATCAAAGACACATTTTTCAATTATTCATCTATAAAACAAAACATTAATATACTTATTTCAAGTTTGGCCCATGGGTCCTTTGAGATTTGTGCAGATTTGTGCCACATTCTCCAATGCCTACTTGAATTCATGTTAGATTCTCCAAGGTACAAGTGGATCCATGCCAGATTTGTTGAGGTCCTAATTTGACCCTATGGGTCTGTTTAGATCCATGGATCCAGATTGACTGAAAGGGTCAAATTGACATGCTGTGCAAATCTGACACATATCAATTTGCAAATTTTGATCCGATTTGTGGCTTGGGTACACAAATCCAACAATGTGTGTGTGTGTGTGTGTAGACACACGTGCAGGAATCATAATCAGAAAACAAAACATGAATCCGAGAATCATATTCATCTACCTGAACTTGTCCCTAAATCTGAATTAGAAAATTAGATTAATATTACAAAAAGCTCCAAATATATGTAGTTTATGTAGCAAGATAATGATATTTTCATTACACTCCAAACAATCTAATTTATAAAAATTGTGTGATCTCTCTACCACAAAACTTTAAACTTGAAATTTTTATCTTCCAATTAGAAATCCCTCAAACTAAGAAATCAGGTTGTTCTATATATTAGTGCAAATCGGAGGAGAGTTTAACTTTCTTGTATACTAGAAAATTCATTTAGAAATCAGTTTTCCTTTCACCTGTCGAAAAGTATTTTCTTTATTCATTTTCGGTTAGAGAGTTTTTATATCAGACCTGTATCATTTTTGCAATATTGAGAGTGTAAGTATAGACTGATAACTCTTCTAGTGAAAGCTAAAGACTAAGGTATATCCCTTCCACAAAAATTGGCCAGCGGATGATTAAATTTTAGACAGGAGCTAACTGAGTATGATTTTATTAAATATAATGTATGAATTTATAAATTGGTACCAGTACAGATAGGGGACACAATTTTTAAATATATTTATAAATTTTTTAATATCATGACATTGAACTTTTAAAACAAGAAAACTAATTAACATTACCCTCAATGTTTAAATACAGTTAAACAAGTCAAAGAATTCAGACTACATATCTAAGAGTAATTATTACATATTGAAATTCAAAAATGCTGATGGCTTGATAGGCTAATACAAAAACAAAAAACAAGTTTTAGAAATCTATCATTTACACCTGTTTGTCATCCATACAGGTCCTCAGCTATGATGCTCACAAAATACTCATCAATCTCAAACAAGTTCCTCTGTTGTTAGAATTGGGGACAAATAACTAAGGCCTTCTAATTCAACTACTTCATCCACCATGGATGCAAACCACACCATCAAGTGAAATTTGGTCCAAAGGTCCTCCTCATGCCCTGGTTCTACATAAGAGATAAGGCAATGTGAGTTATGAATGTACACCAAGTTCTCTGCTTTCCCTAACATTAATTGATTCTCTTTTAATACATAAATAAATTAAAGCATTAATACTCTAATTTCTCATAAGATAAAGAGTTGATTACTTGTAAGAGAAATCTTATTATGAAATTCAAATGATTGCAATTCAATGGTTTTACATTCATGGTTCCACCACTATTCTTAGGGTTTTTCTTTGCGTGCATATCATTTAAAGTTTCTACAAAAGAAAGATCACCACGCCCACATGAACATGTATTCTATTGACTCCTCATAATTGAAGAATCCTTTCCTTGGCCATAAGTCTTTTTATTGTAGCCCAAAGCCCTTTCATTACCTCACTATCATTATATGGAGCCCTCTTATTGGTCACTTGTATATCATACCATTTAGTATTGAAGGCATAGGTAATACAATGAAGGGTTGGGCTATGTTTGTTCCATCTTCCATGTATCTTTTCTTCTATAAAGGATATAGAGACAGATTTTTTACATTTATTATTTTTCAAACTCTTTCACACATGAAATCTTCTTCTTCATAAATTTCTCCCAAAGATAGTTTGTTTGAGACCACAAGCTTGATCACATCACATATGAGCTTAATAAAGTCCACAACAAATTTGCCATCAGCCCAAAAAATTTAAAATAGTCATCAAAATCTGATACCTCTTACCACAACTGCAGTAAGCAATGTAGATGTCTCTAAGCTGCCAATGTGTCACTAAGTAATGTGGAACACAAGGGTCCTTCACCTTCACAAATATGCTCAAGAAGAATAAAGTAAGAAAAAAACCATAGATCAACAAGTTTGAGAAGTTTCATTTGGCCAAAATTTTAATAAATAGCTTGTGTGCAGTGATGGTTACTTATTAACATCTATATTTTTCTATCCATTTCTATGAGATTTAAAATTCTATTGGAACTTGCCAATATCTTTTGAGTTCATCATTCTAAATATATACACAAAGATGGTGTTAAAAAATCTTGCACCAACATACCTATTACTCTAAAAATAGGGGCAACATCTGTTTAAAAATGGGGGTGACATTAGTAGCAACTTGGATTGTAGTGATATTTACCTTACCTCAGAATCATTTATGAAGATACTTTTTCATTTTTTCTTGTCTAAACAATCTATTACCTTCAAAATAGAAGGCACCTTGTTGCATTTTCCATGATATTACACAGTTAACACATTCTATCATCTGTCCACCCAGCCAAAATAATATTGTGTCCTTTTATAGACCACACTCTTTTCATAGGTGCAACTCATTGATCTAATCAAACTTTATTTTATCTAATTAATGTACTGCAAATCTTATCATATCTAGGTGATCCAGTTGGCCCATTATTAATAGTTTGAAACTTTGAACCATCACTCTATAGAAAGGTTAGCAAGTAGCATTAAATGGTAATACATTAGAGTGTAATCATCACATCAACAACTACCTAACCTTGCACATCAAATAACTTTCCAATGGGGTTTGAGTTGCAAATGTGTGGTCACTTGCAAGAATAATATGCTTCTACAGATTTTAGTGTCACATGAACCTCTCTAGAAGACACATCCACCTTCGACACTCTTTTTTTATCTTTGATTGCAATAGTTGCCTCTATTGTTGAAGCATGAGAGCACAAATTAGAAGCTCTCCTATCCATCATTTCTTGATTCCTCACAACATCATATTGTTCTGATGTAGCCAAAATTTCTCAAATAATTAATAGAAATGTAAGAGAGAAAGAACACAAAAATAAATATTAAAACTCCAAATTATTCTTTATTATTTCTTGATTCCTCACAACATCATATTGTTCTACCTCAATTGGACCACAATCAATACCCTTTCATGTATGTTAAGGAAATAAGCCCTCACCCTTGCATAAGTAACTTGCCATAGCACTTCACAAATCTTAGATGTGATCCTAGATGTTCCATTTGTACCCTCTAACCTTGGAACACCAGTGCAATACTTCCAAAATAGGCATTTAAAAGCCTTGTTTTCCCCCTTATGATATTCTATGTTGAAAATCTTGTCATTTGTGTTAAATGCATATTAATGAGTTTTCTATTGTTAATGTCAAAGGAATTCATTGTTTGAGATTTCCATTAATATCAATGGTCTATATTTGGTCAGGTTGAGGACAGTAAGAGTAAGTACAAGAATTGTGTAAAAGAAACAAAAATACATAACAATTTGTATGAGTCTAAAGGTGGCAACAAATTAGTTTAGAAGAATGGGAATTAGAGTCTATAGAACAAGAAATGATAATAGATTTAACCAAGGCCATTACATTGAACATAAGATTATAATTTTCATAGAAGGATGCAAATAAAAAAATTTGAACCATTCGACTATTCAGTATTGTAAAGAAAAGTTGAAAAAAGGTGATCACATAATTAGAAGTTTAAAAGTAGTGATCACATAATTACAAGTGTTGATCTATTTTATTCAACTCTTGTAAAGAAATGAAAATAAGATAGCTATTTAAAAGGAAGTAGTAATAATAGTTTGAAGCTATGATCATTATGTTCAAAGTTATTGTGATCATAGTGGTTGGAACCAAAGTTTTATCCAACATCATTGTAAGAAATGAAGTGCTAATAGGTTACATTGGGTCAGATCTTCAATATTCATCAATGACTATATATTGAAATAGAGTATTAGAAAGAATGAAAGTTTGAAGTTGGATTAGAAGCAGGTAACTAAAGATTTTTAATGCAACAACAAATAAATGCATGTTTCATTGAAAAGATGTTTTTCGACAATTTGATACCTATGATTATTGTGGAGAAAGTGCCTAAACTCATTGAACGCCTACTTTCCTAAACTTCTCGAATGATAAATAGTAGATACCTATTGATAAATACAATCATAATATATTTTATTAAAATAAATTATTTGACACCTATTTCTATCAAATAGACTCTTATCCTTTATATCCTCAATGCTAGGAACTCAATTAAGGTGCTGATTGCATTCATTGACTTCACTGACTATCATAGACTATCTATGGTTGCATTTCAAATTATAATCCCTTACCCAATAGTCAAGGCCCCAACCACTAATCCTTTGACTCTTAACATCATACAAACCCTTCCTAGATATTCCTCCACATCATGCATTAATTCTCAATACAAAAAAAGTCCTTTCATCTACTAGACTCAATCTCATTTAAAATTCATTTTAACTCAAAACAATCCAAATAATTATCACCTAAAACATGTTTATCCATTCAAAAACTTTTATTGAAACCCTATCACTCTCCTAGTATCTTTTACCTATTAACATGTGTTGCAATAAGTGCATGAGATTTCATCTTATCATCTTCATTTGCAATACCTACGAAACTTGTATGTTTAGATAAAAAAGGTTGTGGAGATGATAAATAAAATTAAAATATTAAATAAAAAGATGGAAAATAATTATTATGTTGCTTCACAAGCTACTTCATGTCATCAAATTGTTTCCTAAAATAATAATTTTCAGCATGCTCAAACTTATTAAAAAATAGCTAGATTTCAAATTCAAACTCTCCTTCTTAGGTAAATATTATCTTGAGAAGAGGTAGGAGGTTCTATTAATTCTTATCTTAAGTTTATTCTTCATCTTTCCTTTACCCTTGAATTGTGAATCAATGCAAGAGACTTTGAAGATACATCAAGTTGACATGTTTGCTTATTGTCTAGTCAATCTATCACATTTTTCAAATGAAGGTATTACAAATGATGCTCTTGAACTATCCATGATAGAGTAAAAGGAAGTAGAGGAGCATGAAAAAAAGAATTACTCAAAAAAAATAGAAATATGTATTCCTTGTTAGTTTTCTATTTCTAATAACTAGCTCAATGAGATCTCAATATTCTAAACATAGCCAAATAATATTTAGTAGTAAGAAAAACATGAGTAAAAATGGATGCAATTTATTCTTATAATAACACAAATCTTACCCTTTTAACTAATAAAAAGACTTGTGTACTCGTTTCACACCCTTCATGGATTAATAAACTCCTCAATATTAAAGAATGATCTATCTGAAACATGAACTTCAATCAAGCCTATAGCCTCATCAAGTTTTTTTCTATTTGAAAATATTTGATATTATTTGGTGTAAATTAAAGAGAAATATGGAAGGATGGAATATTAGAAGAGGAGGGAGAGGTGACCCACTTTTTTTTCAATTGTACAATCAAAAGGATGGTGGTCCAATAGGCTCAAATCTGACTTAAGCACTAAGTTACTAAATGATCCTTTGATGATAATGAATTGGAATAAGTTTTATTTGAGGAGATACAACAAACTAATGTAAGATAGGAGCCTAATTATGCCAAATGAAAACTTATAACATAATAAAAAAGACAAAAATTAGACATGAAATTGTAATGAGTGGAAATAGAAACCACATTTCATCACTAACATAGGATTTAAATTTGAAGTTATTTTGGAGGGTATAGGAAATCTAGATGTCATATGCCTGGGTATAGGATGCCTTCTCACTATATACCTTATACTTTCTCCCAAAAAATTCAGAGATCATTCATTTGATCCTATACTTTCTAGATTTGTAATAGTAGGTTTGCCACCTATTCTTGCACATGAAAAAAACATAATTTTTTTGAAAACCATAAGTATTCTCTACACATGCAATTTCATGTAAAAAAACATGCAGGAAACCCCAAACTTGAATCAATGGCAAAAAAAAGTGATAAGTACAAAAGAAGCCATAAGTCGAGGAAACCATAAACCCTAGAGACAGAGAGAGGTAGTTAGATTGCAAACCATGATATTAAAATAACTAGAGAATGTGTACAAGATGTTGAGGATGGCCTTAATCTTCTGTGCTACTCACTCATAGTCTCCTTAGCCAACTGTTAATGCCATTTGTGTTGATGAGAACCTAGATGCCCTTTACAAAATAGCTGGTGGTTTTGATCATCCCACAAGAATAGAGGGCCCAAGATGTTAGTATGCAAAAAAAGTTTGAAATAATCCCAATTGTATTGCTTTAGTTTGAAGAAAATTAAATTTGGGTTGAGAAATCTACCTAGCCCTTGTGTCAATATGAAAAAACCTTGAGAACTTTTGTGTAGCCATCCTTTGAGAGGCCTTGTTGAGGACAAATAATTTTAACTATCATTCATATGTAAGTGGTAACATATGTGCTCCTCATAGCTGCAAGATCGAGGCCTCTTTGAAACACAATATCTATAGCCATCCTAAAAAAAGATGCTTCAAAAGAGGAGTGGAATTAAACCATAGTGAAGCAGGGGAATCCTGTGTATGAATTCATGCCTGCATAAAATACAGCCGACATGTTGTAACCCTAAAACAACATAAAATACTTTTATAAAAGGGTTTAGGGTTAGGTATTTTCATTATGTTGTGATGCAAAATTGCTTCTTGCGGCGATATTGAGCTATAAGGGATTACTGATTGTAATCAAGTTGTAATCACTAGATTGTAATAATATTGGACTTGCAGTTTGGTGGACGTAGCCCAAGGATTTGGTGAACCATGTTAAATCTTGGTGCCTTGTGTTTATTTTTGTGTGATCTATTATTTTCTATTATTGGTTATATTTGCATGTAGTTTTTATTTTTTCTGTGGTTTATCGTAACACTAATAGTTTAAGCTCTGAAGCCATGAGAGTTGGCACAAAACCCACAATTCTCGATTCTTGCACTTGTGCTTGTGTATTCAACTAGCATGTAGCTCCTGCGCATGGTCAAATTGCAATGCCCTAAAAAGAACAATGACATAGAAAGCCTTTACATACTCTACCAATCTAGCAAACCTTCTTCCAATTAGTACCCTCCTCGCCTTTCAAGTTCTCATCCCCATTTTCTCCAACAATGGGGAATGCAATGAGCGGATGTGCTACATGAGTGCATGGCTTCTTATTGGGTTTGGGCTTGCATGTTTCATGGCACCTTTTATTGACAACTTAAAGGGCTTCGATGGGAAAATATACTATGGATTGACCACTCCCAAGGGGTTGTGGACATTCCAGCATGTTGAAGGAGTGGTGCTTGATTGTGCACAATATAAGCTTCGTCTTGTGGATTTTGTTCATGCACTGATGTCTCTCTTGGTTTTCGTTATGGTTTCCATGTTCAATAAGAATGTGGTCAAGTGTTTTTGGGATCACGAAGGAGAGGATGCAAAGTAGGTTCTTAGGACTCTTCTCATTGGGATTGGATTCTTCACTAGTGTGCTCTTTGTTATCTTTTCGACATAACAATGAAATAGGGAAAAATTGACCTTTTTCATTTTAGCATGATGAAGCCTATATTGGTCAAAATTTGGACCAAACCTTAGCGTTGGTTGAAATTTTGACCAACATAGGCATGGATTTAAAAAAAAAAGATATTTTTCCTTGCATATTTTGACCAATCTAAAACATTTTAATATATGGTCAAAAATTTTGTTCTAAAAATGGGGTCAAATGTACTAGTGTGTTGATTGACATATGTTATACATTTATGTAATGGATCTTACTTTAGGAGCTGCCTAAAGTAATCAAAGAATTGGAACTTCAAAACAGTCATAAGAAAGGTGACCAAGGGAGAAACTAAAAATATTCATATCTACACATGAAGATGGCACGTCTTTGGCATTATCGTTAAAGAGGGAGAAATAGTTTGGTTGTCAAGAAAAGTGTATTGTGTTTAGGAAATCATAGAGGGAGAAATCCAAATATTAGAAGATAGAGAACTATAGAATATCTACTCAGAAGGAGAAAGTGTACAAGTCTACCTACTAATTACATCTACCTAGTATGAGGGAGATAATGTTGAAGGAGATATAAGAAGTGATCAAGAGGGAGTCATAAGGATGAGTTGATTGTCTATTGATCAGAATAAAATTTGGTAACCTATTTAGAAGATGTAAGTTACTGATAGAGGGAGAGATTTCAATACAAGGAATCATTTTCATTTTTGTATTTTGTTAAGTCTAGTCAGTTTGGTTTGCCATCAATGCCAAAGAGGGAGATTGTTGAAAAAAGATTGATATAAGTATAATGAATGTGTTTCAATCATTGTTTTGTCACTGATGTCAAACATGCTACTTGTAAAACAATTTCTTATATGATTTTAGTACTATCATTTATTTGATTGATGAGGAGGATTTGATCAAATGAGGTAACAATAGCAACTAGAGGAAACACTAAGTTATGATCTGAAAAGGAGTACAAGACTCAGTTAAGACAATGATATTATAGTGCATTGATAATCTACTTAAGGTTGCAAAGGTTGGACACACTGATTAAGTTTAGAAGAACAAGTTAAATGGAGTTTGTCTACCAAGCTTGACCGAGTGGACAGTAGGTGCCAATAAAAGTTAGTACAAGCTGAGCAAAAAATTAGTTGGAGCTAAGAAAAGTCAATTTTAGTGTAAGCCAAGTGAAATAGTGTAAGTTGAGTAAAGTTTAGTTGATGCTGAGCACAATTAAACTTTAGTTCATGCTCAGTGTTTTGACAGTGGATGTCGAGCAACATAGTATGTGCCAAACATTAGAAGCTAGCTAATGTAGAGTGTCAAAATTATGAGAAAGATCAAGAATTTGATGAATCTAAGTTGACAAGTTTGATTTCTTGGATTGCATGAACCATATGGAAGATACGATTGATGTGCTAGTGACACAGAATTCAAGATGAACTATTTTGAGGAGAATTCAAAGATAATTGAAGGAGAAGTTTCTAGAAGGGAATGAAATTAAATGAGGGGTAGGTTCATTGAATCCTACCTAATCTAACGTAACCCTAAAATGGATGATGGAGGATGAACGAAAAAATATCTTAATTCTCTATTTATAGAGATGGCTAGTCAGAAATAAGGGTTGTCATGTGCGAGAACATAAAGAAGTCAAGGAGTCTAGGGTATTGCTTCATTCAATGACCTAAGAGAAGAGACTGCATTGGCAAGCAAAGCAAGAAGGCTTAAGGGTATCAATGCTTGAAGAGTGAACAAGCTATTAAGCTAAAAAGTGTGAAAGCCAAGCAAAATGGAGGACTAAGACTAAGATCTCTAATCTATAAATGGAGTTGTATGTTGTTATCAGATCAAGCCTTATTGTTACCTTCTAATCATTGTATCAATCTAGTGTAAATCCTTTGGATTAAGGTTGACTTAACAATCATTTGGAAATCCTTTAACTAGGTGACATTCCAAGTGAATGATCTAAAGTCCTCTAACAAGGCTCACTCCTAACAAGGTGATTGAAATCCTTTAACTAGGTTACATTTAACAGTGTGCATTGTAACCTTTAACAAGGCTAGCCTTTCATAGGACATCACTTTAGAAGAGTGAGAATGAGTAGCATGTTGCTGGTGGTTTTTCCCAAATTGGGTTTCTATGTTAAATCATTGTGTCAAATGTGTTGTTGAATATGTTATGTTTCATGTTTACATTTTTGCAAATTGATTTGACAATAACCTACAAGTTTGAGTGATTGCATAATCTAATGGATGCATGCATGGTGAAATTGTTTTATGGATATGGGTTCACTAAGATGTGAAAAGTTTTATTTGTACATTTGGACCTTAGATAAATGATTCATCCCCCCTCTTAGTTATTCTAAATAATTCCAACACATAAATGATTAAGTTTTAAATCAAAAGCCTCCACAAAACCAACAAGGATCTCTTGGCAAGATAAATCATTCTTTTGGTTCCATCTTATGGGGTTGCCAAATAAAAGAGCTCATATATTATTAGAAAGTTTTCTCTAAAAAATAAATCCTCAAAAGACTCTTCAAAGTAACACAAGGAGTAGAAAATAGGTTATTTACCATTGGAAGAAAGAAAAGACTCGACAACAAGCTTCTTAAGCAAAAGAAATTAAAAAAATAGCATACCTATTTTGGTTCAACTTGAGGATGTCAAAAAAATTCAAAAAAAATTGCCATCTGGAACATGTCCACCTAAAACCCGAGACTTGGTAGATTCTACCAAAGATATCTAGTTTATAATTTATCAACTTGTATATTTATTTTCTATAAAAGTCCCCAAGAGGCTTACCATTTGTCTAACAAATTTGCTACAAAAATTAATGAGAGTTAAAATGCTTTTACCAAGGAAGAACTTACTATCAACCTTACTGATTAGAGTGTAAGTCTTCTTCTGAGAATTAGGAATATTAAATTTAATCTTTAGTTCTTTCCAAGAACATATTCTATTGCCCACCACAGTATCTTGTAAGAGATGTATGCCTTTTTATTGCCAAATTTAGTAGAGAATCATTTAATTAGGGCTAGAGGATTTTTATAATATAGTAATATTTTCTATTTCATATATATAAATTATATTAAAATAGAATATATTATGTAATAAAATATTAATATCTAATAGTAATAACTATATTGTGACATTACTATCAAGATTTAACTGAGTTTTTGAGTCAAAATTATTGACCCATGTTTCTTAAGTGTTGATTCACATGAAGGCATCTCTCCTAAGAATAATGGGACACTTGAAAAACATTTGATCTAGGTGATGCTAATAGAGTTGGATAAATAAGACTTCCTGGGAGGTCACCCATCCCAATACTACTTCATCTTGAGCGTGCTTAACTACAAAGTTTTTCCCATGGTTAAACCCACTCTTCTTGCAACCCCATTTGCAAAACCTTCACCAAGTTTTGTTCCTTATAAACTAGTCATTAGGAACCCCTTTGATCTCATCAATTGATAAGTAGGAGACATTTTATATAGAAAGTAAAATTGTAATGTTGTCATGAGGATTTGTTTGTGTAGTTTTTGAGTCAAACTCACTAACCCAGGTTTCAGGAGTAGTAATTCAAATGAATCTATCTCTGATGAGAATAAATGGAACACTTAACACTCATTGGATTTGGGTGATGCTCATAGAGGTGAGGCACTAGGACTTCCTAGGAGGTCATCCATCCCAGTACTACTCTATCTTAAATGTGCTTAACTACAAAGTTTCCTCCATAGTGAAACCCACTTTTCTTGCAACCTAATTTAAAAAACATTTACAGAGTGTTGTTCTTTATGAACCACTCATTAGAAATCCCCTTAAACCCATCAATTGATAAGTAGGAGATATTTTCCACAAGTCAAATTGTGATATTGCTATTAGGATTTAATTGTGTAGTTTTTAAGTCAAACTCATTGATCCATGTTTCATGAGTAGTAATTCACAAGAATCCATCTCTCATGAGAATAAATGGAATAGTTGATACTCATTAGATCTAGGTGATGCTCAATGAGTGAAACACTGGGACTTCCTAGGAGGTTACCCATCCGAGTACTACTCTAGCATGAGAAAATAAATATCATTTATTACATTCTCTCATAGATCAAAAAAAGATTCATTTTTGGTCTAGTCAAGAGGAAATGTAGGTTTGCAGAAAGAAGAAAATCCAATAGGTTTAGTAGGCTTAAGATGCAAGAATTATGTAAAAAAAGATTATATCAATGGGTGCATTGGTTGAAATTAAGATTTAATAGATATTATAAACATATTATTAGTACTTGTCGTAGGCTAAGTACTGTTGTGATACTTTTTGCATTTCATGTGTCAACTCATGATTAAAGCTTATTCATTTCAAGTAGTTTAAATTTATACATTGTGCATAGTAAGATGCAAGAATTTTAACTTAATAATTTCTTTAAAATAGTTTTCTATAATTTGATTGGATGAATCATTTTAATAGTTATATGGACCGAATTTCATGGATTGTAAAACAAATAAGTAGATACAAGGAAAGGTTGGTAGCCAAAGGTTTTCATAAAGCTCGAGGAATTGATTATGATGAAACTTTTTCTCCTATGGAAAGAATAGATTCAATTTAATTGACACTTTCTAGTGCAACAACAAAAAGATGGGAGATTCAGCACATGGATGTGAAGAATGCATTTCTTTATGGTGAACTTGAGGAGGAGATCTACATGGAGTAGCCAAAAGGATATACACATGATTCTTCATTACTATGAAAGCTCAAGAAATCACTCTATGGCCTCAAGAAGGCACCTCATGCTTGGTATGCTAAAATGGATTCTTTCCTTTTGTCTCAAGTTTTTCTAAGATGCAAATTTGATCTGAATGTTTATATGTTGAAAAAATTTACCTCTTTTTTGCTCATAGTACTCTATGTAGATGATCAATTGATAACCCATGATTTATATTCAACCATTATGGAAACCAAGGACACCTTGCATGAGACATTTCTTATGACAGACATGAGGCTTCTCAATTTCTTTCTTGGTTTTGAAATTAGCCAGACTGAATCAAGTTTCGTAGTTGCTCAATCCAAGTATGCAAGAGATCTCTTAGTTCAATTTCACATGAGTGATTGTAAACCAAAAGTCACACCTCTTCTATTAGGGGTCAAGCTTGAGGATGGAAAAGATACACCATTGGATGATTCACACTTTATCATCAACCTGTGGAAAGTCTTCTTTATCTCACTCATTCTCATCTTGATTTGTCATATATAGTGGACATTGTTTCTAGATACATGCAAGAGTCTCATGAGATACATTGGAAAGCTTCCAAGTGCATCCTTCATTATGTTCAAGTAACTATTAGCAATGGGATTAATTATTCATCTCAATGTACTCTAGATCTCATAGGCTATATCGATTCCAATTGGGATGGTGATAGCATCAATCGCAAGTCCACTTTAGGATATGTTCTCAATTTGCATTCTGATCCCATTTGTTGGTCAAGAAAAAAGTAATCTTACATTGCTCTATCATCCATAGTGGTTGAATATAGAGGTTTTGTCAATTATACCATTCATACTATTTGGATACAAAATTTCCTCACTATGTTAGGTATCTCGTTTCATCAACCGACCATCATTTAATGTGACAATTAAAGTAAATTAAAGGTTTGCAAAGATCCAATACAATGACAATAGAAAAAGCACATCAAGATCCATATGCACTTCATCCAAGATCTCATTCATGATGGAATCATTGATTTATAGTATTGTCTTAAGTCTAATTAGATGGTTGACATTTTCACAAAGATATTCACTAAGAAGAAGTTTCAGTTTCTTTAAGATCTTCTTGTGGTGAAAGTTATTGTAACACCATATTTTTCTTGTCTTGTTAGCATCTATTTTGAGGAGGGGGTTTCTTCCCACTGGGTTTTCCCTCTTTCCTCATTCTGTTCTCAAGAACTAGTTTTAGTTAGAATTAGGGGGGTGTTAGTGGGTCATGCAACATGCATCAATTTGGACATTGATTAATTCAACCCTAGTTATTTCATTCACTATGCATCAATTTGGGATAACCTCTTATGCCTAAATTTGGAGTGGCTAATGTAGAGTTAACAAATGTTGATCCACCTTTCAACTATTAGTTAACAGTCACGCATCAATAATTCATGCCTTTATTTTTGTGTAAGATGTAGAGGGATTTTAACAAACATTTCTAATAAAATGATTGTAATCAATAATCATAGGGTTAATGAGAAATCTTTTTTTTTCTTTGCTTTATTTTTCCATCAGTTGCTCTAATTTATTTTCTATAGATACATAATTTCTTATTTTTCCTACTAATATGTGCTACAAATTTCATAGTTCATCTTTGCACATAGGGAGAATATCTATAAGACTGATAAAAAATCTCGAGCACATGGAGTCTTGTGTTGGAAAATCATGGCCACATAACTAGGTATACATTGATGGAATATATGTGCATGAATTCAAGCATGCAAGGAGGTCAATTTATCAATTGAAGTTACTATTATGACCACCTTGTAGCAAATATGATCAACAAGGATACAGGGTATCATGTCTACATAAAGTAGTGTAATCTTGGAGCATTCACCACTATGAAAACCTTCTATGTTGGAGTTAGTTATTAGAGAATAGAGGATGTATTGAGCTATTTGACAAAATGCCTCAAAATAAATCAGCCTTACAGACATAGGAGACAATTATACAAAATTGGGAGCCACAAAGAATGAAAATGGGGTGCATCACAGAGATCCATCCAAAAATTCATTTAAAAAAAGGTGCACTCTCTTAGAGGTCATCGTTGGTAATGAAATATTTTAATGGTGATGATTTCTTAGCTTTCCTAGTTTAAAAGGTTTATTCTATTTGATTGAGCACTAAATTGAGTTGGAAATGCTTACGACTTGTGAGCTATCTGACAAGCTATCGAGTTGGGGTCCCCCACTTTCAAATAGAATCAAAAAAAATATTGTGAGATCAAGAAGTATATGGAAGTGGTTATGAATAGTGGAGATCTTATGTCATGATTATATGTAGAGTTCAATTGGTTTCTAAACTCTAGAAAGAAGCTTGCATTAGATTCAGTCATCTAGAACAAGATTTATTGGTGATCTTCTTCAAGTGTTTGATAAAATATCTCACATAAATGTTAATTCACATTAATTATGTTCTCATCACTGAATAAATAGTTGTGATTTATTCAAAAAAATCAATGTGGGAGAAATGGTTAGACAACTTCTATTCTTTGTAACATCCTGCATGGAGATCCTTGGAACACAAGGATAAAACATGCACTGAATATTTGTTTTCTTAAGATAAGTAACTTAAAAATAGGATAAAGTAACCAAGTGCATATGAAACATCAAAACAAGGTGATGAGAATAGGGAACATGATTAAACTCACATGTTCACCTACAACAACAAAAGTCTTACAAATACTTCCAAAGATCTCCAAGCTCAAAACCACAACTCACAAACCAAGATCACACGAATCATGAGAATATACCAAGGGGATGTTCTCTTTCAATCCCAAAATAAAAGCTCCTAGCATGGTTAGAAAACCAGTCCATATCCACCAGTCATATCATAATCCAGAAATATAAGCAGAGATGAGGGCTTAAGTTACATCCACTCATCTACTAGACACCATGCTGAAAGATAATGTTGACTCCTGAAATTTGACTAATTCTAAAATATTGAAGCCTTGAAATTTGGCTAAGTCTAAATTTCTAAAGCCTTGCAATTTCCTAGAATCTTTATCTTAACTCAGAGAAGTCTGGAACCTATGTCGAATGAATTGTTTCATATATTAAAATATATCTTAAGTGTAAGGAATCAAATACTTAAACAATATATTTTAAACCCCATAGAAAATTTGCTAAATTAGGAAGGAGTCCAACCTTGAAGGGTACCCAAAACACACTTCAAATATCAATCAAAAAGTCTAGAGATACCTGCTATTTGTCAAAGTAGGTTTATGCAAGAAATTAGGTGACACTTTATTGTAGCCAGGTGACATTTCTTACTATAGCTAGGTGATACATTTTTCCTAGGTGATACTTTTCACTATAGCCAGGTGATACTTTTCACTATAGCCAGGTGATACTTTTCACTATAGCCAAGTGATACTTCTTAGTATAGTAGGGAAATAATTCAGATTATGGCTAGGTGATACTTTGCCAATGTCATATGACATTTCTCACTACTATGGTGTGATACTTTCTAGTATCATACAATAGGACTCCTTAAGGCATGCGATTCTCTTCCAATATTGCCTAATGTTGAATAACTACACATAGGATTGAAAAGAAATAACCTGATGAGAAATTAGAAGAGAAAAATAGTTAGGACCTCCATATCCCAAGAGTGCCAGATTGACAATATTCGAGGCTTGGACACTCGAATGCAAGAAATAGAAAACACCATGTAACAAGGAGTAGAAAAAAACTATCCATCTAATCCATAACAACATATGAAAGAACATGCAGGAAGCAACATTATAATGTACATAAAGGTCCATAAACCAAACATCAAAGCACCAACATAACTAAAAATCACGTGTGGTTCCTCCCAACTGTAATGGCATCATGAGACCTCAAAGGCCCTAGCCACCCTTCGTGTGTAACATCCCAAACTGCCGACCAGATAGTCAGAGCTATCTTATGAGGGAGTTACTACTACAAATGTAACTAACATCATAATAACAAGAAGATCTAAAATGCTAATCCATCAAAGCATAGATACCTCAACTAGTGGTGAAATCACATCATCTAACCATGTGCTAAACATCATCATATAAAGGAACACATCAAATGAAACTAACATCATCTAATCATATGCTATAACACTATGATATAAAGAAATGCATCTAGTAAAACTAACATCATCTAATCATATGCTATCCAAACATTCCAATTAAGCATAAATCACAAGGAAACATACTCTGGAAACTTGGATAAACCAAGTGAAACATCAACCATCGGTCACACTAGAAAAATAGATCATCTTTGTACATTGATCCCTAGTAGTGGTATAGGTAGCTACACCTCCCAGCTATGTGGAATCCATATCTCCACTCCCATCATGCTAATAGACATAATGATCCAACAAAAAATGCATATAAAGAAAATGTCCATGGTTAACACTCATGCCAGACAGTAGAGATGACTAAAGCCAAGATCATGAGGTAATGCAAGTACAACAAGTCCTAATCAGACACTCAATGGGTCAACTATGTAGGTACTCACTAGAGGGTAAATCACTTGGCATCAGGTAGGCCAAGCTAGTATCATGCCGCATCAACTTCCCTAGGAAGCGGCACATACTATGTCCTCAGACTAAACCGAGTGCTCACATATCAAGTGTCCTCAAACAAAATTGGGTGCTCACTTTACTTTTTTCATTATCTTAGATTTAATACCTAGTAATTTATTTAGTTATCACTTAATTAAGCCTTCTTCACACCAACCTAGGAAATACTCACCAAGGTTGTGGTAGAAACCCCTCCATGGTGCTACCCTATCCTACCCATGCTCATTCAATGAGGAGCTCCCATAGGCATGCATATTCCCAACCCAACCCAAATCAACATAGCTCCATAAAAAAAAAGGGAGTTTGGGCCTTGCAAGTCACCTGACAAATGTATGCACATGTGCTTGTGTGTGGGCATACCACCATTACGAAGATCATAAAATAAGGGTTGGATGAGAACACAAGCAAAATAACACTCAAGCGAATACAAGCTCAAGAGTATAGATTCTACACGGATCAAAAAGGACAATAAAACCAAACATCATGAAATCACTCAACTAGCCTCAATCTAGGAGGATGAATTCTACACAAATCCCAATGATTCAACCAAACCATACACCATGAAATCACTCAACTGACCTCAATCTAGGAGTATGGATTCTACACAAATTTTAGCATCCATTAAAAAGCAACAAGAGTTTGATCAAAACAAAAACACTAGATACAAAATCACTGAACTGAACATAAAGTTAGGAGTACAGATGTGACACACATCCCAATGTAAACATAAAGATGCAATAATGGTCAGATTGACATCCTATAGATGATCTAAATCCATGACCAACACCATGCCAAGAAAACCTAAGAAAATTGGGCAACACACAAATCGAGGTGAAAACCTTAAAACTCAAAAACTTTGAAATTAAAAACCATTTGGTCTTAGGGCACAAAACCCATGAATATCAAATAAAATATGGGTTTGGACTCTATATACAAAAATGACCAGCATAATGGTGCAAAACCCCAAACTCCCATCTTGAAAAATAGGGAAATGCTCATACTCAACCAACCAGGTAGAACTAGCATACAAAAACAAAGGGGAACACCAGTTCTCAACCTCCTAACAAATGAATACTAAAAAAAAAGGAAAAATAGAGCTGAAATAATAAAATGGGAGAGCTCTACCTTGCAACCAAATAGGCCAAAATGAGAATCTGAACAATAAAATAAATATCCTGCAGGAGCTGCCAAAAATCTCAAAAAACCACAATTTCCTAGAGCTGGATCCAACGAGACTGATCCCATGATGATCCCATGCCCATAGTGTAGTGCCTCTCCTATTTGACTTCTATAAGTCATCCAGATGGATGCAACCTTGTTGATCTGTTTTTGAGATGGGATCATTATTGTGACCATGAGTGGTCCACACCGTTGAGGTGATTTGATTTATGTTTTTGTATCTATTGCTTTGATTATGATTTGGATGATTAATGAGATTATGATGTGATTTATGGTTCACTAAGGCTTGTGCCAGTGGTTACTAGGATTGATGTGGTATCATGAGGTTATTACATAATTACCTTGAGATGTGTGCAAAGATTGCACTGTGTGCTTTTACCATGCTATGTTGGACTAGGTTCTTGTAGTAGTGGTTAGTTATGTTTCTGATTATGTTCACTCATGTATTTTATGTGATCTTTTTTTTTGTTATTTAAACAACTATTATTAAATGCTTAAATAGTCAGAAATGGATTGTCCATGTTGGGTTCATTGGTTTGTGTTGCAGATATTTACTTTGTTATATTTTGATCCAAGAGATACTTGTTACTCATGTTATGTTTTACATTTGAGATGACCTAAGGGTCAAATTTTATACCTTGATTTCAATATCCTAGATGTTATTGGCATGACAATGCCATTTTTAGATGACAGTGTATTTTATGATCATATTTGGTTATCCAATATTTGGACATATCTCTGATTATGTTATGTGATGGATTTAATGCTATGATTATTTACTTCATTCTTGCATTGTTATGCTTTATGCCAATGTGAGTGATGTATATAGATTATTTTAATATAATTAAATAAATGGTTAAATTAGGTGATTTAATGCATTTATTGTTTAGGCTATGTTATTATATGCAATTGTACTTGATTGTGTTGTTTAGTGTGCATGACTTATATCCTTGGCAGTGGCGCATGGAGTTAGTGATTTAGCCATTCATATTTTAGCAATGTTATCCATGTATGGTCGACATATCCTTATTTTAATTGTTTAATTAAACCTTTCAATGATTACTAAATCCAAATTCATTTGCATTATGTGATTAGACCAGTGAGCGTGTCTATACATTTAGAGGTTCACTTTGTTGCAAAAGTTGTTAAAGAAATTTATGTGTTTTTGGGTTTTCAGGCTTTTAAATTGATTTATTTTAATTTTTGGCAGCTTTGCCATAGATGAATTCCTATTTATAGGAATAGCCTATTTTCATTTGGGTCAATTTGAGGTTTAACTAGGTTGGTTGTTTATTTTCCCTAATTAATTATTCACTCAAAAAGTGAATAAGTATCCAAAAAGGAATTTAATTCCTCACTTCTCACTTTTGAATTAGAAATTTGGAGAGTAAAAGCCAAAATCCTCTTCATGAGAATTTATTGTTTTGTTTGTTGTGGGAGCTACGAGTGTGGGATCATCGCGAGATTGAGCTTGTTGGATCCAGCTCAAGGAAACCTTGGATTGTCATGATTTTCAACTACTTCTATGGGCTATTTATTTTATGGTTCATATTTCTATTTTTCCCTTTTGGCTATGAGGTAGGGCTTTCCCATTTTATTGTTTTGGCTCCGTTTCTACTTCTATTTTTGGTAACGATTTATTTGGAGGTTGAGAACTAGTGGTCCCCTCTATTTCTATATGCTAGTTCTACTTGGTTGGGTGGGTATGAACATTTCCTTGTTTTTGAAGATGAAGGTTTGGGATTTTTTGCTGTTATGCTATCCATGTTTGCATACGATGTTCAAACTTAATTATTTTTAGATTTTCGAGGTTCTTGTACCCAAAGGTCAAAATGGGTTTTAATTTTGAAGTTTTCTAAAATTTTGGGGTTTTTACCTCATTTTGCATGCCACCCTATTTTCTCAGGTTTTCTTGGCACAATAAGGGTTGTGGACCTAGATGATCCATTTGGATATCAGTTAGACCACTATTGTACATTTATATTGCATTGGGATGCATGTCACACCCGTACTACCAACTTTGTGTTCGGTTGAGTGACTTTATACCTACTATCATGGTTTCTTTTGGACCTTTGTTTTGTTTTGTTGACACTAGGATTCATGTAGAATCCATGCTCCTAGATTGAGGCTAGTTGAGTGAGTTCATGATGTTTGGTTTTGTTGCATCATTGGAATTCATGTCGAATCCATGCTCCCAGATTGAGGTTAGTTGAGTGATTTCATGATGTATGGTTTTATTGGCTTTGGGATTCATGTAGAATCCATCCTCCCAAGTTATTTTCAGTTGAGTGATCTTTTTCATTGTGTTCTCATCTAGTCTATGTGTTATGATCTTCATGATGATGGTGTGCCAAACATGAGTACATGCGTGTACATTTTTTAGGTGACTTGTGGGGCCCGATCTTCCATGGTACTTTCAAAAGTTATGATCATTAAGGTTGGGTTGGGAATATTCATGCCCATGGACACTTGTCATAGAATGAGCATAGGTAGGGTAGGGTAGCATATGGAGGGGTTTCTATCTTGTAGCCTGGTGTCCATTTCCTGGTTGGTAGAGGAAGTTTTAAATAAGTGATTATTAAATAAAAATGTGAGTGGTAATAAAACTTAAGATAATAAAATCTTTGGGTTGTGTGCCTTCTGTTGAGAAGAGTTACTACAGTTGTGTGCCTTTTGTTGAGAAGAGTAGCTGCCAATACTAGCTTGGGTTTGTTGATGTCAAGTGATTCTTGATGATGTCAACCCTTACTTAGTAGCCTATTGATTATCTGACTAGGACCTATACTTCTTACATTGTCTTAGGGTCTAGCTTACAACCATCATACTATTTTGTGTGAGTGTTAGCCATGGATGTTATTTTTGTGTGTTTATGGTTGGATCACGATCTCTATCAGCATGATAGGTGTGGACCTATGGGTGTCACATGGTTGGGAGGCATAGCTACCTATATCATTGCAAGCGACCACTATATAGAGATGGTCTTTTGTCCTAGTGCAACCATTGTTGGATGTTTTCACTCGATGCTTTGAGTTTCAGAGTATGCTTTCTTACAATTTATGCTTTCATTGGAATACTTGGATATCATGTTTAGATGATGTTAGTTTATTTGACGCATTCCTATATTATGATGTTTAGAATATGATTAGATGATGTGAATTTCTTTGTTGGTGTATCTATTTCTTATAATGATGATCATCATGTGATAGGTGATGTTATCTACTTGGTAGGATTATCTTATGCTTTACTTCTAGCATGTTATATTTCCTTATGCTTATGTTGTCACATATTTTAGTAGTGGCATCCCTATTATGATAGTATCGACGATCTGATTTGTGGGTTGAGATGTTACGCATAGGGGATGGCTAGGATCCATAATGGTTTATGATGCTATTGACAGTTGGGAGGAATCTCATACTTAGTTTGGTTGATCAATTATCGCGATGTTATTTCTGTACATTGCAATGTTATTTTTGTACATTATGATGTTACTTCTATTCACTGTGATGTTGTTTCCAGTATGCTATTTTACTACTATGGTTTTAGAGGGATAGATGTTTCTCTTTCTTGTTCATGGCATCTTGTAGTTTATGCTCTTGTGTGTTCGTTTCTCAATCTATGTGGATCCGATACTCCTTGGTGTGGAGGTTCTGATCTTAGTTTGCCTCTTGTGTTTATCCTTTAAGAGTTTTCCTTGTTTTCTTGGGTGACCATGTGTTAGCATGGGGTGATACAATAATGTGTCATGTGTCTATTAAAGTTCTGTTGTGCGATATTGGAAAGTATCGCACCCCTTAGGAAGAAATGTCATGTGATACTGGAAAGTATCGCACCCTCATTGAAGATTTATTGTACGATAATTGAGAAGTATTGTATGACCTTGAGAGGAGTGTCACCCAATCCTTTAAAATATTACCCTCTTTTTTGAGTAATATTGCACGATACTATAAAGTATCGCTTAGTGCTGATTTAAAGTATCACCTGGCTTTTGCAAAAAACTTGTGCAGGCATACAATAGGCACTTTTTGATAAGATCTAGACATTTTGGAAAGTGTTTTCGATACCCTCTTAGGTGTTCTTCAATCTTTTGGAGTCACATTTTGAATTCATAATGTTTTATTTTGGATTAAGTTATGTGTTTTTTGTTGTCAGTCATTTTTTTGGGTAGTGGCGTTTGGAGATTCATTGGTTGCTTGGATTGTTGGTGAAGTCTTCCATTGCGATCTTTGTGATCCCTGTATGATTTTCTCATGTACATTGATTATATATATATATATCTTGGCTCGAATTGAATCCTTGTTCCAAGGATCTCCAGGCGGGGCATTACATCTGGTATCAGAGCCCATGTTCAAACATTGGGATCTTTGTATATATGTTGCCCATGTGGTTGATACATCATGTGTGAGTGTGAGTATCATGGTGAGAGCTCATGATCTTTGTTGCTTTGTTATCTACTTGTGATGGACTTTCTTGTCCAGTAGATGTGACTAGATCTATGTGAGGAGAAGGAAGTGTGTCTTCCTAGTTTTGTTAGTGGAATCAATGTGCCTTGATTGGTTGGTTTCTTATGTGACCCTTGTTGGATGGAACCATTGATTGGTGTCCATGTGTTAGCTTTAAGTGCCTCTTTTGTTTCTCCTTGCGGAGTTAGGTACATTGTTTCCCTATCTTCTCCTATTTGTAAGTGAATAAATGAATCTTATTTGTGATTCTGTGTTTTGTCATTATAGTAATGAAATGGTTCCTTTCATTGAGAAATAAGTGTTTATTGTGAATCATTGCAAAGAAGTAGGTTTGCATTATACCCTTGGGTTAATGACTTAAGTCCCCAATCTAATTACTTCTTAAGCTTATGGAAATTTTCATTAAATTGATGAATATCTAAATGTTGCATTGCATGGAAAATAATTAAGGAAATTATTATTGTCTACTTATGCATGAGGTTACTAATGGTATATTGCTTGATGTGTGTGAATGTGTTCTCTAACGTCGCTAGAATGATGTAATCCTTAGCATTGTGCGGTGATTTATCCCTCTTGTGTGACTATCCCTAGTCATCACATGTAATGTGATTTGATTGATGTCTTATTTTATTTGGCTGGAGGTACTTTCCTCATGTTGTTGGGCTAGCATTGGTTTTCAGTATTTTCCCCTCTTGGAATAGTCGTCAAATTTTATCCATCACTCTCTTTGTGATAGTTGCCACATTTAACTAATTGTTGAAATTTGCACTTATTGATATTTACTATTGGAATTGACAATTCCCCATTTGGGCCTTTTGTTTTGGTTCTTGATGACTATTTTGAATGTGTTTTAGTTGCTGCCCAATTGTGTGTCATAATTCTACCATGTTCATCTTGAACCTCTAGTAGTACGATTAAGGGATAATATCATGGAGAATATGCTAGTGTGTCTTTGATAGATTTGTTAAAGTAATTGGATAGTTTAAAAGATAAGTAAACCTAATGTTTTTCTTGAAAGAAATTGAAAGATATGTACTTGTTTTACGGTGACTCTTGAACCCTTGCTTTGAAAACCTTTCAGTTTCATTGTTCATTAGTGCTTATGTTATGTTTAGTTAATGAAATTATGAAAGATAAGTAATCATGGTTTTTAGTGTGTGAACTACCTTTCATTCCATGACCTATGCTATTCTGGGCATGTGTGTTCTTGAATGGTTTTGGACATTTTGTTTGTCGCTTGTCTTGGTGACCAAGACTATTGATTTTTGCCTATGTTGTTTTGTTTTGAGTGGTGACTCAACTCTTAGATATTAGGACTCTCTAAGCTCCATTATGTTGTAGGTATTGTTGATATCTTTCTGAAACTTTTTGAATGGAGTCAACCTGAGTCCGAGCGTGAAAGTTATGGCTTCTAGAGTGAAGGTAATTTTTGTGCTAATTTGAAATTCGTGTGAGAAATTGGTGGTCACACTTTCTCACTTGGTTCATTGCACTTTCTTGCCTGGTTTGTTGAGAAACTTTGCACAAGACTATGCTAATGCAAAATTTCTCTTGGGGAATAACAAACATCTCTTTCACACTTTTGGAGTTGCTGGTCTATGTTTCAAGTACCCTTTATTGAGTAGAGGCCAATTCAATCATGAAATATCATATTTATGGCCATTGGAGAAGTTTAACTCTTCATGTTATTCATAATGGAAGAGTTATCTACTCTTCATAATCTACTAGGTACTTGTTGGAGTTCATGCTTGGGTTTGTGTGTTTCCTATTGCACCAACCCACTCTTATGAGGTGAAGTGTGGTTTGTGAGAATTCCTTGTTTGAGGTTGATGTTGCCTTGTCATTTTGGAGTGACTCAGTTCTTTGATGAGTCTAGATTCTCCTTTGTGGATGTTGACCTTGGTGCATCTCTATATCCTTTTCTCTCTCGTGAGAGTAGGATAGTGTGGTTATGTCACTAGCTCAGTTAGTGTTTTCAAGTGAGTATGTTGATGGTTGGTAGAATTGTGAGTTCCCTAACATATCTTGGGCTGATTTAGTGTAGAGGTTGAGAGGGAGACTCCCTCTCAATCCTAATACTCTGTAGTTTCTTTCTCCCTATCCTTGTATCTATTAGAGGATTTTCTCAATCAAGTTGCTCTTTGACAGTTGGCTTGAGGCTGGAGATTGAGTTTAGCAGTAGGTTGGGTGTAGTTTTCCTAGTAGTTTGCTGAAAGGACATGGTATTGTTGGACACATGTTACCATCTTATGAGTTGGCATGCAAATATTACATGATTTCTTGAGTATTGATATTCTTTAATACCTTGTGGAAAGGTGATATCTTGTCTGGTTGGGTTATGTAAGCCTAGTTACTAGTGATAGTTGAGCTTTTGTAACTTATAGAGAGACTAAGTGCTCCTATGCTTGGTGGTGGGTATGCTTTTTGGAGTGCATAATTTTTTTTGGTAAACCATCATCCTCTATGTTCAAAGGGTGAGTTTGTGTGGAATCAAGGTTGCTCATGTGCGACATGATAGTATTGTTGGGAATTGGGATGGTTATTCCCCATGATTCACACCCTTGTTGGTAGTGCATTGTGCTTAGACCTAGTTTTGCGATCATGTGGTAGGTGCATGTCATAGTTGGGCACCTATGGAAAAGGTAGAGTGACTTTTTTCTTACCTTGTATTGTTAACTTTATGGCTAGATGGGTTTTTCCTAGCACCTAGAAGATTCCTTGTTGGAGGACCTTGTGTTAGTGTGACACCTTTCTCTTGTGGTTGACCTATATGGGGGTTGAAATGATGGTTTGAGAACATTGGAGTGATCTACTTTGACTTGTGGAGAGTTTTTTGAGTCATTCCTATTACTTAGTTTTGATTTTTGGTTCTTGGTGTGTTTTGGTTTCTACTCTTAAATTGCAGGCTTCCTAGAGTAAGCTTAGTCTTTTGGGGGATGATGTAGTGCCTCTCCCATTTGACTTCTATAAGTCATCCTAATGGATGCAACCTTGTTGATCTTTCGTTGAGATGGGATCATGATTGTGACCATGAGTGGTCTACACCATTGAGGTGATTTGATTTATGTTTTTGTATTTGTTGCTTTGATTATGCTTTGCATATTTACGAGATTATGATGTGATTTATGGTTCACTAAGGCTTGTGACAGTGGTTACTAGGATCAATGTGGTATCATGAGGTTATTACGTGATTACCTTGAGATGTGTGCAAAGATTGCACTGTGTGCTTTTATTGTGCTATGTTGGACTAGGTTCTTGTAGCACTAGTTAGTTATGTTTTTGACTATGTTCAGTCATGTGTTTTACGTGATCTTTGTTGTTGTTATTTAAAAAACCATTATCAAATGCTTAAATAGTTAGAAATGGATTGTCCATGTTGGATTCATTGGTTTGTGTTGCAGATATTTACTTTGTTATATTTTGATCCAAGAGATACTTGTTACTCATGTTATATTTTACATTTGAGAGGACCTAAGGGTCAAATGTTATACCTTGATTTCAGTATCATAGATGTTAGACTTCTATGCTATTTAGTTGATCATATTGGCATGATGATGTCATTTTGAGATGACAGTATGTTTTATGATGATATCTATTTTTTGGTATTTGGACATATCTCTGATTGTGTTATGTGATGGATCTAATGCTATGGTTATTTACTTCATTCCTACATTGTTATGCTTTAGGCAAATGTGAGTGATGTAAATAGATTATTTTAATATAATTAAATAAATGGTTAAATTAGATGATTTAATGCATTTACTATTTAGGCTATTTTACTATATGCAATTGCACTTGATCATGTTGTTTAGTGTGTAGGATTTATATCCCTGGCAATGGCACATGGAGTTAGTGATTTAGCCATTCATATTTTACCAATGTCATCCTTGTATGGTCGATGTATCATTATTTTAATTGTTTAATTAAAATTTTTTGTGATTATTAAAGCCAAATTCATTTGCATTATGTGATTAGACCAATGAGCATGTCTGTAGATTTAGAGGTTCACTTTGTTGTGAAAGTTGTTAAGGAAATTTATGTGTTTTTGGGTTTTTAGGCTTTTTAATTGATTTATTTTAATTTTTGGCAGTTTTGCCATAGATGAATTCTTATATATAGGAATAGCCTATTTTTGTTAGGTTTGATTCAGGGTTTAACTAGGTTGGCTGGTTATTTCCCCTAATCAATTATTCATTCAAAAAGTAAATAAGTATCCAAAAATGAATTTAATCCCTCACTTCTCACTTTTGAATTAGAAAGTTGGAGAGTAAAAATCAAAATCCTCTTCACTAGGGCTTACTATTTTGTTCATTGTGGGAGCTACGAGTGTAGGAGCGTTGCGAGGTTGAGCTCATTGGATCTAGCTTGGGGAAACCTTGGATTGCCATGAATTTTAGCTACTTTTGCGAGCTATTTATTTTATGGTTCAGATTTATGTTTTGTCCTTTTGGTTATGAGGTAGGGCTTTCTCGTTTTATTGTTTTGGCTCCATTTCTGCTTCTATTTTTGGTAGCCATTTGTTTGGAGGTTTAGAGCTAGTGTTCCCCTTCGTTTCTATATGCTAGTTCTACTTGATTGGGTGGGTACAAACATTTCCCTATTTTTCAAGATGAGGGTATGGGGTTTTGTGCCATTATGCTATCCATTTTTGCATACGATGTCTGAACTTAATTATTTTTGGAGTTTTTGTACCCAAAGGTCAAATGGGTTTTAATTTTGAAGTTTTCCAAAATTTTGGGGTTTTTACCTCATTTTGTGTGTCACCCTATTTTCTCAGGTTTTCTTGGCACAATGTGGGTTGTGGACCTAGATGATCCATTTGGATATCAGTCTGACTATTATTGCACTTTTATGTTGCACTGGGATGTGTGTCACACCTGTACTCCTAACTTTATGTTCGGTTGAAGGATTTTATACTTGTTGTTATGGTTTCTTTTGGACCTTTGTTTTATTTCGTGGACACTAGAATTCATGTAGACTCCATGCTACTAGAATGAGGCCGGTTGAGTGAGTTCATGATGTTTGGTCTTGTTGCATCATTGGGATTTGTGTAGAATCCACACTCCTAGATTGAGGCCGATTGATTGATTTCATGATGTATGGTTTTATTGGCTTTGGGATTTGCGTAGAATTCGTCCTCTTGAGTTGTTTTTGGTTGAGTGATCTTTTGCATTATGTTGTCATCTAGTCCTTGTGTTATGATTTTTGTGATGGTGGTGTGCCACACATAAGTATGTGCGTGTACATTTGTTGGGTGACTTGCGAGGTCCAATCTTCCATGGTACTTCTGGAAGTTATGATCATTAGAGTTGGGTTGGGAATATGCATGCTTATGAGCACTTGTCATAGGATGAGCATGAGTAGGGTAGGGTAGCATATGGAGGGGCTTCTATCTCATAGCCTAGTGTCCATTTCCTAGTTGGTAGAGGAAGTTTTAAATAAGTGATAACTAAATAAAAATGTGTGAGTGGTAATAAAACTTAAGATAATAAAATATTTGGGTTGTGCACCTTGTGTTGAGAAGAGTTGCTGCCTCGGTTGTGCACCGTTTGTTGTGAAGAGTAGCTGCCAATACTAGCTTGGACTTGTTGATGCCAAGCTACTCTCAATGATGTCAGCCCCTACTTGTGTTATGTGATTTGTTATCTTGTGTTATCTGATTTGATAAACTATTTGGGACTTGAGATTATCTCCTTAGCGCGGTGAGAGTGGACCATTTAGGTGCCACGCGGTCAGGTGGTAGTGCTTTTTCACTCTTACCATATGAGATCGGTTTGAGACACCATGGCTGATGTATTCTTTAATTTTGATGGTGGACATGTATCCTTACATTGATGATTTGCATATGTTAGATGATGTTATCTTATGCTTTACTTTGCATGTTAGATTTCTTTTCTACATATGATGTAGTATGATTTAGGAGTGATATTCCTACTATGTTAATACCAATGATCTCTTTGGTAATTTGGAATGTTATGCACAGAGGGATGGCTAGGGCCCATGATGGTCTAATGATGCTATTTACAGTTGGAAGGAACCGTGCACTTACTTAGTTATATTTGTGATGTATGGATATCTTTTATGATGGATGTTTATATCTTCTATGATGATGTATCATGTATGACATGTGGTTTCATTTACCTTATTGCACTTGCATCATGGAATAGTATAGGATGATGATGTAATTTATTCTCATGTATGTATATTCTTTTAAGCTTTTCATACCCTGTGGCATGTACAGTGGATGATTGAGCATTCAGAGATGTAATTTATGAATGTTGGACTTTTCATTATTATTTTATGTGGATGTAGTATTAGATGGATTAATTACTATTAGTTGATTTAGATGTAATTCAACGTTAAGGGATCCTTAAAGAATGTAACCTATTATGTATGTTTATGTTTACTTTTAGTTAAATGATGTTGTTGCTTTCACTACTATGTTATGAATGGTTACTTTCATGTTTCAAAAAAATAAAATGCTACCAAACTTAGTGAAACTTTAGGTTAATTCTTTGGATCCCTTGGCAGGGCGTTACATTTGGTATCAGAGCCTAGTTTCTACATTGGGAGCTCTGGGTATTTTGGAACAAAACTAGGACTTGAACTATTATGTGTATCTCTTCAAACTTGAAATGAGGTGAACTAAAATAGAACCTAAACTGTTACTTGCATATTTTTCATACTTCAACACTTAGGTTTCAAACCTGAAATTATACTGAAAACCTAAACATAGGCAAACTAGAAATTGAACTTAGTCTATTTGCAAAACATGTGCCTTATGGTTGTGATAGTACTTTGTATCTTGGGTATTTTTGTAGGATGGTATTAGGGATAAGGTCTTCTATTAGAGGCCGTGGAAGAGGCTGTGGACATGGCAAAGCCATTAGTGTCCATGAGTCTATCCATGGAAGACCTCCTCATGAAGAAAGTAGGGGAGAGCACATTAGTGAGTAGTGAGAAGAGAGCCATGTAGGATTTGAGCAAAAGCGCATAACAAATCCACGAAGCCCAAGAAAACCTGCATGCAAAAAACTTGTCACGGAGAAGAAAAAGACAAGAAGAGGCAAGGGTTTGATCTGAAAAAACTCAGAAGAAGAAAATGCTATTCAACAGATCTTCATTATGAAAAATACAAAGAGATTAATCCTTATAAAGGAGATCAAAACCTGAAAAGGGTAACCTAAAGCCTAAAAAAGCTAGGTTGCACAATATAATTAATAAAATATTAATTATATGCACCTACAAGTTAGCTTAAGAAAACTAGAGTAATAGGCAACTTAATTAATTAAATCAAAGTGATTTAATTAATAAGTGCAAACAAATAATTACTCTAACACCCCCCTTTAAGCGAAGCTCAATAGGTAAGCTAACCTAGCACAGCTATGAAAGAAGAATTGGGTCCCAGCAACAAGGCTTGATCAGGTACCCAATCACAAAAAAATCTCTATAAAGTGGAGAAATAGAAAAAACTACATGGGAAAAATCCTACTCCAAAAAGAGATAGCAAAGAATGTTCCAAAAGAAGGAACAAAGAGATTAGAAGAGAATCATTGAAGCATGAAGAACCGCAAAACTCTGTCAAAATACTGATCTGTAGAACCTCCATGGAAATAGAAGGCATGAACCATCAACCAAAAAAGCATAGAACAACAATATAACCTCCCCTTAAGACAAGTGAGGTGACAGGTAGCTGAAAAGATGGGCCAAAAATCTCCTACAACACAGGATCCAAACACATCGAGAGTGAGGTACAAACACCAATAAAGGCACGTATCATCGACACTGCATGAGAAAAAAGAGAAAGAGGGCCTATAAGCGGCAAAAAACTATCCCCCCATGGCACTTTATAAAATAGTGCGAGTACAACGAATCACAATGATGAAAAGCATCCTGAAACGTAAGAGTGGCACTTTATCTCAGTGTGTTGCATAAAAAAGTTTACAATGAATATAAAAAATGATTAGAAAAGATATAAGGCTGAAACAATAGAAGGTAGAGCCCAAAATGAAGCAATTGAAGAAACAAAATTGATCTTCGGACCTGAAACAATCAGGATATCCACTAGAATGCTAAAATGCAAAAGATTGAATAGGATGTGCCTAGAATAGAATTTGGAACAACAACCAACATCACTGGAAAGAGCACAAAAAGAGCTTTCCAGCAATATAAAGAAGTCCAAAATCAGAGATCAGATGCTCAAGATACGCCTCTCGGAGTGCAAAATATAACATCCAGCTTTGACTGCCAAAACATGCAACCAAACTGCATCAAAACCTAAAAAACACCTTTACCAAAATCTCCGTCTCGAAACCAACTTTTCAAAAAAAAATTTAGATGAAAAAAATACATCCGTATGCTCAAGTTACGGAGAAAAAACACCAAGGCCTCTAGAATGCATGAAAAATTATTTTTTTTACTAAAAAAAAATTAAAAAAACAAAAAAAATTAAAAAAATCCCGTCACCGCGATGAGCGGCGGCTGAGTGGCATAGAGGCCGAGCAGAGCGAAGATCTGGGAGGCCGCACCAGCGGATGAAGAGGTAGGTGGTCAACCGGTGGCGGTGGAGCCTCAGCAGTCACCAAGCCGCTGACGGTCTGCCGGACTGCTGGTGGTAACTGCCGGCGGTTTACCAGAGCCGCTAGCGGTTTCGATGACCGCCAGCAGTTTTTATAATCGTTGCGGCCAAAAATTGGTTTTTTTCTAATTTTTTAACAATTTTTAAAAAAAAATTTCTACCTCAAATTGCGTGCCAAGGGCCGTACGACCCTTTTAGACAAAAAAAATGGCCTCCCAGATCAATGTTGTCCAAATCAGACAAATTTTATATCAAAATGGGGGTTTTGATGCCTTCTGAATCTATCTGTGAGGTCTGTTTGGCCTCAAACTGCTCTAAAAATTAGTGACCTCCCTATTTTATCAAAAAAAAATCCAAAAAAACACCAGATCTGATCCACCAAACCCTTGTTCTCCCTTTTTCTTGAAATACCAAACAAGCTACAATAGATCTAGATCTGATACCATGTAGGATTTGAGCAAAAGTGCACAACAAATCCACGAAGCCTAAGAAAACCTGCAAGCAGAAAACCTATCACGGAGAAGAAAAAGACAAGAAGAGGCAAGGGTTTGATCTGAAAAAACTCAGAAGAAGAAAATGTTATTCAACAGATCTTCATTATGAAAAATACAAAGAGATCAATCCTTATAAAGGAGATCAAAACCCGAAAAGGGTAACCTAAAGCCTAAAAAAGCTAGGTTGCACAATATAATTAATAAAATATTAATTATATGCACCTATAAGATAGCTTAAGAAAACTAGAGTAATAGGAAACTTAATTAATTAAATCAAAGTGATTTAATTAATAAGTGCAAACAAATAATTACTCTAACAAGCCATAGGGGTGACCAAGTTGAGTCTGAGGAGGTTAACTTGAGACAGATGATGTAGATAATTCTTGATCACCTATCTTCTATTCATGATCATCATAAAGCACATTAGTCAGAACAAGAGCATAGACCCAGGTCTAGGAGCCCTCAGAAGGATCGATAGAGATCCATTCTATCTACTCAAATGAAGGACCTTTCAAAATTCAAGATCAAGCCCTTTAACAGGCAAGGTTCTGGATATGTGGCAAATAGTGGCTTATTGTCCTTGACAGGATTTTTTCCATGCAAGACTTTGACAATAATGTTAAGGTAGAATTCACCATTACCAATCTGGAGAATTTTTGGGCCACTTGGTGGATAATTGAGGAAAAGAAGCTGGGCATAGATATGAACACTGTCACTTGGGAGCTATTCTTACAGAGTTTTTGTGAGCGATTCCTAGTAGAGGAATGGAAGCAGCAAAGGGTAGATGAGTTCCATAACCTTAGGCAATATTCTATTATTGTAACAGAGCACGAGCGCAAATTCTACAAGCTCATGTCCTTTTCAAGATTCAGTGACAACTCAGCTCAGTTGACACAACACTTTATTAGAGGATTAAACAACCATTTAACTAGGGGTGTCAAGGTGTTTGAACCTAAAACCCTCAAGGAAGCAGTACATCAAGCCATCCTTGTAGAGCAGAGTGTGAACCTAGGACATGGGGGTTTTGTAGGAGAACCTTTAGCATTAGGGTCGAAAGGTGGTCAAGGTGCAATTGGCAATAGGAAAACTCCTTCTGGGGGTAATCAGCAGTAGGGAGGGACTTACCCTATAGCACAGAGTGGTGGCGGTGGTTCCAATACTAGGAACTATCACAATAATCGATGCAACAAGAACAACCAGTATGATCGACCATCTCAGAATGTTCAATCTTATCCTAGTGGGGGTAGCTTCTAGCAGTCTAGTGCACCTAGAGTTCAGAGGAGCTTCAATGGAGAATGTTTCTCATGTGGACAACGTAGACACAATTCATCTCACTGCTCTTAAGGGAAACCTCAGTTCTGAGGTCAGGGACCCGCAGCTTCAGAACCTACAGTTAGTGACATGGGTAGAGCGTAGAGAGTGTACTCAATGGAGTCACATCCTCCTACAAATGGAAAGGGTCCAATGGGATCTGCATAGTGAGTTCTTAGCTTTACTTTTCTTGTAGGCTTCCAGGAGTAAGCCTAATTCTAGGGGGGGGTGGATGTAGTGCCTACCCCTAGGTCACATTGTTGCTATCATGGATGAACTCTGTTATACTAGTTTTGTTTTGATAATTAGTAGCATTGTTTTGAGATTATCAGATATTGTGCTATGGATTTAGTTTATATGTGATGAGATTACTTAGACTCTACATTTCATGGATGTATGGTGATTATTACATTACTTCCAGTTATTGATGATGATTAGTTAGATGGTTATTTTCACATGTGTTTTCTTATGGATACTTACCCCATACTTGCATGTGTATGGTGCATATGTTTGTTTTCTTATTGTATGGTGTTCCTAATGTGGTTAAGGAAGGGAGTCGTAGTCACCTGCTAGTCGAGATCTACATGATGCACCACTTTCTGCCATTGCCTATTTAGCTTAGCATATAGATATATATTGTATGTACATACATGGATTTTATGTAGGTTGTAGGTACTGGGTATCGACTTCCCTGTATTGCTAGGATGAGTGTACCCTATCGCACTATATCAATGGTAAGAGAGGGGAGATAAATTCTCAATTCCAAATCCTAAACCCTTAAACCTTTTTTCCTAGAGAGGTAGGACAAGTATATGAGATCTTTTACCTTTCGAATGTGTCGAATGACATAATTCATGATTTTAGCCCTTTAGACTGATTTTGTATGGATTGTTCTGTGATGGGTTTTTATATTTTATTTTGGAGGTCTTTGGTGAATTTTCTATTAAATAAGTCTTAAATTAAAAGATTTAATTAATAATTTAATTATTTTGGAAAAATTAATATGATATCATGATCTTTAGATATTTTGATTTTAATTAATTAAATGGGGAATTAATTGAGAAAGAGAATTAAATAAAAGAAATTAAAATTAATAATAATAAATTATAATAAATAAATAATAATAATAGAAATGATAAAAGAATTAAAATAAAAGTTATAAGTCTACTTAGGAGTAAACACACCTCTTGATTGTACATATGTCAACAACATAGGAGTTAGTGTACAAATTAAGCACATGGTGTCTACAACCTTGTGACTCATCTAGAAGGTTGGAAAAGACTCATGCTTAGTTGTCAACACATTCTAGTTGTTTCTAGAGACATTCCAAGTGCTTCCTGAGAGTTCTTTATATTCAGGCACTCCTAGAAGCTTAGGGAGCATGTTTGGAGGACCCAAGAACATGGGAGAAGGAAGGAGCTTGCTTTGCAATTTCTAAGGAGAAGCGAATTAGCATTAGTGTCTAGGTAGACACTTGTGATTTTGCCTATGTTATTCCCACTTCTTGCACTTCCTGTCTTCTTCGTGTCTTCTGAATGCTTTCCGAAGATTCTATGTGTGAATGTTCCAGTTGTTTTAATCTTGTCAAGGATATTTAAGTCTCTATGTGAGAAAACCCCCACATGTGTAGATCTGAGAATTCTATGGGCTAGGGTTTAAAAGTTTATAGTCAAACCTATTAGATGGATTAATTAGGTAAATCTGTAGAACGATCATTGTAGGAGAATTCCTATTTATTATATATATATATTGCATTAGTAAAAAAAAATTATATATATATATATATATATATATATATTAATAGATCTGATTTCATTTATTTAAAAATGTTTATATATAAAAGTTGTATATAAAAAAATGCTGCATATTATAGAAAATGGGACAGTGGGAAAAAATGTTTTAATGAAATTTATATAGTTTAAGCGCATGTAAAAAAAAAATGTTATTGAAATTTTTTTTATTATAAAATGTTATTTAAAAATAAATAAATTATTATATGTATGAGAGGCAGAGAGGGACAAATCCCGTACCCCCACCCCTCTCGTAGTGCTCGAGAGCCGGCAGCTCTGCTGTCGTAGGCACTGCAACAGTAGTGTTGTTGCAGGCCTACGTCAGCAGACTGCTATGGCACTGTCATTCTGTGCATGGTAGATAGGTCATGGGTAGAGTAAACTGCGACCACAGGTATGATCTGCAGTCGAGGTAAATGAGCGTAGTTTTAATATTGTTTTGACTAAATTTATATGCTAGATTATATATATTCTATTAACATTATGTTTTCTTTAAAACATATATGTTATTATTATTATATAAAATTTTAATAATAGTTTTTAATAATTAATACTATATTATTAACATTATGTTTTATTAAAAACATATATGTGTTATTATTATATATGTTTTTTTAATAATAGTATTAACTATTAATAATTAGTTATATCATAATGAATTTAATTGTGATAAATTGAATTTAATTAGATTTTAATTAGGGATAGAGATTATTGATTAAGCAACAAATGTATACCTTTGGACATCTTAGGAAAGTTGATTTTAAAGAGTTATGGGGGGGGTTCAATATTTGATGTAACAAGAAAATATGTGGGGAAGATGAATAAGATTTCTCCACTTGATATTCAATCCTTAAACAAAAACTGAAACCCCACACTTTATTCAACCATGTAATTTTAGCAAACCAAAACATGTGCTTGCATTGTGTTTTCTCTATGCTTCTTGTTTTGGGTTTTTGGGTTAACTATTTGTTGACCAATTATAGGATGTCTACCAGAGGCTCGAGGGTTATGATTGTGATGCCATGATGATGTCTTTTGATCTCGATCTTTTTAAAACCCAACCATGGTTATGTGATGGCATGCTGATTGATATTGTTTTCAGTCTTCATTGTGTAAGCTGTGACATATGTAACCTTTTTATGAGTTAATGATCAGTTACATTTGGATTACTTTCCAGTCACTTGATGGGATTGAATTGTTTATTTGATCTTGATGATGTCATGTTGTGACATGTTTTAACTCAACCATTTTTGGAGTCTTCGATCAGTATTACTTTGAGATACTTTTTGGTTGCTTGTTGAGAACCAATGGATGTTGTGATTATTAGTGATACCTTTAGTTGCCAATAGAGAACTTTTGTGTTCAGGATTATCTATGGATGCTTTTTATTTGCTCATGGAGATTTGATGCTCTTATTATGGATTATCTTTTGGTATTTTTCTAGTCACTTGTATAGGACTGTGGTGATTTTGTGATTAATGATTCCATGAGCTTAGGGTAGGTTATCTTCTTGTAGTGACAGGAAGTGGCTTGCAACGGGGGCTGGGGCCCTAAGAGGCTACCAGGGTAACTCATTGTAAGTTGTTTTAATAAGTGAAAACATTACACCTAATACTGACTTAAATGGACTTAATAAGATAATTGTTTGTTCTTTCGCATGCCTCAAGTGCTAGTACAGACTAGGATGGGAGTAGAGAGAATGCTTGGTTATGACCTTGCATTCTGTAGTATGCCTCATTTGTACGAGAGGATACTAGTGGCCGCATAGGGAATACTAGGGGGCCAAGGTCTATTGAGAGACTATCGGGGTAACTCTAGTGTGATCCGTGTGATGACACTTTCCTGCTTGCATAGTAGGTTTCCTACATGTCTTTGTTGTGCCTCTGGGATTAGATGTCAGTTTTTGATTGGAACCTTTGAGTTAGTATACTTTTAGGATTTCCTAGACTTAGAGAGTACTTGTGTTATGTGATTTGTTATCTTGTGTTATGTGATTTGATAACCTGTTTGGGACTTGAGATTATCTCCTCAGCTCGGTGGGAGTGGACCATTTAAGTGCCATGCGATCGAGTGGTAGTGCTTTTTCACTCTTACCATATGAGATCCATCTGAGACACCATGGTTGATGCATTCTTTGATTTTGATGGTGGACACGTATCCTTACATTGATGATTTGCATATGTTAGATGATGTTATCTTATGCTTTACTTTGCATGTTAGATTTCTTTTCTGCATTTGAGGTAGTGTGATTTAGGAGTGATATTCCTACTATGTTAATACCGATGATCTCTTCGATAATTTGGAATGTTATGCATGGAGGGATGGCTAGGGCCCACGATGGTCTAATGATGCTATTTACGATTAGGAGGAACTGTGCACTTAGTTAGTTATATTTGTGATGTATGGATATCTTTTATGATGGATGTTTATATCTTCTATGATGATGTATCATGTATGACATGTGGTTTCATTTACCTTATTGCACTTGCATCATGGAATAGTATAGGATGATGATGTACTTTATTCTCATGTATATATATTTTTTTAAGCCTTTCATACCTTGTGGCATGTACAGTGGATGATTGAGCATTCAGAGATGTAATGTATGAATGTTGGACTTTTCATTATTATTTTATGTGGATGTAGTATTAGATGGATTCATTAATATTAGTTGATTTAGATGTAATTCAATGTTAAGGGATCCTTAAAGAATGTAACCTTTTATGTATGTTTATGTTTACTTTTAATTAAATGATGTTGTTACTTTCGCTACTATGTTATGAATGGTTACTTTCATGTTTCAAAAAATAAAATGCTACCAAACTTAGTGAAACTTTAGGTTAATTCTTTGGATCCCTTGGCAAGGCATTACAATGTTAGATTTCCTTATTCTTATGTTGTAGCATGTTTTAGTGGTGGCATCCCTATTACGATAGTACCGACAGATGGTTGGTAAGAACTGTGTACTTAGTTTGGTTGATCAGTTATCACGATGTTATTTCTATACATTGTGATGTTAATTCTGTACATTGCGATGTTACTTCTATTCACTACAATGTTGCTTCCTATATATTCTTTTACTGTTGTGGTTTTAGATGGATAGATGTTTCTCTTTCTTGTTCATGGCATCTTTTTTTTTATGCTCTTGATTTTTCATTCCTCGATCTATAAAGTATCACTTAGTGTTGATTTAAAGTATCACCTGGCTTTTGCAAATAACCTGTGTGGGCAGACAACAAGCACTTTTTGATAAGACCTAGAATTTTTGGGAAGCATTTTGGGTACCCTCTTATGTGTTCTTCAATCCTTTAACGTCACATTTTGAATTTTTAATGTTTTGGTTTGGATTTAGTAGGTGTTTTTCATTGTTAGTCATTTTGTTGGGTAGTGGCATTTGGAGATTTGTTGGTTGCTTGAATTGTTGGTGAAGTCTTCCATTGCGATCTTTGTGATCCCTGTATGATGTTTTCATGTGTGTTAATAAATAAATAAATAAATAAATACACACACAGACACACACAGACACACACACACACACACACACACACACACACACACACACACACACACACACACATCTTGGCTTGAATTGAATCCTTGTTCCAAGGATCTTCGGGTGGGGTATTACACATGCTGGTGTTTGAAACTACTAAGCAACAAAATGCTCAATATCACAATGAAATTACTCACACAATCTAAGGATTAGCCAATTCCTAGTAGCAATCACATGAATAAACCACTTTAACCCAACTTCAACAAAACCAAAAATGGTTTTCTACTCTTTAGGCTCTGCTAAACCAAGCTAGGTATACCTAGGGATGATTCTAATGCAAACTGTGGTATGAAACTATCTTAGTTCCATTCTGATTCTCATCTTTTACCCTCAAGCACATACATAGATTATCAATTTTGTCTAAAACCTTCTCAAATCTACATGCATCCCCTATAAGCAGATCTGGTTATAAATCTTCTATAGTTTACAAGTATTTCTAGAATTAGTGGCTATCTAAGACTCAAAAACTATATGCAAATGAGTGGTAATCAGCATTTGTAACCTTAAACAAAATAGAATGAAATGGTTTTGATTTTTTCTTAAAATGATTTGATATGCAGCAGCAAAATTCATCCTTGCTCACTTTTGACTTATGTGACCAGTACCTTATCCATTGGGTAGAAAATTAACTATTGGCAGGAGATCTAATTCAAATAACTTATAAATTAATTAATCAATTGTAATCACCCATTTCCATTCTTATGAAGTATCCTTTCTATATATTCATAAACCATACTGATTCATTGAAGAATTTCTATAATTCCTTGAATTAAAAGCAACAATGATATTAGCATACAACCCATCTAGATTGCATTCAACCAAGTTAAACCTTATTTAAAATGACTTCAAAGTAGAAAAACCCATAAAAAGGAGACATAAATTTATGACACAAATATAGTGTAAATACCCCTTTGTATTATCCTTTCAGATGACTAATACAATGACCAATAGAAATCAATTGAAAGCTAGAATAGATTGCTTTTTTTGTCATTTCAATATGTTATCAGAGAGTACAATTGGAAGCAAACTCAAAACACCTGCATACTATTGGACTGACAGAATGTGCTTTTCTTGAAAGAAAACAAAAATTCTACAAGTTTCATACCATCACATTGCCTTGAAAACTCAGTTATATAGACATGAGTTGCAACAAGCAAATGACAAATGTGGTTGACAGGTGTCCTTCAAAAAGTTTTACACACACCTATCACAACAAGCAAAAACTAAGAATAATAGAAAGACTGGTACATCAAACATTCCTTTGTGGGTCTGCTTCTGTTATTCCCTTTGGAAAGACAAAAATATTATGATCGAATTCCTTTAGCATTCTGGTTCCTCAAGATAGGTGGCCATCAAATGTTATAGTGATGAGTCATCTCCTGCTACTTGAGGATCCTCTTTGTCTTTATCATCAGTGGTAGAGGTGGCTTCTACTTTTGTACCCTCTTCTTTATCATCATCCTCCATCTCATCATCTCCTTCTGTCTATTCTATAGACATAAACTCTTTGTTCCACTTATTGTAGGTAGTGTCCTCTGGCCAATCAAAATTTAGAACTTCTCTTTGTACAGTTACTAAAGAATTTGCATTTGCCTCTATATCAACAAAATCTTTTCTGATGATATTATAGAATAACTGTACTTTTACCAACTCCTCATTTTTCATTGCCAATAATAAATGGCCCGTTTCATTTATAACCTTATTTATTCTTTCACAAAAGACTTCATCTAGCTCCCTCTTCCATTCTTCCTTTCCCTTTATTTTATCAATTATTTTTAGAGCACAAGGGAATAAATCAATTTTTTTTGCAAAATACTTGGAAAAACAAATAGTTAATCTTCTGTAGAAAGAATCTTGCTTATCATCAAAACCTTGAAACTTATTTAGTAAATCAAAAATTTCTTCTATATGATGATATGTTAGCTGAATAACAGATATACACATAGCAGTGATATCTAAATTTCTCTTTGTCCACTTTTGTACAATGGGTCTGAATATAGCTTCATTTTGCTTCAATTCATCCCTGATAGCTGAAATCCTCACTAATTGATCAAAAAATGTGGGCCATTCTATCCTGTCTATTAAATACATGATACCTTGCCTCAATTTTTCTTCATGTTGATTATTAAGTTCTACATGCATTGCATACAACTTATTTTTCTCCTCTTCAAAATCCTTTGTAGTATAGAACTGAGGCCTTTCTGGAGTATCAGGTATCTCAATAATTGGTGTTGATTTAAAAGGCTCAACAGGTGGCCGTGGGAGGTATGCAATCGTGGGCTTACTGGTCTCTCCTAATTTTCTTTTCCCAAGAATCTTCTCCATTTGAGTTACTTTATTTTTTAATGATTGTATTTGCATGCCCCTCTCCTCATATTCTTTCAAAACTTCTTCAAACCTAGCATTGAGTTGGGCAAACTTATCTTCCTGTTGGCTAGACACCATTCTAGCAAATTTTAGCATCTCTGATGCCATCCCAATTATATGTTTACTACCTACCTCACCAGCCCTGAACACTGTCAATGTACCAATATGCTTTGCAGTGGGAATTTAATGCATTCTGGTATTGTCCCTTTTTTCCATGGACCATATAAAAAGGGCTTGGTGGTCATCACTAAATTTGACTCCTCTTTGAGCCTGTAGTATTTCTTCAGTAGTCCTTTGTTGAACATCCCTCTGTTTCCTTACTAGATAAAAAACAATGGCATTTTCTATATCCCATTCTGGTAGAAAGAGGACTCCTGACTGTCTAACTATCTGCCTCCCAGCTTTAGGAGTAAATTGAGCAAAATCATTCAAAAATTTAGATTTCACCTCTTCCTTAATATCTAAATCAAGTTTGTTTGGTTGTTCTACCTTTATCTTCTCATAGGTTTTATCAAAATTTCCCATGTTTAATATCCACAAAAATTGAGCAAAAGGCCTAGATTTTACAAAATTCTCATCATTAATAAACCTTTTAGAGGCTTGGTCAACTATCAGATCAATTTCCTTACCTTGGTAATGAGCAATAGTTAAATCCAAGGAAGGCATAGGAGGTTCTTGTGGTTCTCCAATCTCCAAATCTATGGAAGTAACAATTACATCCCCTTCTCCACCAATTTTTCTAAGCTACTCCTTTAGAGATGCTTCATCATCTATCCAGATTGGGGATTGTCTTGGGGAGTATTGTTCTTTTTGAGAGGAAGAAGATCCCTGCTCTAATTTTTGCCTTTTTGGAGAGCTAGCTACAGATGGACTTCCTGACCTTGGCATCTGATGAAGGGGTGTCTGTTGCACACTTTGAACCATAACATAACCTGCCCTTCTCTGCAATGTATACTGGCTAGGAGCCACTATATTTTTTTTGCTTATCTTCCTTTGTACTTTTGTAGCCTTGTCTGGATATGTCTCAATATATGTGGCTTTCTTTTCATTCATAGTTTGGATGATCACAACAAAATTATTCATTAATTCTTGCATTTTGGCTCCCCAATATTTTTTGTCTTTCAATGGGTCATACTGAGGGTCAAAAGCATTAATAAATTCTAGGGTCTTTCTAACTACTATCCATTTTTCTTTCCTTAGTTCTTGTTCCTGCAAAGTGAAAATATTTCTGATTATATCCTCCGGATAATAAACTTATTGTACCATGCGAGAAGCTTTCACCCTCTCTATTAAGAGGTCATAGAATCCTTTAGGATCAATAAATCTGGCATGAGATCCTACCATATTATATCTATCTAGAAAAAAATTTAGGTGCTTCCACCCCTTCCTGACAAAGACAAAATCATGTACCACAGTAACAATTGGAAACAAGGTACCCTTCTTAGACAATTTCCTCTCATCTATAGTGCCTATTTTCCATAGGAGCTCAACTATCCCTATCTTTAGGGGCACATGAAAAGGCAACACATGTGGCTTTCCCAAAAAACTCTATACTCTTATTATAGTTGAAACATTATAAGGGACTATATCCCCCCAATTATAACTAACCAATAGTCCTTGTGCATGGTCCTTGGGTCTAACCAATTCTAACAATGCTTGTGGAATTCTTGGGCTGTCCCCTTTCAAAATCAGCCTAAACTTTGATGCAAAGTATCTATCAAATCTCACATAATTAGAATCTGTAGCTTCTAAAGTCATATCCACACTCCACAACTGCACTAGATTCCTCTCTCCATCCCTGGTCATTTCTAGCTCCATACCCTTGGAGAAGATGGTAAATCCCTTGTACAAGCATACATGCATAAGAAATGAATACCAATAGAATGGTTTGTCCACTTTTCCCCACGCTATCCCCACCATACCATTGTGAATTTCTTTCGCAAGAAAAGTAGCAAAATCCAAAATAGTGCTCATCCCAAATTGAAGAGTTTGAGCCATGATAAGGACAATAGAGCCTACGATTTGTTCAACTTCATCCATCCCAAAAATCTTGCAAAGAGAAAAATATAATGCTTGAGCTCTAAGGTTGAAATGCCTTCTCAACAATGGCTTTGGGGTACTAGCTGTAATCACAGGCAAGGTGCCAATTTTAGCAGCATGCTCCTTCAATGGCCCTGTTCATAGGTAAATTCTTTGTGCATCATACCTTTCTTGAAGGTCATCCATATCAATAGTTTCATGCAGATCATGGTTAGGATTAAGGTTGAAAACCTCACTAATTAATTTAGGGCAAACCCTAAAGAGATTCACTCCAACATGATTCTTTACCCACCTCATAATCAAATCATATTTCTTTTCCAAATCCATAAACAAATCACTATCAAAAAAAATTGTAGGGACTATTAATTTACCAATGTCAAACTCCCATACATTTCTCATAGGAGTGTCCAATTTTCACTTTGAAAACTATTTCTTAAACAACTCCAAACCCCCCTTGGAAACTTGGGCATCTCTTACCCAATTTTCTCTGTCATAAAAACCCTCTACTATAGCTACTCTCGGGTGTTTTGGAATGAGTTCCCTCCCCTTAGTTATTTCATGTACCGATGAGGGGAATTGTTCAAGAAAATCATCATGCACAAAATGTTTCAAATAATCCATTTTTTTGGTGAACTCTTTTCAGGGAGGCATTTTGAATAAAACCCTAGAAATTTTATAACAGCAAATACTTGAATTTTTAAGGAGTCACAATGTACTTACGTACTAGAATTTTCACTTCTACACTGTGTGATTTCCTTTGCAATTTTATTGGATCGCTAAATAAAATTTTTGTGCCCTAGCTCTGAAACTTTTGTATGCCCTTATGTTCTTTCTACGCTTTGGTGATTCATTAATGGTGAGATCGTGAGTTCTTTTCATACATTGAAATCACACAAATGAAATCTGAACCACATTTACTCTCAGTAACCATTACCTCTAAATTGCAACCAAATTTGAATCCTATCCGTAGATTTTCACCAGATCAGACGGCTTTGATTTAAAAGGCAACGAGCTTTATGGCTTTAAAAACAAGGCCACGTGTCACAATACTGCTTGCTCGCATTTCTTAAATTTCTTGCACCTTAGAATTATGTGGAAGCGCCGCTCATTGATCAAGACAAGATAAACGATCAGATCATTTCACATTTGAACAAAATCTAGTCAGTTATACTGATCAATAGGAAACCTTTATATGAGTTTGTACCTTCTGAAAAATTCCATGCCAGTGGGTCCCATATCTTCTTTTGAGTGAGTAGGTGCTTGATGTCATTATTTCCATGTGTCAAGCAGGCACATTCCTGCTTTCCTTATTGATTGAGCACTTCCTTATTATGGGATTTGCCAGCCATTGATTTTTGAAAGATCAACGGTGACATTGATTATACCCTATAGAGCTTCTGAGTTGAGAATTTAGACATCACCATGGACATGTATCTACATGGCGCATACCTGCTTTATTTAAACTTTAGTCATGTTCTTAATGTAGGCAAGCACCCTTTGTTGATCAAGACAAGATCAACGATGTGAAACAATTCTACATTTTACGCTCGCATCATCCACTTGGGCCAATGAAATGACTACTTTCAATCTGCATGCTCTAAATCAACTAACTATTGCATTAATTTCTAAAAATTTCTGCACCCACATCATAAGTATTTCCAGCTAAGCACAGGTAGTAGACCACAGGGTGTGACTTAGTTCTTCCATAATTTGGCCCCACTATGACACGTGTCACAACGGTGCATACCCGCATTCCTTATTTGACTACCAGCTTCATAATATGAGATTACACTAACCCTCGATCTTTGAAAGATCTATGGCTAATAAGGCTTCACTTCATTTGGCAGACAAACTTCTTCAGTGGCACATCTGGCAATACATGTCAGCGATCATTTTACAGTGTGGCACACCACAACATATAGTTAAAAATTATTGACCGCACCTTGCCACACGTCAAAAAACTGCTTGCTCACATTATTTATCTCTCGTGCAACTTCAAATTGCAGGCATGCGCTGGCCTTTGATCCTTGACAGATCAACGGTTATAGAATTAGGTATCTTAAACACCACGTTGGCTGAAGTGACGAATAAAAAATTCAAATGAAATCAATGGTTGACACTTCTTGTTGATAAAGGCATATCTCTATTAGTAACTCAACCAATGATATCGCAGGAAATCCAGAATGAGCATGGAAAGTACTGATAAACCTGTAAAATTTTTTGACAACTAATGACTCCCCACAAACTTTATGATTCACTGAAACTTAAGAAAGGCAAGGGCTATGTGTCACTGAGTCACATGCCCACATTATTTAAAAACCATGCATCTCAAAATTGTCGAAATGCAATACCCGCTGATCTGAACAAGATCAATGATTATAAAGACTTTGTGTCATCAGAGGTATTTCTTAATAGAATGATCAAACAATTTACAAGCCAAGCATGACCACGTAAGGTTTAGACAAAATTATAATGAATTCATGCTTGCGCAAGCCCTTCCTTAGGTAAAATGATATACCATTAAAAAAAAATTTTTGAAAATATTTTGAGGGTTTTTAAAACTAGGGCAATCTAAGGGTTTGAAAAATACAAGGAACAAAACCCTAATTTGCAAGATTTTAAGACTCAAAGGATTTTTCACTAAAATTTTCCATAATTTTTGCATTGTTAAAAATCAGACCAACAACACATAGCTTCCACAATGAATAGAACAATAAATTTTCTATTTCAAAAAGTGAGAAGTGGAATAAAATTCCTTTTTGGATACTTATTCAGTTTTCGATGAATAAAGGATTAGGTTAAATAACTAGGTCACCTAGTTAAACCCTAAATCCACCCAAATAAAAATAGGCTATTCCAAGTAATTGGAATTCAACTACGAAAAAGTTGCAAGGAATAAAATAAAATAAAATAAAGCCCAAAATTCCCTTAAACCAAAAATCACAAAATTCCTCAATAGCTTTCTTGACAATTGTGAACCTCTAAATGTACATGCATGCTCACACGTCTAATCACATAATGAAAATGAGTCTGGATTTATTAAATCACTAGAGGGTTTAATTTATACAATTAAATAAGACACATTGACCATACAAGGATGAAATTGGCTAGATATGAATAGCCAAATCACTAACTCCATGTGCTACTGCTAGGGATATAAATCCTACACACAAAAGCACATGACCAAGTGTAATTGCATATAATAACATAACCAAGGAAATAAATGCATTTAAAATAGCCTAATTTAACCATCTATTTAATTATACTAAAATAATCCATTTACATCACTCACTTTCACACAAAGCATCACAAAGAAAGAATGAAGTAAATAACCATAGAATTAAATCCAACATATAAATGTACTCAGAGGATATGTCCAAATACTGAATAACTAGATATCATCATAAAACATACTATCATCTCAAAAATTGCATCATCATGCAAATATGATCAATTAAACAAAATAGAAATCTAACATGGACAATTCATTTCAAATTATTTAAGCATTTAATAATGGTTGATTAAATAACATAAAAAGGCACTTAAAACACATAAGTGAACATGCTCAAATATATGACAAACCACTGCTATAGGAACCTAGTCTGGTGTAGCAGGATAATAATACACAATGCAATCTCTACACACATCTCAGGGTAATCAAAGAACAACATCATGATACCACACCAATCCTACTAACCACTAGCACAAACCTTATTGAAACCATCGAACACATCATAATCTCATAAATCAGCCATAAGCATAATCAAAGCAACTGATATGGTAACATAAATCCAATCACCTCAAGGGTGTAGACCACTCATGGTCCCAATCATGATCAATTCACATGGAAAGATCAACAAGGTTGCATCCATTAGGATGACTTACATAAAACAAAAGGGAGAGGCACTACACTCTTCACTAACTCCATCTATTCTAGGGAGACTAGAATTAGCTTGAGGGGTATCATGGTTATTGCGTGCACATTTTCATTATTGGGGTTGTATTTTCCATAGTGGGGACGAATGTTATGTTGATCTTCTAAGAAGACTAATTAAGAGAATTGTCTAATTAGGAGAATTATTAAGTATCCAAAAGGTGTGAAATTGAGAAGCATAGAAAACTCAAGATCAATTTGTAAAAATGTTTGAAAGACATATCAATCTTAAAGTATACATAGTTTTCCAAGAAGTAACATTTTGAGTAAATGATTGTTTCTATGTCTATAATCATGATGTTAAAATATGGAAGAGATGATAGGGAAAAATTGGTGTCAAATAATTTACTAAAATCAATGATTCAACCATCTGAAAATAGGCTCCAAGCCATACATTGTAATTAGTGACTTTGCTCATTTTGGTCAAGGTTATAAATTTTACCATTTTTGCACAAAATATATTAACCTATTCAAAATAAGTAAATGTAAGTTAGTTCATGTCCCAGAATGGAGTTAGTTATGTGAGAAAGCCTAAAAATACAAGGCTTGGATACTGTAAAAGGGGGGAACCCTTATGAAGGGGATATGTTGGAAAATTGTTAGAGGACTTTGAATTTACGTTATGCACAAAGTATCTTAGAATTTTTATATCTTCAAGGAAATGACCGAGAATATATTTTTGTCCATGTATAAAATTCATTCATGAGTTATTAGTTTTATTTTTTTGCATGTTAAACTAGTGACCTCTTCGTGTGTTAGTAAAATGTAGTAGTCTCTTTGATCTATCTAATTAATGTGACAAAGTGCATTCATTTTATATTATCTTGATCTGAATATTGGAACAATATATACTTTTGTATGTTAGGGTATTCTTATTTGTTCATCATTTCATCTATAATGATATCCCCTTGTAATTAGTTATCCACTATGGAATCCCATTTGGTATGCATAGGTCTATCAATAAGGTTTATGTTATTCATTTGGTTTAGTTTTATTCTTTCCCCTTACCTACTATCAAGTGAAAAGTACACTAAAATCCCAAAAAAGAATCATCCTATGAGGGAGTTGTCCCTTTCAAATGTAGAGGAAGATTGTGAGTTGATAGTGATTAGTTATAGTCACTCCAAATGTTAGAACATTTGTCATTAATAACAATGCGAACAAGGTCAATTTTATAAATAATCATTGTTTCAAACTTGTTTACCAAAAGAGTCATATGGGTCAAATTTATTTAAAGATAATGATCAAAGGAAAAATTGAGTGCATTTGTGAAGAATGAATAGTCATCAAAGACTATATGGACATACTTCCTCTGATAAAAAAATACAAAAAAAAACATGTAACATAACAATAGGATATTTTCAAACAAATCATCCTTGGAGAAATCCTAAGGTAAAACATGTTATCCAAATCAAAAATATATTAAACTTTGACCAAATAAGAGTTATAAAATTCCTTTTCCTATTACTTAGAACTTCAACAATCTCCCAATTCTTTCTTGTAATATTCTTCATTTGCTAGCACTCCAAATGCTTCTACAAATTGTATTCCCAAAATGCACCCTAATAACTTAACAACCATTAACAAAATTGATTGCAAGGTGTCCCTAAATAAACTAGATAATTAACTATATTTTGATTTTCACACTAGTCAAAGTTTCTAGAAAAAATAAGTATTTCCTAATTATTGCTTCTTAATTACTGCAAATGGACGAATACCATTCAAAATACCTCAACTAATATTAATTGCAAGAAAAACCCAAGTTTTTAAGATATCTTACTACAACTATCACTTGAATAAAGAGGTTGAGGGTTGAATGTAAATAGGCATACATCAAGTAAACATTTAGGAAAGTTGTGGGAAGAATAGGTAGGTACAATGTGTTAATGATTCTATTTTCACAAGTGTTGGTGTTTGAAACTACTGAACAACAAAATGCTCAATACTAACATGGTAATACTCATACAACCTAAGGAATAGCCAATTCCTATTAACAATTATATGTGAAAATAATTTGGACCCAACTTCAACAAAACCAAGGATGGTTCTCTACTCTTTAGGTTCTGCTAAACCAAGGTGGGTATACCTAGGGATAATTTACCAGGATATTGTTATATGAAACTTAATTTAGTTTCATTCTAATTTTCATCTTTTATCCCTATCACATATGCAATTTATCCATTTTTTGATACTCTTTAATTCATATATATCCCTTTTAAGCAGATTTGGTCACAATTCTCCTTGAGTTTATAAAAATCCCTGGTAATAGCAACTACCTATAACCTAGAAATAATGTATAAATGAGTGCTGACCAGCAATACAACCTTGACTCAAAATGATTTTGAATTTAAAATTGATTTGGCATGTAGAAGCAATATTTACTCTCAACTATCAATGAATTATATGACAAGTTCCTTATCCATTGGGAAAAGCTTACTATAGGTGGGAGATCTAATTCAGACAACTTGTGAATGAATTTATCAACAAAAATCACCCATTCCCATTCTTATAAAATATCCTTTCCATAAACTCATGAATTCTATTGATCTATTGAATCATTTATATAATTCATTGAATTAAAAACAACAATAAAGCCAATACCCAACCAATCCAGACTGCATTCAACCATATGAAACTTACTCAAATGACCTCAAAATGAACAAGTTCATAAAATGGAGACAAGAAGTGATGACACAAAACAATGATGCAAATATCCCTTTGTATTATCTTATTGAAAATGAGTAATACAGTAACAAATATAATTTCAATGAAAGCCAAAAAAATTCAACTGGTTATGTCATATTTCTCTGAGAAAAGTACACTTGAAAGTATCTAGATTTCTACATGAAACAAACTAACTATACTATTTCTTGATAATTCCAAAAAATACATTAGAATTCAGACCATCACATTGCCTTGAAAACTCATTTATATAGGCATGAGTTGCAACAAGCAAAGGACAAATGTCATTGATAGGTGTCCTTTACAAAAAGATACTTACATACACCTATCAAAAAATGATAAAATTGTGAATAACAGAAAGATTTATACATCAAACATTCTTTTGTGGGTCACTTTCTGTTACATCATTTGGAAAGATGAGGTACTATGATATGATTCATTGATTATTCTAATTCCTTAGAGTAAGTGGCCATACAACTTGAAAGCAATGAGTTATCTCCAATTACCTACAAACTTACTTTAACCTGAGGATTCTCCTTGTCTTCATTAGTAACTATAAGGGTGATGGTTACTCTTGCACCTTCTTCCTCCTCATCATATTCTACCTCATCATCTTCTACCATCTTCTCTATAGACATAAATTTATCTTTCCACTCATTATAGGCAGTGTCATCTGGCTAATCAAAATTTAGGACCTCCTTGTGTATAGTTATTAAAGAATTTGCAACTGCTTCTATATCAACAAGATCTTTTCTTATAGCACTATAAAATAATTGTACCTTTACCAACTCCTCAGTTGTCATTTCCCATAACAAGTGACCAATTTCATTAATGATTTTATTCATCCTTTCAAAAAAAATCTCATCCAACTCTCTTTTCCACTCTTCCTATTCCTTCACTTTATCGATAGTTTTTAGATCACAAGGAAATAAATCAAATTTTCCTGCAATATACTTGGAAAAAAAAATTATTAAATTATTCTGAAAGGAATCTTGCTTGTCATCAAAACTTTGCAATTTATTTAACAAATCAAAATTGTTTTCAATTTGATGACAAGATAGCTGGATGATAGATATACACATTGTATTAATATCATTATTCCTTTCTATCCACTTTTGCACAAGGGGTCTAAATTTAACCTCATTTCTCTTTAATTTATCCCTAATTGTTGTAATCCCTACTAGCAAGTCAAAAAAATGACGGCCATTCAATTCTGTCAACTAAATACATGATAACCTGCCTCAACCTTTCTTTATATTGATTGTTTAATTCTACATGCAATGCATACAATTTATTCTTCTCTTCTTCAAAATCCTCTACAGTGTAGAACTGAGGCCTTTTTGGGGTATTTGGTATTTCAATAATTGGAGTTGATTTGAGGGGTTCAATAGGTGGCCGTGGGGGGTATGCAATCCTGTGTCTACTAGATTCTCCGACTTTTCTTTTCCCAAGTATTTTCTCCATTTGAGTTACTTGGTTCTCTAGTGACTATATTTGCATGCCTCTCTCCTCATATGCCTTCAGGACTTCTTCAAATCTAGCATTGAGTTGTGTAAATTTATCCTCTTCTTGGCTAGACACCACACTACCAAATTTCAACATTTTTGAGGCCATTCCAAAAATTTGCTTGCTTCCTACCTCACCAGCCCTATAAACTGTCAATGCACTAGTATGCTCTGCAGTAGAAATTTCCTGCATTCTAGTCTTGTCCCTTTTCTCAATAGACCAAATAATAAGGGCTTGGTGGTCATCACTAAACTTGACTCCTCTATGAACCTGTAACACCTCATCTTTAGTTTTAAACTGGTCATCTTTTGTTTTCCTATTGAATCAAAAACCATGACATTCACTATATCCTATTCTGGTAAAATGAGGACTCCTGACTGTCTAACTACTTGCCTTCCAACCTCAAGTTTAAATTGAGCAAAATCATTCAAAAATTTAGACTTCAACTCTTCCTTTATAACAAATTTCGGTTTGTCAGGTTGCTCTGCATTTATCCTTTCACAGGTCTTTTCAAAATTGCCTATGTTTAACCTCCACAAAAATTGTGCAAAAGCTCTAGACTTCAAAAAATTTTCATCATTAATAAACCTCTCAGAGGCTTGGGCAACTATAGGGTCTATTTCCTTACCTTGGTAATTAGTAACAGTGAGATCCAAGGAAGGTGCAGGAGGTTCTTGTGGTTCTCAGATCTCCAAATCTGTGGAAGTAACAGTTACATCCCCCTCTCCACCAATTTGTCTAAGTTGTTACCTTAAAGATGCTTCACCATCTATCTAGATTGGGGACTGGCTTGGGGAGCATTGTTCTACTTGAGAAGAAGAAGACCCTTGCTCTAGCTTTTGCCTTTCTGGAGCGTTGGCTGCAGATGGACTTTCTGGCCTTGGTCTTTGCTGAAGGGGAGTCTGTTGCACACTTTGAACCATTACATAACTTGACCTTTTCTACAAGGTGTACTAACTAGGAACTACTATATTTCTTTTCTCAATTCTTTCACTTATAAAGAAAAAACATTTCTAATAACATCCTCAAGATAGTATACCTGGTGCACCATGTAGGCAACCTTTGTCCTCTCTCTTAAGAGTTCATAGAATCCTTCAGGGTCAATAAATCTAGCATGAGATTATACCATGTTCTATCTATCCAGGATCAAGTTGAGATGTTTCCACCCTTTCATCACAAAAATGAAATCATGCACTATAGTGACAACTAGAAAGGAGGTACCCTTCTTAGGCAAATCCCCCTCATCAATAGTGCCTATCTTCCATAACAACTCTGCTATCCCTATCTTCGAAGGCACATGAAATGGTAACACATGAGGCTTGGCCAAGAAGCCATATCCTCTTATTACTATTGAGACATTATAAGGGATTATATCCCCCCAGTTATGACTAACCAATAGCCCTTGTGCATGGTCCTTAGGTCTGACCAAATCTAACAATGCTTGTGGAATTCTAGGGCTGTCCCATCTCAAAAGCAATCTAAGCTTTGATGCAAAGTATCTATCAAACCTAACAAAACTGGCATCTCTAGCCTTTGATGTCACATCCACACTCCATAATTGAACTGGATGCCTCTCTCCATCCTTGGTTATTTCTAGCTCCATACCCTTGGAAAAGAAAGTATATCCCTTGTACAAGCATATATACATGAGCAATGAATACCAATAGAAAGGTTTTCTTACTTTTCCCTTGGCTATCCCCACTAAACCATTGTGAATTTCTTGTGCTATGAAAGTACCAAAGTCAAGAATAGTGCTCATCCCAAATTGAAGAGTCTGATCCATAATGAAAACAATAGAACCTAGGATATGCTCTACTTCATCCATTCCAAAGATCTTGCATAGAGAAAAATATAATGCTTGAGCCCTTAGATGAAAATATCTTCTCATTAATGGCTCAGGTGTGTTGGGAGTGATTATAGACAATGTACCCACCTTGATAGCATGCTCTTACAATGGCCCTATTCTCAAGTATATCCTTTGGGAATCATATCTTGCTTGGTGGTCACCCGTGTCAATTTTTTCATGGACAACATGGTTAGGTTTTAAGTTGAAAACCTCTCTAATTATCTCATGGAAAACTCTAAAAAGATTTACCCCAGAATGGTTCTTAATCCAATTTCTAATAGGATCATACTTTTTAGCCAAGTCAACCAAAAAATCACTATCAAAGTAAACTATAGAGACTATTAATTTTCCAATGTCGAATTCCCAGACATTGCTCATGGGGGTATCTAAATTTCTTTCTAAGAACCAATTTTTGAATAATTCTAGGCCTCCCATAGATACCTGGGCATCTCTTACCCAATTTTCCTTGTCATAGAAACCCTCCGCTACAATTTCCCTAGAGTCTTTTGGAATGAGCTCCCTCCCTTTAGTGATTTCATGCATGGATAAAGGTAATTGTTCAAGAAAATCATCATGTACAAAACATTTCAAATAATCTGTCTGTCCCGTAAATTATTTTCAGGGAGGCATTTTGAATAAACCCTAGAAATTGTATAACAAAAAACACTTCATTTTGAGGAGTCACAGAGTACTTACCTGCTAAAATTTGCAGTTCCACTCTGTATAATTTTTGCTGCAACTCACTGGATCACTGGATAAAATTTCTGTGCCTTGGCTCTAAAATTTCTTTATGCTTTGATAATCTCTTGCAATTTTGTGGTTCAATAATGGTGAGATCATGAATTATATTTGAGCATTGAAATCACACAAATGAGCTCTGCACCATATTTACTCTCAGTAATCGTTACCTCCAAATTGCACCTAGATTTAAATCTAATTCGTAGATTTCACTAGATCGGATGACTTTATGGCTTTAAAAATGTGGCCATGTGTTGCATTACCACTTACCCACATTCCTTAAATTTCTTGCAATGAGCTTTATGGCTTTAAAAATGTGGCCATGTGTTGCATTACCACTTACCAGCATTCCTTAAATTTCTTGCATCTTGAAATTGTAGGTAAGCGCCATCTGTTGATCAAGACAAGATCAACGATCACACTAATTTATAATTAAATAAGGCCCAATCAGCTGTACTGACCAATAGGAAGTCTTTATGTGAGTCTGTACCTCTTGACAACTTCCACACAAGAGGGTCCCATATCATCTTTTGAGCGAGTGAGTGTTTGACATCATTCTTTCCACATGTCAAGTTGGCACATCCCTGCTTTCCTTATCCAACGAGCACCTTCATAAATCTAATTCAAAAAGAAATGAGCTTTATGGCTTTAAAAATGTTGCCATGTGTTGCATTACCACTTACTCGCATTCCTTAAATTTCTTGCATCTTGAAATTGTAGGTAAGCGCCATCTATTGATCAAGACAAGATCAATGATCACACTAATTTATAATTAAATAAGGCCCAATCAGCTATACTAACCAATAGGAAGTCTTTATGTGAGTCTCTACCTCCTGAAAACTTCCACGCAAGAGGGTCTTGACATCATTCTTTCCACGTGTCAAGCTGACACATCCCTGCTTTCCTTATCCAATGAGCACCTTCATAAAGCTGGCATGTGCTCTTTGTTGATCTGAACAAGATCAATGGTGGCACACCTTGAACCATTTAACACTTTTAAATAGGAGTGCTGACATCACTGTGAACACATGTCTGCATGGCACATACCCACTTTCTTTAAACTTCATTCAAGTTCTTAATGCGGGCAAGCACCCTTTGTTGATCTTGATCAAGATCAACGGTATGAAAAAACTTTGCACTTTTAGTCACATCATCTACTTGGAACAATGAAATGACTCTTCTCAGCCCTTGTTCTCTGACCAATCTGACTACTGCATTAATTACTAGAATTTTTGTGTCGGTAGCATAAATACTTCTAGCTAGGCACATGTGACATACAACAAGGCATGACTCGACATTCTCCCATAGTATTGGCCCCATTGTGACATGCGACCTAATGGTGCATACCGACATTTTTTTATTTCTTGAGCAGTTTCTTAATGCGGGCTTGTGCCAACCCTTAATCGTTGAAGGATCTATGGTTGACAAAACTTCAATCCTATCTAGTAGACAAACCTCTTCATTGGTACAACTGACAGTATATATCAATAATCATTTTATAGCTTGGCACACCATAGCACACACTAGAGATTCTTGACCCAACCTTGCTATGTGTCGAAATACCACTTGCCTGCATTATTTATCTCTCATGCAACTTGAAAATGCAAGCATGCACTGGCCTTTGATCTCACGTAGATCAGTTGTCATAAAATCATGCATCTTAAAAATACCATGTCAGCAAAATTGGCGATTAAATAACTACCACCTGGTCCAACTCATTTGACAACTACCACAAAAGATACTTCAATGTCACCCTCCAGAAAGGTGGGGTCACATGATGTCAGATCTTGCTACATGTCTAATTTGTGCTTCCCTGCATTAGTTAATTCCTGTACATCTTCTAATTGTGGGAAAGTGCTAGCCCTTGACCTAGACGAGATCAATGGTCGATGAATCTTTGTGAGAAAGAAATACTTTTGTTAATAGATCAACCAATGACATCACAGGAATTTCAAAACGTGCATGAAAGGTACTGACAAGTCTGCAAAAAGGTTCTTACAATTTATGACAAATCACACTCTTTCCAGCGCACTGAGACTTTAAATAGGCAAGGGCTACGTATCATCAAAGCGCATGCCCACATTATTTAAAAACCTTGCATCTCAACATTGCGGGAATGTGATATCCATTGATATGAACAAGATCAACGGTCACACAAAATCTGCATCACATAGGATATTTCTCAATAAAATAATTGAGAAAATTGTAAACAAAGCATGGCCAATAAAGGTTTAAACAAGATTTTAATGAATTCATGCTTGCATAAGCCCAACCTTGGGGTAAAAGTGATATGCCTTAAAGTCATTTTTGAAATATTATTTTCGTAGGTTTTCAAAAACTAAGGTAAAATAAGATAAGGTACTAGAGTTTTTACACACTTAGAGTTTTTCACTGATTGCTCTGATGACAAACCTTTAGAATTTATTAGAATTCCAACAACATAGAGACCAGGACGAGAACTAGGGAAACCTAAGAATTTGAAAAAAGCAAGGAACAAAATCCTAATCTACATGATACAATGTCTTAATGATTTTTCACTAAATTTTCAAAATTTCTTTGTACTATGAAAAAGAAGACCAACAAAAAGAATTTAAAATTATTATTCTAAATGGGAAATGGTAAAAGAATTCCAAGGAGAAAATTATTACAAATTTATTGAATTATAAAATAGTTATATAGAATTCATTATAATATTTTTTTAACAAATGTTGAGTAACAATTAATTAAGAAACCACTAGCAAATACTAATAATAAAAAAATTTCCAACACTAAATTTAATTAAATCAAAACCTCCATGAAATGAAAATCTAATTTTAACACAAACCCAACACTAGAGGAAATTGAATCCCTTGCGTTTTCTTCTCTATGGAGTGAATAATTAAAGGTTTCTTGATGCAAAGTTGGTCTCCAACCTCACATCACCTTTCATCCAATAATATGATTCAATTATGGAGGATTGATCCTATATTCCATGTCATTCTCTACCATATAAAGGGCATTATAATGCCAAGGGTTCCCCACTTTTTAAAGGAAATAAGAGTATAATGGATATAGAAAATATAAAAATCAACCACACATAGATCTAGACTAATTTGATTAATATGGATCTTGAGCTCTTTTCATTTTAAGAGACACATAGATCATTCAATTCAAACAAATAGATGTCTCAAATAAAACAATGATTAATACTTTGCATAATATCTAGAACCGTTTTCTATTAAAAATAGAACTATACTTACAGAAAATAGAGTTGCTACTCTTACATAAGAAAAACTAACATAGAAATAAAATTCTAAAACTAAGGTCCATCTACTTGAGGAACATAAACTAAAAGACTTCTTAGGAGGTTTTCCTCTTACAGACACAATATTTCTTTCATTTCCTACAACCTACATTAAAAGTAAATTGTTATCTCAATATTTATGAGCTTCTCTATAATTTCACATGTTTACTGTGAATGTTTTAAATCATATTTTCTGGGTCTACAAATTTTAGATAAGATAAGCTTTGTAGAGAGAAAACATTTATTATTATTTGATGTGTTGAATATTGCAAATTGCACCTATCTAACTGAAATACTAATAATGTATGTATCTTGATGGTTGTCATTACAAATTTCAATACCCCCACAACTAGCACCACTTAGAATTCTCAAACAATCTCTTAAGTGCTCAAAGCTTTCTCTTCATAGTGGCTTGGCGAAAATATTTATATATTGATCTTTAGATTTGTAATAATCCAAATATAGCCCTCTATTGTTAATTAGTTCCTTGATGAAATGGTAACAGGCATCTATATGCTTGCTTCTCTTATCAAACATAGGATTCTTAGATACTTCAATCACTAAGTTAATATCACAAAAGATCTTTGTTGTTTCCTCTTGTTTATGCATTAAATCTACTAACATGCTTTTTATTCAAATTGTATGACATACTACCATGTTACTACTACATATTCCACCTTTGCTAATGAAAGAGTCACAATAGGTTGTTTCTGGGATGCCCAAGATACCGTACCTGTTCCAAAATGAAATACATAACCAAATGTACTTTTTCTATCATCAACACTACCTGCATAATCACTATTTATATATCCTATGTGTTTGAACTCATCTAGACATGAATAGTGAATTTCATTATTTCTTGTTCCATTCACATATCTCAAAATTATTTTCCCTGCTTTCCAATGAGAGTCTTTTGGAGACTACATGAACCTTGAAATGAAACTCACACCATACCTTATATTTGGCCTTGTGGTAGTTAAATACATTAGACTACCAACAAGTCTTTTGTACAATGTTGGATCAACATTAGATCCCCTATCATCCTTGCTGAGCTTCAAACCTATCATCATTGGTGTTGGTGTTGGTGTTAATTTGCTAGCAATCATATTGAACCTTTTTAATATATCATTAACATATTTGTCTTGTGAGATGAATATACCATTCTCATCTGGCTTCACCTCAATACCAAAAAAGTACTTCATAAGACCTAGATCATTCATTTCAAATTCCTTCTTTATAGCTTCTTTGAACAAGTCAACTAATAGATCACATATAAATATGAAATTATCAACAAAAAAAAAAAAAAAAAATCATCAACAAAAAAACAAATAATTAGAATTTTACCTTGTTTATTCATCTTTGTGTATAGCATAGGCTCACTATTACACCTGTTGAAGCCTTCCTATATGAGATAAGAATCAATTCTACTATACCATCTCTAGGAGCTAAGTCCATAGAGCGCTTTCTTGAGTGTATAAACCTTATTTTCATTTCCTATAACCTCATATCCTTGTGGTTGCTTCACATATACCTCTTCTTCTACAAAACCATTAAATATGCAGATTTGACATCAATTTGATATGCATTGTGTCAAGATGAGCCATTGGAGAAAATATTTCATTGTAGTCAACTCCAGGTTGTTGTGAGTATCCTTTTACCACAAGTCTTGCGTTATGCTTTTGTATATCTCCATCTTCATTTATCTTAGTCTTATAAACCCACTTTACTCCTATCATATCCTTTCCTTCTAGAATATTTACTAAGTCCCACGTATGATTCTTTTCAATAGCATTAATTTCCTCATTCATAACATGTTTTCATATTCATCATTAATTATACCCTCAAAATAGATTGGATCATCTACTTGTGAAAATAATGCAAAAAGAGAAAGTGAATCAGCATTATTCTCACCTCCATTTTGATCATAGGTGTCCTTTAAGCTTCTTGTTCTTGGTCTCCATGAAACTAATACTATTTCACTTGGAGTAGATCTTGAATCATATGGGCTTGATGGTCCTGCACCAAAAATTATTATTGGAGATGGTATTTCTTGTGCACCACTCTGCTAAGTTTGAGTAGGAGTAGGAGTTGCAATGGGAGCACTTGTTTGGATTTTAACTTTGCTATCCTCTTGCAAAGTTAATGAATATAGAAAATATAAAAATCAACCACACATAGATCCAAACTAAGATGATTAATATGGATCTTGAGCTCTTTTAATTTTAAGAGACACATAGATCATTCAATTTAGACAAATAGAATGCTCAAATAAAAAATTGTTCAATACTTAACATTACATCTAGATCCCTTTGTTATTATTACAAATAAAACTCTACTTATAGAAAATAGCGTTGTTGATCTTAAATTTTTAAAAAAAAAACTAATTTAGAAATAAAATTCTAAAACTAATTTCTTATGTTGCCTACAACCTATTTTTATAATGAATTTCTTATCTCAATATTTATGAACTTCTCTATCATTTCACATGATTATATTTGTAGGCTCTATAAATTTTAGATCAGATAAACTTTAGAAAGAGCAAAACATTTATTATTTCAGCTGCTGAGGACTATTTCCCTTAGACATTGCAAGATCCAAATACATTTTTCCTCTACAAATATTTAAAAGAAAACTTTCTAATGAAGGTTTCGTTCCATCGAAGAAGAGCATAACGTCACACAGGCTCTACAGTTCTTGGGTTCATTCTTTTTCTCTCTTTCATCAGTTACTCTAATAACCAGTTTTTAAATATATGATTGAATATGAAAAGTAGAGGTCAATGATAGCATATTTAAAATTTGTCGAGTGCAGCAAAAAACAGAAAGATAATACATAACCTGTTTAAGGAAAAAAATGTTTCACAATTTTTGAATTTCTTCACAATAGAAAGCATTTATATTTTATTTTCTGCTTAAAATGAAAATTTAGTTTAAAAACATTATATTTTATATTTATTTATAAAAAAATAATATTAATAATTTATATTGTTGTAATATATTGAAAAGTATATAGATTCATTTGTCTTTCTCTTAGAGAAGTGGATAATATTATATACTTTTGTTTTGTCTCTATTTCAAATATTCAATCACATAAAAATTGGGATCTAATTGGAACTGATAACTTTGTGGAACTGTTTAAAAATGAGAGACAGACTCTCTGAAATTCTCTTAAAATAATAAGAAATACAAAACTCTCTTAAAATAATGTATTTTCAAGCTTTGAATTTGAATTTCTACATGTGTTCAAATGATATACATTAAGACGTGTTTACTGCTACCATAGCTGCTTCCTACATCATATTATTTTTGAAACTATAATTTTATCTGTAGTAACAGTTAATCTAATTGTCCTAAACACTATAAAAAGATTCAATATATTTTTCCTCTCAAAAAAATATAAAATAATTTTTTTTTTAATGAAATTATAGAAAAGAGGATAATACCCCATAGGCTCAATGGTAGAAATGCCAGCTTCAGAAAATCATGGTTCGTTTAAATTAATTAAGGCCTAATGGCAAATTTTTGGAGTATATGAGTGCAGTGAGAACTTAGGGGTCAACGGTAAAGAAGAAAAAACTAGTCCAGCAATCAAATGAATGCAGTTGGAGATTCAACTGAAGATTAGATAATGGAAAATGAATATATAATAAGTTTAAGCACTAAAAGCTTTAAGATTTTTTAATTGAATTCTTCAATATAGGTGGCGTTTATGAACACCCCAGAAAAACATAGGCACTTGCATTTATTATGCGAGGCAATAAAATGTGTTGAACGTGATGATACAAAGAAGTGGCAGTACATTACTAGCGAATGTGCATATAAAAAGTGCTGAGGATGCTTTCTGGCTCTTTAGTTTTGGTATCCTTTGAGGTATCGGGAGTCCCAAAGACTTTCCAAAACCGTAGTGTTTCGTCTGCTCCAGCTGATGCAACGGTATAACCATCTGGGCTCTAAAATACAAAATAAAATACAATACAGTGAGAGTGAGAGTTAGCATAAACTGATCATATACATACCAAAATGCAGGAATAAATGCAGGAATTACACCTGTGCGAGATGCAGCACCCTTGAAGTATGGCCAATGAGGTCTGCAATCTTTGTGATGGATGGATATTTCCATAGAGTCAACTGGTTGTCGCTGTACCCATGTGCACTCAACAGCTCACGCTCGTGTCTGTTCCACAGCAATGCATTCACCGAAGAGTAGGTGTCGACGCTCTTCAGGCACGCTCCACTCAGACTATTCCACAACTTGATTGACTGGTCTGCAAGACCCGCACCAGATGCCAAGAGATTGTGCTGGAAAGGGCACCACGCCAACGCTGTCACGGCGTCACAATGTTCCTCCATCCTGTGAAGGTACCGACTTCGACTAACATTACTTGAGGAGGAGGACATGCTCCTGTCCCATATGTACTGAACCAAGCTGTCACTCCCTCCACTCGCAAGTTGGTCCCCGGATGAGGACCACTTCAATCGGCACACTTCCTCCTTGTGCCCCCTGTACGTCTTCACACAAGAGTCACCCACGCGGACATCGTGGACTATTATTCTACCGTCCTCACCACCGCTCGCAACAGTGCTACTTCCATTCCACGAAAGCGAGCTTACACGGCCACGGTGACCTTTCAACGACCTCACCTGTAATATTCAATTCAATGTCATCATAAGACTATAAGTACGCCTATGCAAAATATAGCTAGATGGGCGCGCTTCAAATAAAATTAATAAAACAAAGACCACATAATTTATATATACCTGTCGGTTAGATGTAGCGTCCCATATCTGTACAGCGCCATGAGAAGTAGTCAACCCAATAGCGATATTTTTCCCATCGGGCGACCAATTAACACTGCTGACCGGACCAACATCACTATCTACGGTCAATAGCTCAGAGGTAATGCTCCTGCTTGCATCCCACTAGTAAACTGCATTGCCAAGAGCTATTGACAGAATATTGCTTTCATGACTCCAATCCAGCAGATTCAAATGATTATCATCAACAAGATACGGGGCATCCCATGTTCTATCCGCGTGCTGCAGCACATGAACAAAGTCAAAATTTCGCTATATATTCCACAACTAGTCTTATATATCAAGCCAGCTGTCGATTAGAAACCAAATCTCCTCATGAGATAAAAATGGAACAACGCTTACCTCAGGTATGTAGCGGGTGTGTGATCTGCTACTTCTGGCCTCATTTTCAACAAAAAGAGCCTCAGAATAGATGGATTGCAATCCCTGCGTAGATGCCTTCTTACTAAAGCTTAAAATTCTTGACAGCTTATTATTATCCACCACTACAGAGCTATTCGGTTGCTCCGTCATGTTATATTCTTCCGTTGAAGACGTATTTCCACTTGCATTGCTTTTATTAACAATATGCCGAGCCCAGTCAATATCTATGGAGCTTCTATTAGCGATAAACCTATCCTGATCCTGTAATGACAAACCAATGATCTTGAGGTTTAGGTACACCAGTTGGAAAAATTTGTCTAAAACGTGCTGTATTAATTCTATATATATAAAATAGAGTGGAAATGTGATAAGAGACATTTTGTATTGGAGCTGGCAATTTCTTTCGTAGAGGACGGGTGATCTTAGGCCTTCTGGAAACAGTCCTGATGCTTTGCGTTTGAGGTGATTTAAAAGACTTCTTCATCGTATTAAATCGAAATAAAACCTGTAGTAATTGGATAGAGCCCAACAGCATCAGTTAAGCAAAAGCTGGAAAAATCCAAATTGTAAAAGCAGTCAGTTATAGAGCACAGAGTCAATTTGTTTATTATTATTAAAGTGGTAGAGTTATTTATAGGGAGGAGCTCTGAAATTTTAAGTGCGTCTATTAAAGTTAGTGACGATTCAGTTCTAATAAAGAGGTGCAATGCTTGCGTGGATATGAGAACACATAATTATTGATATAATAATAGTGTTTTACTGTATACAATTTTGAATATCATTAAATTTGTAAGTTACTTTTGTTTCAGTCATTAAAGTGTTTTAAAGAATATTCATATGCACTTTGATAGTTATCTTGTAGGTTGAGTGAATTTCAAGGTTGTCTTTGTGTTTACGTTTTAGTTAAGATGATTATTTCTTTTCATTTTCACATTATTTAAAAATATATATTTGTAAATAATAAGTCTATGTGTGTGTAAAGCCTAGAAAATGTTTCATACCTATATATAGGATATCATTACACAAGTTGAAAAAATTTCAATAAAATTTAAACTAGTATATAAACATAAAATCTCTTTTCTATAAAATTATAATAGTTTTTTGTTACAGTTTAGAGTTTAAGTTAGTTTGGTATAGAACTGAGTTTGAATATGACTTGAATTTTAATAGATTGAAGGTTGCCAATTCAATATGGTTTAGTATTTGATTTCATAGAGGCTTTGAGCTATCTAGTTCAGCTATGTTTGGATTCACAACTAGCCTCAAGTAAATGTACAATATGTAATCATGTTTAACAATAGAACTTAATTTGCTTATAACTTTATTTTTTAATATGTCTTTTCTTTTATATCTAAGTTAATGTTTCAAATAAATATTTGTTGTTGACTATAAAAATCAATATTTTGCATTGCTTTACAAGTAGTTGTGTAACTCATATGTATATTTAAATAATGCAAATGATATAAAAATAATTCTATTTCATATAACTACATTTGGATTTTCCAATGGCAAGTTGCAATGGTAGACACAATATAATCTGATTTTGGCTTTTTTTATAGTCTCCCCAATTATTCTGATGATGTCGTTTGTATTTCAATGACATCGACAATATAAGAGAAAAAAAAGTAAAAGACATACTTGATCATTTGAATGTTGCATCAAATTCACTCAACCTTGTGCAAAAACCAACTAGATCAACACCCACAAACAAATCAACATTCCAAGGCAATGTACGACAAATCGTGGGCATGTACATGAATTTTTTTCATTCTTTCAATAATGGCAACTTTCGCTGAGTTGGGGGGATGGAAGGAAAATTGAAAGTCATTAAATTTTGATTATTTTTCTTATAACTTATGCCCCCACCTAGTTGTTCAATTCATCCTTTCATTTAGGATTTAGGAGTGAATATTTTTTTTTTTGTCTCTTATCATGCCCTTATGGTCTATGTCTCTACAGTGATCTCTTGTTGTGCCCTTGTGATCTGTGTTAGTGCAGTGATCATTTTCTAGTGGAGAAGGAAGAAAGGGAAAAGGAAAAGGAAGGGTCTTGTTGGTTGTGTATATAATATCACGCACCTGATGTAATGTCCCCACTTTAGCAGTTGACCAAGTGTGTGTGCATTAGCCTAGTTCTACAGGGTCTCGAAGGCTAATGAAGGGTTTAAAGCGATCTTAGAGTATTTTGGCCTAGTCATCTCTAGTTTGGGCCAAAATGGAGTTGATTTACTCAGTCTCAGGCATACTTACTATTTTTAGTAAGCTAGCAAGACATAGGGGAGTGTAGTTTTGGTGATTGGATTTGATACTCCTCGGCGAGAGCTTTCTGATGAGCTACCACTCATGTTGTTTAGAGTATGATAGCTAATATATTTTTATGCCTGAAGTATTATTAACTAACATTTAATTTAGTTGTAAAATATTTAAGTGTTACTTTATTAAATTTTATGAGAATGTGTGCAACTCAAAAGGGGCACCTAAGGGAGACATAAGTGATTATTTTTATATGTTTTCTATTGCACATCTTTTATCCCACATTGCTCATGAGTGTTGAATCAACCGTTGGATAAAGAATAAAGGGAATGTTAGTGGCTTCATTTGACAGGTTAAGTATGAGAAGAAAATTGATGTGTGAGTTGTAGATCTAGTCTTGGCATTAGAGGATGTCTATCCTCTCTTGTGACATTCTAGATGCCATTCCCATGGGGTTTTGCCTTTGGAATTCATCTCTATCAACTTCATTAACATGCAAATTGGGTGCATTTTCAGCTACAAGTGGATTGGGTGTTTGCTCATATCATCCTTGCTTCTTGTCTGATGCTTATGTCATTCTGAAGGGATGATTTTATGAGGATCTTGGACTAATTGAAGACAAATTATACTACAACAACACTATAGCATGGCACTATTCACGTTACTACAGCGCAACACTATTCACATTACTATAGCATGACACTATTCACGTCACTATAGCATGACACTATTCATGTTACTGTAGCAGGAAGATGGGAAGTCATTACTAGAACATTCTGTTATAATGTTGGAGTAATTAGTGAGTTGAAAAGTATGCTATGTGTTTGATTTTATTAGTTTGAAAAATAATATTATTCCAATAGTAGTTCAATCTTTAGTTTGCATATTATTATAGCTTCCTTTTTATTCATGTTATGTGATTTCAAATCTATGCAAAGACATAAAAACAAACAAATGTTTTACTTCTAGAGCCATAAAGGGGTTTAAACATTTAACAAAGAAATAAAGAGTTGGATGCAAATTATTTGACTAGATTCCTGTCAGTAGTTGGTTTAGTTTTTGGGCATTTCTAGGGTGCCCGTTATAGATGATATCTACCTATTAAATGCTAAATGTCTATATGGATTACTCCAAAATTATCCATTTCATACCTTCACATGTAAATAATATCTTTCTAGTTTCTTTCCACTCACATGCCCATTTCATTTCATATGATCATCTGAAAATTATGTCAATCTAAGCTATCAATTATGCCCCCTCCTAGTTTTTCATTCATTTGTGTAGGATTCAATAGTAAATATATATTTTGTTTCTTGCTATGATCTTGTGATCTATGCCTTTGTAATTTGATATTTTTTAGTGGAGAAGGAAGAAAGGGAAAAGGAAAAGGAAGGGTCATGTATACATAATGTAATTTAAGCATTTTTGTAGAATTTTCAAAGGGACTTGGTTGGTAGTGACACTTGGCATTTTGATATATTACATGAGGTTTGATATTAATATGCACGTCAACCTTGAAGGCATTTACTTGTAACTAGGTGGAGTATTTTTGTGATTCATAAAGAACTTTTATTAGCAGATGTACTCTTCTTGATGTATGATCTCAATCCATGTAGTAATTTTCAGTAACTACTATTACGTATTTTTTTAACAAAATGATTAAATTGTGTAGATTGGCTTCATTGGAAGATTAGGTTACCAAAAGGGACTTGATCTAATTCAAGCATCTCTTCAAGAATTAATAAAAGATGATGCATGGTTTGTAATTGTTTTTACTAAGTTAATATGTTATCACTTTGAATTTTGAATACTTAATTTGAGTTATAATATTATGGATGGTTCTGGCTACCATTGATACTTCACCTTTTGAAAGTGGAATTGTAATATTAGACTTATCAATTTTAGACATGCTTTTGTTCTCTCCAAATGAAGGCTATAAATATTCTATTGGTTTGAGAATCTCACTCATACTTTCCTTTTCATTTTTTCTAGCAACTTGCATTTTAGCTACTAGAAGTTTTATAGAACACATTTTCTTATCTAGAGTTTCTTCAGTCTACCAAACTAGGTCAGGTTTAATGTTAGTCAAACGAGTAAATAATGTTAGATTAGGTGAAAAACTAATCTCCCAAGAACACCTGCATGCATAAAACTGTCACATGGATGAAGCAAAGAACAGAGGCAAGTAAAAATCATGGAGGCCAAAAAGCCAGATCCATCTTATGGACATGCAAAGAGCAATATCTCATATAATCCAATAAGTGAATGATACAAAGAGCTGAATCCTTATAAAGGAATCACGAAACCCGAAAAGGGAAACTAAAGCCTAAAAAAGCTAGGGTTGCACAATATAATTAATAAAATATTAATTATATGCACCTACAAGATAGCTTAAGAAAGCATGAGTAATAGGCAACTTAACAAGGCCAACTCTGATACCATGTAGGATTTGATCAAATAAGCCAATCAAATCCACAAAGCCTTTGAATCCCTGCATGCAAAAACTTTTCACAGAAGAAAAAGATGAGAAGAGGCAAGGGTTTTGCTAAAAAATGGAGATAGAAGAAAAGTTTCTCTCAAATGAAAAATGCATAAGAGATAATGAAGAAAGTACAATGCTCATCCTTATAAAGGTGAGATAGAAACCCTAAACTAAAAAGCTAGGTTGCATAATATAATTAATAAAATATTAATTATATGCACCTACAAGATAGCTTAAGCAAACTAGAGTAATGGGAAAATTAATTAATTAAATCAAAGTTATTTAATTAATAAGTTAGAACAAATAATTACTCTAACACCCCCCCTTACGCGAAGCTTGGGAGGAAGCTAACCTAGCACAGCTATGAAAGAGAATTGGGTCTTGGCAACAAGGCCAGATCAGGTACCCAATCACAAAAAAATCTCTATAAAGAGGAGAAATAGAGAAAACCACATGGGAAAAACCCTACTCCAAAAGAGATAGAAAAGAATGTTCCAGAAGAAGGAACAAAGAGATTAGAAGAGAATCATTGAAGCATGAAGAACTGCAAAACTCTGTCAAAATGTTGATCTGCAAAACCTCCATGGAAATAGAAGGCACGAACCATCAACCAAAGGAACCTCCATGGAAATAGAAGGCACGAACCATCAACCAAAGAAGCATAGAATAACAATATAACCTCCTCTTAAGGTAGGTGAGGTGACAGGAAGCTGAAAAGATGGGCCAAGAATCTCCTACAACACAGGAGCCAAACACATCGAGAGTGAGGTACAAAACACTAATAAAGGCACGTGTCATCGACACTGCATGAGGAATTAGAGAAAGAGGGCCTATAAGCGGAAAAAAACTATCCCCCCCATGGCACTTTATAAAATAGTGAGAGTACAATGAATCACAATGATGAAAAAGATCCTGAAATGCAAGAGTGGCACTTTATCTCAGTGCGTTGCATAAAGATGCTTACAATGAATATCAACAATGATTAAAAAAAACATAAGGCTGAAACAACAGAAGGTAAAGCCCAAAACGAAGCAACTGAAGCAACAAAATCAATCTCCGGACCTGAAACAAACAGAATATCCACCAAAATGCTGAAACGCAAAAGACTAAATAGGATGTGCCTAGAACAGAATCTAGAACAACAACTAGCATCACTAGAAAGAGCACAGAAAGAGCTTTCCAGTGATATAAAGAAGTCCAAAATCGGAGATCGGATGCTCAAGATATGCCTCCCGGAGTGCAAAATAGAACATCCAGCTTTGATTGCCATAACAAGAAACCAAACTACATCAAAACCCAAAAACACCTATACCAGCATCTCCGTCTTGGAACCAGCTTTTTGGCGCATTTTTTGAATAAAAAAAATACGTCCGTATGCTGAAGTTATGGAGAAAAAACCATTAGGGCCTCTGAAAATGCATGAAAAATTATTATTTTTTAATAAAAAAATAGAAAAAAAAAAGAAAACCACCTCGTACTGCGTGCAGGGGGCCATACGGCCCTGTCGAACAAAAAAATTTTGCCTTCCAGACCAACGGTGTCCAAAATGCACAAATTTTATATAGATTTTGACTGCAAACGGCCGTCCGGATCTAATGGAAGTGTCCATTTGAGCCCAAAGTGCTCCCACTGCTCCGAAAAATGTAGCTTCTGAAACGCTTCAACAAACCACGAACAACGAGCAGCAAGCTAGCTCTGATACCATGTTAGATTAGGTGAAAAACTAATCTCCCAAGAACACCTGCATGCATAAAACTGTCACATGGATGAAGCAAAGAACAGAGGCAAGGAAAAATCATGGAGGCCAAAAAGCCAGATCCATCTTATGGACATGCAAAGAGCAATATCTCATATAATCCAATAAGTGAATGATACAAAGAGCTGAATCCTTATAAAGGAATCACGAAACCCGAAAAGGGAAACTAAAGCCTAAAAAAGCTAGGGTTGCACAATATAATTAATAAAATATTAATTATATGCACCTACAAGATAGCTTAAGAAAACACGAGTAATAGGCAACTTAATTAATTAAATCAAAGTGATTTAATTAATAAGTTAGAACAAATAATTACTCTAACAAATAATTAGTCAATTCTAGTGAATCATCAGTAGTAGTTTTGTTTCTGGAGAACTTTGACCATAGATCATCTCACTGGTGTTGAAGGTTGAAAGCACTTTTCTTGGTTCTAATTCTAGGATTGGAACTATTAAATTGAATCTAAAAATATCATATGAGTTTGAAGTTTCTTCCTCTTTAAATGGAAGTTGTACAACTCTCCTTGATTGGTGAGTCTCATTTGTAGCTTCGTCATCTTAGAGCATGTCATAATCTAGGAGCTTATCATCAACCGCATCAGCAATTATGCTCAATAAATTGAACTAAAACAACACAGTTGTTAATCCTCAAATTATTTGGTACTATAAAATTTATTCTCGCTAACCTTCAAAAATTCTCATTACATATCATGATAAGCGCATTTAATTCCACCACTTAGAAGACATGTTTGTGATTGTAAACCATAGAAAAAAAAACTGTGGGCACTTTCTTTCATATTTGTTTATTTATGTGTAGTTTGGTATTTTCCTAAAATAGAAAAATATGAAACTCGGATTGTATGAACTTGGAAAGAAAATAGAATAAAATATTTGTTCAACTCAGCCTCCTAAGGCTCAACTTATAAAAACCTTTCACACCCTCTTTATATTATGGAAATAAAATGCAATAATAATGAATTAGAAGTAGATACCATGAAATTAAACCCATAATAAAGAAATCTAGATTGAGATTGGCACTCTGCAACTTGGTTGAATTAATCAAAGGTTTTTGATACAAAAGAAGGCCTTCCTAAGGATGAAAATGTCATCCTCAAGCCTATATGGAATCTTGCAACAATTATGAGGGGAAAACCACCCTCATTAACTCATGAGTACCTCTTCTTCGAGAGGTATTTCTCAAGAAATACCTAACTCTCAAAAACTATTTCCAATTCATAGGTTGGGGGGCACACCAAATCATTTTCTCAAGCCCTCGGAAATCAACTAGTGATTCTAGATGGAGCTAGGTCCGAGTTAGGAAGACAAGGGCAAGGAAGAAACAACATGAGAGGAGGAGATGGAAGTAATATTCTAACATCTTTTTGCTATATTTTTATTCCTAATAGCCAAATGGTTAAATCTATAAAGAATAAAATTAGTAGACTCAAAAATCTCAATTTTTCTCGCCTCCCAAGACATTACGAACCTCCCTACTATATCTTTCCTCAACGACTAACTTCATAAAAATTGGAAAATAAATTATGTTACCGTTGAACTCATTCCTTAGAACGATTCAAACATGTATATGTCCTTGTATTCTTTGAAGACCCAAATGCCCATAAAATTTGTCAACAAATAATTCTAGAGGATTAGAAATTTGACCTATAGAGCCATCCCATGGTACCTCAATGCCCTCAATGCTTAAATTCTAGCCCTATCCACTTCATGATGGGTCACTATTATTACTCTCCCACATTTTCTTTGGAATTCGATTCTTCAAGTGATCGAACCCCTTAGCAAGATCATCGGGGTCAAAAAATCATCTACCCTACATGCCCCCACAAACGCAATGGTCCTCATTGCCATCGATCATGGAAAGAAAATCCCTACAAATCTTTCTTTGCTTTATTCAAGGTCACAACTATATATGTCTTATCTCATTTCTTCATGAAATCAATTCGTGTTTCCTATGCAGAAGGGAAGGGTGCATTAGGAAAATTTACCCACTTCCAAAGAAGTTAGGTCTTCCTAACTTTGACCCAAACCATATGTAGAATAATAAATCTTTTTGGCCATTTCAGATCGTAGGGAAGCAAAATGTTCACCCTAGATCTAATGCTCCATCATTGAATAAAGGACCCCTCCCCATTTTAGAGAAGTTGTCTACATGACTGGATGTCCTTTAGTCTATCTTCAAGGCCTTAAAGGATTTAGCACAATCCTCTATTACAAACTCTCCTCTTTCCATTGAGCTCCCTACTCCTAATCCATAACACCTTAGGTTTCACCACCCCAATCCTAAGTTCCATACCATGAATGCTCAACAAATTGTATTAGAGAAAATAAAAAGACTCAAAATACAAATTTTGCATTAGAACACCACTGCCTATTCTCCCTCCCCCACAAGGAGGTGGAAGTCATCCTACAAATGTCTTGTATATATCCCCCTAATGTTCCAATCATGATTCCTTTTTATTCCTTCCCTCCTCCCAACCATACTCACTGTGGTGAGGGGCTTGATGCCATCAAGAGATCCTATGATTTTGATGAGAAATTAAATAACTTTGAGTTAGTTTTCATCCCAGCCTCTTCTAGCTAGATTCTATGGTTAGAATTCCAAACCTAAACAATGTGGAAAGTGAGACTCAGAAGATTGAATTGGTAGAGGATATCAATCCTTTAGATCATTGTAACAAAGATGAGGAAGAGGAGACCTTTATCTTTAATGCTAAACAAAAGCGTAGGAAACCCAAGAGGGGGTTAATTACAAACATGGAGATTATACTTAATGATGAAGGGACTTAGGAGGATAGTAGTCAAGTAGGCACTAGGAAGAGAGGCAAACCTCCTAACTCTATTTGCTCTCTAAAACCTAATAAGATCCAAAAAAGGAAGCTCCCGTATTGCTTTAAGAACTTTACAACTCCAAATGGAAGAAAATCCAAATCATCTAAATCATGATGACAAAATATAATTCATGGAATGTAAGAGGATTGGAGACACCAGATAGATAATATCTCATCAAAAGACTTTTTAGAAACCACTTTGACATAGATTTCCTACTTACGCATGAGATTAAAGCTATTGGATATCAATTAGATGTCGCATTCAAATGCATCTGGATGTATATGTTATATCATTCTCTACCAAACACCATATGGAAGGGGTGGTGTTACAATTTTGGTTAGCCCTGAATGGAAGAACTCTATTGTAGATTGGGACACCTCACTATGTAATAGAATGGTCTAGATTTGCCTTAAAATTCAAAACAATGAAGTCAGAATATGCTCTTTGTATGCCTCTAATTACCCTACCAATAGGATTTCCCTATAGAACTAGATGTGCCAGATGAATGATATTACATGGATCATGGCAAGATATTTCAATATGGTGGAGAGATAGCAAGACAAGGCTGGGGTTTTAGAGTAGAACGGGAAGGGGAAGAGAGATTATTCTGGTCCAAACTCATCAACAAGTTTAAACATTTTAACCCACTTGCTACAGGTAGGAGTGAACACAGCTGGGAAAATTTCCATAAAGGTCTGTTAGTCCCCACATGGTCCGCAATTTAAAAATTTTAAAATGTAGAATTTCTTTATCTCAACCCTCACTAGAGCTTTGTATCATGGTTTGATTTGAACTTTGAACCTCATTGAACCAAGACCAAAACGATTCAATTGGTTCAAGGCAGTCTAGTATTTTGAGTCCAAATGATTCAATGTTCCGAGGCTCAACAGGCTAGGTTCAGGAAATGTAATGATTCAATAAGCTCAATCATTGCAGGAGGCCAAATCTTTCTAAAGAACGGTTTACCAGTTCAAAGATACATGTCAAATCTAGGTTTAAAATGGCTTAATAAATCCCTCTTAGGTTCAAGTTAGTTCGGATATCTACATTCAGTTTCACAGTGGTTCAAAGGGATATATTTAGAGGGTACATACAGATTCAAACTCAAGCCCAGAGAGGTGTGAGTTAGGAGTTCTAAATTCAGAATTGCAGGTACAGAACAATCCAGTCAAAGTGCAAAAAAAAAAGTTTAATTTCAAGATTCACAATCATCACCCTAAAGCAACCAGACAGATGTTCTTATGAAGTGAAGAAATGGTGGGATATTTTTCTAATTGTTCAGTATATCAGACCCCAATAGATAGACAAATGAGATTCATACTCCTCATTTCAAAGTCACTATTTGAAATTTGCATTTCTTTCAAACTCTGAGTCCCCCTCACTAAAGAAGATCTATAATGAAGAAAATGAATAGTGCAGAGTCCGCTGTTAATTGACTTGGTTTTTAAATATGAACTGTTGTATTAAAGCAATGAAATGGGTGTAATATGTTCACTTGGTGCTTAAACCTCATGAGAAGTTAAAGGCTTCATCGAATGCACTCATAGGTACATGCCACTACCCTGTCCCAAGTCGACATTTGTTTCAAATATAATATCATATGGAATGATCCATAAAAGGAAAAATGTTCAGCGACAGTCCTAATGGTTAAGGAACTCGTTAAAAGCAATAAGTTTTGGAATCGATTTTCACAGCAAAGATCATTGATGCTTCATACAAAGGAATATGGAGTCCCAATTACACCACGAAGATGCAGGTAAGAACTTGCCTGTGGGGAGCCATTACAGTCACCAATGCAAAATGTCGGCCAACCTCACCCAAAAAAATATGAGCCCAATATGTAGCATTGGAGTCACAAATGACGCATGCGAATTGTTTGACAGAATGCCTTTGAAGATCGCACGCTGGCCATTCAATCCAGCGGCACTTTCGTTGCTGACAACTTCAATGACAAAATCTCTAAAGTTGCCAATAAAATGGATTAGCATTTCAGAGGATTCGGATATTGGCGGCTGGGGTTCGATCCACATAGCTTCTAATTGCGCCGGAAAAAGTAATGATAATGATAAACAGAAGAGATATAACCAGAGCCAAAGAATTTGGGGACTAAGTGTTATGAAAAACATAGTTTAGATGAATTCATCAAGCACCACAATTCAATTACTCTACAGATCCATTTTTGGACACAACTCACGCAACGGGAAGACTCCTCGCGCAAATAGAGAAGCTTCATAATGCGTGTCGAGGGCAAATGGTAGTGATCTTGGTTCTCGTGATGAGTGTCGAGGGTAATATATTGGTAAGGGTTGTCTTTGTGTGATATATTGGTAAGGGTTGTCTTTGTGTACACCACAACAACATGGGCAGTTATGTGGAATGGAGTAATCTCCTTAGAATGACACGAGAAGGATTCACTATACCACATGTCAACATATTAAAGATAGATTTTTGGAACATAATGTTTATGGTGTTATAAGGGAATGACACTAAAGTTACTAGGGGGCCAATTTAAATCTCTTTCCCTTACAACTTCATTTAGATAGGATAAAGGTATCAGATATCAACTTTTTTGATTGGAGACTTCGTGCTATAGGCGAAAGATTGGGTTCTATTTTGATTGTAATGTAGAGGGGAAGGACTAAGTAGTTTTAGTTTCAAATTTTAATTTGTGAGTGTGGAGGCAAGAGGGTCTTTGTAGTCTTCTTATATGTTTAGAGAAGGAAAGTATTTGTGTATCAGATCTTTGAGTCCGAACTCTTGTTTTCTTATTGATATTAATATGTGAATTGATTCAATTCTCTTTGAAAGTCATTCCATCTTACTCAATTAGGAACATTTTTATCATTTGGTCTTTGAACCAAAGTTATTCATGTATTTGGAAGAATTGATGCATCTTTCTCTATTTGTGTTTTCTGTGATGTAAGGGTCGGTCCAGACAGATAAATGGACTTTATGCCATTTATTATTTGTTTTTAGTCATTTAGATCTTTCATATCTATTCCATGTTTGCAGATAGATGTTTGTGTCTTGTGCACTACATTGTGGCTAAAATGGTTGTTTCCTATATATTTTTAATTGTTTTTATTTTATTTTGAGAAGACTACTAAAAAATAACAAGCCTATATGTATATGTATATGTGTATATAAAGAGCCCACATAACTTTTCTTCCTTATATATAGAATATCACAAACTTTTATATCTTTACACAAGTAGAAATTGTTCTACAAAAAATAAAACTAGGAATTAAATATATAAATTTTATTCTACAACATCAATGTACATTTTGTTATGGGTTCACACCCCTCCCACTTTAATTAATCAAAACATTAATGTACATTTCGGGTTATACTTTGATATTATTTAGGGTTTGAGTTAGGTTTGTATAGATTAAAGTTTGAATCTGGCTTGAATTTGAATAATAATTGAATTCATAGATGATTTGAGTTGCCCAACATAACTATGTTTAGCTTTATAACTAGCCTCAAGTTGATATACATTAATATGTAGTCGTGTTTAACTTTCTTATTTTTCAATTACACTTGGGGTTGATTTTAAATTTAACTTGTGTTATTGTTTAATTTAATTTAGATCATTAAAAGAGATTAAAAGGGATCACCAAATCTTGATAGCACTATTGTTCATTAGAGAGTTTGTTGTAATATCCAGGGCTCCATGAGCATAGTGAAATCTTATGGTAAAAATGATTTGTTACCATTGAAATTTTATTGGAAACCTAGCTAAAGGGGAATTTGTACAAAGAGCCCATTATCTTCAAGACATTCATGTAGGGTAGTTTTATTGAAAGGGGACTTCTACTGAACTATGCCATATATGTGTTTTTTTCCATAGGATTGTAATCCCTTCCCTCAAAGATCCTTCTTTGTTTGAAGGGGTCAAAAATGATTTTTTTCATGACTATTTTTCCTTCCAGGTAAATGATCCAAGGACACTTAAGGGATAAAAGGTAAAAATTTTATCCTTCAATTTGGAATAAGATGTAATAAGGTCATTTGAAGACCATTCTAAACTTGGTTGCATTGTCTTAAGGCCAACAGAGCAAATTTGGCCAATATAACTTGCAAGGACCCAAACTGTCAACCTTCGTCAATGGTAACACAAGTTCTGTAAAAATGGGTCAAAAATCTTTTCTTATATTTTTTTGTCATATGTGACCCATTTGTATGGTTTATAGGCTAGGTTGATTGGCCAAGTGTATAATATGCCAGTTTTTGTCAAAAAGTTGTCAATGTTGCTTTGCAACTTTGACAACTATTGTTTTAATTTAAAACCCAACCCCTAACTGATTTAAAAATTGGTTGAGGATGGTTATAATCTATTTAGGAGTGTTTTATAGGACTATTGGGTCAAAAAACTATGTAACTTAAAGTTTGGTGATTGAAATAGAGAATTTGGTTGGATTGTCAAGTGATTTGAAGATTTTTTCTTACTTCCTTTCACTTGTATGGATCCATTTTTATTGGTACATTGGAACCATGGGCATGGATAATATTCCTATTGCATACAAAAGATTAATGCCCATGGCATAAAGAGGAGTGAGGTCCTACAGTGTACTGAGGGATAGAAACTATGGCATACAAAAGAATGCAGTGCACAATGCTTATACAAGTGGAAGAGGAGAGGTGGTATACATATGGTGAAGAAGGAAAATGAATGTATGTTAAAGGTATAGTGACAGGGAGGATGTGAAGGAATTTATACATAGTGATATATCATGCAACGAGAAATGTGGATTGAATTTCTATAGTTGAAAGAAAATTGGGAAAATAATCCACTAACATGAGAGAATTGATGTAAGATACAATGACATGGAAACATATATGGATCACCAAATGTGTTGAATATTTTCCAAATATAGATATATATTCTAGGCCAAATATTCATAAAATATGGTTCATGCATGATTGCAAAGTCAACACAAATGATATGACCAAGGGTTCATAATGACTGTTATCAAAATGAAAGGCAATATTATCTATAACATTTTCTCTTATGAGGATCTAATGGTAGCTAGACTGGAGAACGATTTTGGAAAAATAGACTATATTGTGTAACACATTCAATGATTTGTTGATCCTAGGGATATGATAGCTATTTTTGATAGTTTTCTTGTTCAATGCATGGTAGTCCACACACATTTAGAAGGCTACATCCTTCTTCTTAACCAACAATAACTAATGATTCCAAGGGTCTTGAACTAAGACTAATTAAATATTTTTTTAGGATTACTTGGATTGTCTTTTATATCACATCCTTAAACCTTTTAGGATGGCAGTAGGGTGTAGTGATAATGGCCTTGGATTTTGTAATAACCCTGACTAGTTATAACTCCGTCAAACACCAAATTCTTCTCTAATTCAGTTCTTTGATATTTTGTCAAACACTTTGCAAGAAAGCTTTGATACCATTTTAATAACCCCAACCGGCTATAACTTTGTGAAACACCAAATCCTTCTCACATTTGATTGTTTGAAATTTTGTCAAACACTTTGCAAGCAAGCTCTTATACCACTATAATATCCCTTGACAATTTCAACCTCAACTTGTTGATTTGTAGGTCAAGGAATATTGTCAAACACTTCCAATATGATCTCTATGCTTGTTTTTTTTGAGTTTCAGACTGATTATGCTTGCTTGAAATGATATCAAAGAGAATCTAAAAGCCTATAATTGATTACTACTATATCTAGAAAAGAACTAAATGCATATGCAATTCTCTTTTGGCTTTTCAAATGCATATAGATGATTTCTAAATGAAAAATGTGCACTTATAGCCAATTGGTATTTTGTCAAACACTTGGCATGCATACTATTATGTCACTCATGGAAGATACAAATATGCACATTATATCAAATATATAGACATGCAACTAATGACTCCTTTAATGAGATATTTTCTAATTCAATGTTTAACATAATATCCCAAGGCTCTTGGCTTTGCAATCCCCCCAATAAAATGAGTAGAAATGACATAAATCTAATATAAAATGTGCATCTATAGCTACTTATGATAGTCACCTTTACAATGCCAAATGACCAATTCAAATGATGCAAATTGATTGTAGAACTTGACATACAAATTGCCTAATGAAGGAGGTGAAATTGCAATCATAATCAAGCCAAGTATTGTAGTGTGGGTACTATTCATGGCACTATATACAACCAACAATAAATGTATTCTCCAATTTAAGCACAAATATGATGGGGATACAACCCAAGAACAAGATGGACACAATAGAAAAGGGAAAAAATTATATTAACTAAGAAAATAAGCTAGTACAACAGTACAGGAAAATAAACTTCAAAACATACCCTAAGGGCTTACAATAGCACAAATCTGGAGATAATTTCTCCTTTCAGTACCTCCTCTCAAACTCCATTCTGAACTGCCTTTTACAATGCCATAAATCTCCTTAAATAGACCCTGGAGGGTTAAGGACTAGGAGTACATTCTAGAAAGTGCTAGTAGGCATCCACCGACTAAATAGAAGGTTCTAGAAGCTATGTTAGAAGTCGGTGCAAATCTAGAAGAATCCAGAAATGGTAATCGAACTTCTGGGAGGCATAACTTTTGAACCATAGCTTCGATTGACGAACCGTTTACATTTTTGAAAAGCTCTCGAAGCACTCTATAGCCCTATGGATGAGCTTTGCTCATCCCCCATTTTTCAACCCTTTTTGAGGTCATTTAATGCCCCTAGCCTGACTTTGAAGCATTCTTAGGAGGTCTCCAAAACTCAAAAGACTGCAATAACTTTTCAAACCGTGGGGCCTTTTGACTTGATTCTTTTTCTAGAATGCTCTAAATCACAATTACATTCATCTGGCCAATTTACACCTTCTAGGTCACCAAAATGATGGCCAAATTGCATGCTCCTATTTTTTCGAGATTTTCTAGCTCACTGATAGTGGAACTGTGAGAGTTGGAACCTTTATTTGGCCCAAATGGGTATCCAAAAGTGAAAACACATGAAACAAAACTAAGTCTAAGTACATTTTTTGGGTGACATAGGATTGCCCTTATACCTCTGGATGTTCCTGCATCAGACACCCAGGGTAGATTGAAAAGTGACCCTGTCACTTTATGAATGGTAGAGGAAATCCCAAATGGGAAACCTCAGCTGCTAAAATCCAAGTTGAGTCCTCGATCGGTCATCCTTTCCATTTGACCAAATACTCTTCATACTGCCTGTTTCTGGTACTCCTACCCACACGATGATCTAGAATGTCTTCTATCTCCTCCTTCTTAGAAGCAGGAATTGGACATGGCTCTAACACCAGCTCCTCATCTGCACCATCATCATGATAATCTGTTAAATCTGCAATGTTGAAAATGGGAGAAATGTGAAAAGCATCTGGCAGCTCCACCTCATATGCATTTCCTGAGTCATGTTTCTTCAAAATTTTGCAGGGGCCAAATTTCTTCATTTTTAGCTTGTTGTAAGTACCGGCTAGAAATATTTCTTTTCGTAAGTGCACCATGACTAGATCCCATACTTGGAATTCCTTATGTCTTCTCCTTTGATCAGCCCTAGCTTTATACTCTTGATTCATCTTGGTAATGTGTGCTTGAACCTCCTCATGTAGACGCTTGATATGTTCAGAAAATTCCTCAGCTTTAGCACTTGTCCTCTCCCCTTGCTCTATCTTCCTCAATTCTAGTGCAATCCTTGGGCTATTCCCATATACAATTTGAAATGGTGATTTTCCAGTACTCCTATTTATAGAGTTATTGTAAGAAAACTCTACTTGTGCTAGAATCAAATCCCATCCCTTGGGCTTATCCCCAACTAAACATCTTAGCAAATTGCCCAGACTTTTGTTTGGCCATCAGTTTGCGGGTGATGCTTGGAACTAAATTTCAAGTCCGTTCTTAACTTTTTCCACAATGTCCTCCAAAAATACCCCACAAATTTAGTATCTCTATTAGAAACTATACTCCTTGGAAGAGCATGTAGTCTTACCACCTCTTTGAAAAACAAGTCTACAATATGGACAACATCATGAGTTTTGTGGCATGGAATGAAATTTTCCATTTTGGAGAACCTATCAACCACCACGAATACTGAGTCATTACCCCTTTGTATCCTCAGCAATCCAAGAACAAAATCCATACTTATGTCCTCCCATGGCCTTGATGGAACAGGCAATGGCTGATATAGGCCAATATTGTGACTAAACCCCTTGGCAACTTGACAAACCTGGCAATTCTGTACAAACTTCTTCACATCTTATGAAATTTGAGGCCAAAAATAATGTTCTCTAAGAATGGCAATGGTCTTATCTCGACCAAAATGTCCTACCATCCCTCCATTGTGTTTTTCCTTAATCAAATTTTCCCTCATGGAACTTCTTGGAATGCACTATTGACTACCCTTGAACAACATGCCATCCTGAATCAAATAGTCTAACCACTTGGTTCTATCTATAGCAACAGGTTCTTTACAAGCTTTCCATGCTTCAGCAAAATCAGGATCCTCGGGGTACAAATTCTTGAGTTCATCAAACCCAACTACTTCAACCTGCATTGTTGTAAGCAACAACTGTCTCCTACTTAGTGCATCTGCAACCTTGTTAGATTTTCCACTTCTATGCTTCAACACAAATGTATAGCTTTGCAAGAACTCTACCCACTTCATATGCCTCTGATTCAATTTACCTTGGCTATTTACATACTGTAATGCCTGATGATAAGTATACAAAAAAAATTCCTTTGGCAATAAATAATGCCTCCATTTCTTTAAGGCCTGAACTATTGCATAGAACTCTTGATCATAAATAGAAAACTTCTTCTTTGCATCGTTCAATTTTTCACTAAAATATGCAATAGGCTTACCTTCTTGGCTTAATACAGCCCCAATATCGCTGCCACTAGCATCACAATCCACTTGGAAATCCTTTCTAAAATTTGGAAGTGCCAACACAGGCTGTTTTATTACCTTCTTCTTCAGCAATTCAAAACTTCTCGCAGCTGCTGCAGTCCATTTGAACTCTTTTCTATCCCCTCTTATTGTATCAGTTAGGATTGCACATATGCCACTGAAATTCCTAATAAACTACCTATAAAAACTAACCAGACCATGAAATGATCTTACCTCATTAGTAGACCTTGGATTAGGCCATTCCAAGATGGCTTTTACCTTCTCTGGATCCATTTTGAGACCTTCAGGTGATATGACAAAACCCAAATAGACTAACTCCCTTTTGGCAAAGATACCCTTCTTCAGATTAATTAACAGTTTCTCTTCCCTTAGCCTTTCAAGGACACTATGAATATGCAGTAAATGTTCTTCCAAAATCTTGCTGAAAATTAAAATATCATCCAAATAGACAATAATAATTTTTCCCAAGAACTTCTTGAGTACCTCATTCATGAGCCGCATGAAGGTGCTTGGGGCGTTCGTTAATCCAAAGGGCATGACTAACCACTCATAAAGACCCTCCTTGGTCTTGAAGGCTATTTTCCACTCATCTCCTTCTCGAATCCATATCTGGTGATAACCACTCTTCAGATCTATCTTTGTGAAGTACTGAGCTCCACTCAAGCAGTCTATAACATCATCCATCCTTGGCAAAGGAAACTGGTACTTGATGGTGATCCTATTTATAGCTCGAGAATCTGTACACATCCTCCACTCTCCATCCTTCTTTGGTGCGAGTACTGCAGGTACTACACATGGACTCAGGCTCTCTCGAATCAAGCCCTTCCTCAACAACTCCTGAACCTGTCTATTTAGCTCCTCTATTTCAGTAGGAGTCATCCTATGAGCAGCCTTGTTAGGCAAACTAGCTCCTGGAATCAGATCTATCTGATGACTGATTTGCCTTACTGGTGGCAATCCATCTGGAACATTATCAGAGATAATATCTCCAAACTCCCCTAGTAAATCTAAAACTTCAATTGGTATTTCACTACTACCTTCTTTATCTTTCCTAGGAATCAAAGCATAGCACATATGCTGATGTTTCATGCCATCTAAAAACTTCCTTCCATCAACAAGACAAATCTTAGCACTGCTACATACCTTTTCACCTTCCTTTTTCATGGGCTTCAATTTGTGGCGAACTCCATCCTTTGTCAGAGAGTATGTGTTTGCATGCCCATCATGCACTGCATGTCTATCAAACTGCCATGGTCTACCCAACAATAGATGGCAAAAATCCATCGAAATAACATCATAGAGAAATTCATCATGGTAACTCCCAATTTTGAATTTCACTAACATTGTTCACTTACCAGGACCTTATGATCATCTTTTACCCAATCAATCCGATAGTGCTGGGGATGTTTCTCCCTCTTGAGCTTTAGCTTAGAGACCATCTCTTCTGATACCAAGTTATCAGTGCTACCACCATCAATGATCACGTCACAACATTTATCCTCACACTTGCATCTGGTACGGAACAAACTCCTCCGTTGTCCTGGTTCAATCTCACCACTTAGTAGGACTCTTTCATTTACCAAGGTCTCTCCTCTTTTTGCATCCTCTAAATGTGATGATTGTGTATCCTCATCCACATGAGCAACCCTAGCTTGGCCCTCAGCTCTCCTATCTGTCCTTCCTTGTCATTGAGGGCATTCAAAGGCACGATGACCTTCTTCATTGCAATGGAAACAGGTACCACAGAAGCCTCCTCTTCCTTGTCCATGTCCTCTACCTCTTCCTCTTTGATTTCCAAAGTCCTTATCATGGGAGCGGTTGAAACCCTCATTCATCTGGTTCCTGCTAGTACCCACATCTTCATTTTTCTTTTGGGTTTCATTGCAACCTCCAGATGATCTACCGCTTCCCCTTCCTCCTTGACCACACCCTCTTTGTCTTCCTTCAAACCTTTTATTCAACTTCTCTTCAACTCGTAGGGAAAACTGGTATGCCTCTTCAATGTTGGTCATTCTTACCAGACTTAATTCCTCTTGGATGCTAGGTCGCAACCCACTAATATAATGAGCAACCTTCTCCTTATTTGCTTCTGCATGCCCCACTCTAATCAAGAGTCGATAAAATTCCTCTGTATATTCTTGGACTGATCTTCTTGCTTGCTTTAACCCATGCATCTTCTTAAACAAATCAAGCTTGTAGTCCACAGGAATGAACTGCTTCTTCAATTTGTCCACCATGCGACCTCACCTTGTGATCTTCTCCTTTCCTCTTCTATTTCTTTCCAATTGAACCTCTTGCCACCAAATTTTGGCATGGCCTTTTAGTTTGGCCTTTGCAAACTTAACCCTATCTGGGTCCCTGATATCCTCATACTCAAAGTATTCTTCCAGTTTATTGATCCAATCGATCAACTCATCTGGTTTAAGATTTCCTAAAAATACACCCACTTCAATTGTAGGTCTTTTCCCAAACTTAGTAATGGCCCTAAAAAGCCTTTCCTCTACATGATTCAGAACTTCCCTATCAAATTCCCCTTCTGGTTCCATTACTTCTTCTTCATTGTCATCCTCACTGTCATCACCTGCGGCAACATTTGCTCCTCTATGGAGCTCCTCTTGTAATGCCTACACTTGCCTTTGGAGGGCTCTAACCTCCTCAAGATTAATAGCTCTGGCCCTTCCACCACACTCTCTTCATGGAGGCATCTTCTAACTTGATCCCACAACCACACAGTCCTGGTGCAAACTGCCTCATAGTTTGCGCTCTGTCTACACACTCAAGAAAACCAGCTCTGATACCACTTGATGGGGACACAACCCAAGAACAGGATGGACACAACAGAAAAGGGAAAAAATTATATTAACTGAGAAAATAAGCTAGTACAATAGTATAGGAAAATAAACTTCAAAACATGCCCTAAGGGCTTACAATAGCATAAATTTGGAGATAATTTCTCCTTTCAGTACCTCCTCTCAAACTCCATTTCGAACTTCCTTTTACAATGCCATAAATCTCCTTAAATAGACCCCAGAGGGTTAAGGAATAGGAGTACATTCTATAAAGTGCTAGTAGGCATCCACCGACCAAATAGAAGGTTCTAGAAGCTACGTTAGAAATCAGTGCAAATCTAGAAGAATCCAAAAATGGAAACCGAACTTTTGGGAGGCATAACTTTTGAACCGTAGCTCTAATTGACAAACCATTTAAATTTTTGGAAAGCTCTCGAAGTGCTCTATAGCCCTATGGACTAGCTTCACTCGTCCCCCAGTTTTCAGCCCTTTTCAAGGTTATTTAATGCCCCTAGCCTAACTTTGAAGCATTCTTAAGAAGTCTCCAAAACCTAAAAAACTGCAATAACTTTTCAAACCGTGGGGCCTTTTGACCTGATTCTTTTTTTTGGAATGCTCTAAATCACAATTACATTCATCTGGCCAATTCACACCTTCTAGGTCACCAAAATGATGGCCAAATTGCATGCTCCTATTTTTTTGAGATTTTCTAGCTCACTGATAGTGGAACTGTGAGAGTTGGAACCTTTATTTGGCCCAAATGGGTATCCAAAAATTAAAACACATGAAATAGAAACTAAGCTTAAGTACATTTTTTGGGTGACACAGGATTGCCCTTATACCTTTAGATGCTCCTACATCAAAATAGAACTCTACAATGAAGCTCTTCTAAATGCTAAATTTAGTGGATATTTCACCCCCTTAAATGGTTGCAACACTAAAGAATTGATGCTCTCCAATAGCTAACTAAAATAAAAAACCCTTAGTTTCTTCTCCCAAGTTCATATCAAATGCAATTGACAATAATTGGATGCCTAACAATGAAGCTCTTGCCTCTATTTATTCTTTTCCTTCACCCTTCGAGAAGGAAATAAAATATTATTTAATCGCACTCTTTAGAAGCTTCCCCCTTTCCAATACAACAATTAGTTGTGCCTCTAGAAAATTAAATTAATATAAAGTCACCTTTAGATTTATTTATTTACTTTCATCTAATTTATTTATCCTTATTTTGCCACTTAGCCTTCAGAGAATGAAAGGCTAAGAACTTTATTGAGGCCCCAAAAGATGGGGAACATTACAATCCTCCCTTCTTGAAATTTCTTGCCCTTAAGCAATCTAGCGACATAATGAACTCCAACCTCCACCTCGATCCCAAATGAAGTAGTATGTGACACCTTTTTTAACATTGAACCAACTACATGCCAATAACATCATTAGGACCAATGAAATAACATGCAGTATAGCACTCAAAAATTGTGCTAATGATGTAGGAGTTAGAATATCAGTGGAAGAAAACCTCGGAACAAAACCTCACAAGAAATATCTTCATCCTAGTCCCCACCCATATAATATATACTGGATTGAATCATGATCAACAATCCCTTGAAGAGACATAGCTATAGGATAACCATATGCACACATGCCAACTCTATCAACAATAGCTGTAGCCATGTCAAAACCTATGGACATAGGAATATTACTAGCTGTCGCAACACAAAACTAAATCTTTACAGATGGTGAAAATTGAGCCCGACTCCACTCAGGTGAGTGATCAACATCAACCTCAAACATTATATTGTCATAAGACAATGTTGCATCCATGTCAAACATAGTACTATCCATGAAGTGAGCATCAATACTTTGTTGATCAATAGTATAATATGACTCTATCACTCTATCACTCACCTCATCAGTAATAACAAGTGTACTATCATTAGAGCACACATCTACAATTGTATGCATACTACTAAACTCCTCGTTGGATGGTTCAATTGACATAGAAGTGGTTGTTTATATGATAGTATCCTCACATGCTCCTACTCCCACTATTGGTGCATCGCCATCAAATACATGATCTGGGGGACTCATGCCAACAACTGTATCATCTGATTTAACCTGACATGAATTCTCAACACCTTCCACTTTAATTGTTCCCAAATCATGCAATATATCATAAGAAATGTCTCAAAAATATGAAGCCACAACTGTGTCATCACATTTCACTCTTCAAAAAAGTGATATCATGCTCTTTTCAAATCTTAGATTTGAAATTACTTGGGTCATCTATTTGCGATTTTGATTCATCTCACTCACTAGCACATCCAACTATTTCACAATACCCTATATCTCAGAATCTCCATCCCTTGGTAGAGAAGTATGCCCTATGCAGGTATAATGAATACCAAACGTTCTGTCACCATCCATAATGTTGAAATTCAAGTCCTCTACGTGTGGGTCAAAATAAAAGTGATGAGCACTCCTCACAATGTAATACCAATAAAAAATCTCAATCTTTGTCAAGGGCTCATCATCATCAAACTAGGAATTAGAAGATGGCTCCAATCTATAACTCCAAACTATTAGTAAGGTAGGATCCTAGGAATCCTCTTAGCAAACCCAACCACAAAATCCCTATTGGGAAGCATAATAGCCAAGGTCTCTACAATCTTCCTCACAAATCATCGTATAGCACAAGAGCCCCAAATGAGACTACCCTTAGATATATCGTATGAAACCTCCTACAAATCCAAGCTCTCAAGTAAATACTCCATGAATGACTTAGTACAGTAGAAATTATATGTGGAAGCATCAATCTGCTCCCCTGCAGTTCACAATTGATCCCTCTAAAAATGTGACAATGCCAACTATCCAATGCTACCAACCTTATGAAAAGAAGAAATAGATTCACTTCTAGTAGAAGGAAGCAAATCACCATGAGAGCTCATATCCACTAATGCTCTCACTTCCTCTATACATACTACACTTATATCCTGGATGAATGTGTTTGCTACATCATCATGTCCCTCATCGTCAACTGTAGAAGCAAACTTACCACCAACCACAATATGTAATTGAATAGGATCTAAGGCTAGTGCTGACTACACCTATTCTAACTCCATGGTAACCTCATTCAACTATGAATATGACTCCTAAAGAGCCAACTGAGTGTACTAAAAAGAGTCCACAATCACCTTAAGCTCCTGGGTGAGCTCATTCACCTCCTCCTCTTTCCCTAAAAACATCTCATAGTAGGTGCTACCCTAGTCTAGAAGGTAATCCCTGTCAGTAACTATGCTTCAAGATCTTAATAGACTCTTGAAGTGCATGAACCTTTGGTAAGGAAAGAATACTATCACCATGCTCATTTGACATAGGAGCACCCAACTAGATGTAGCTAGTATCTGACAAATAACATCATAATGATCAAGAGATGAAGAAATGCCACCATCACTCACCTTCAGCTAATAAGTCACATGATGCCTTTGTAACCCCTACCTCCTATACAAGCTCCATATCTCACTAACTGCACTGTGATAGGAAACTAAATTAGAATTTTCCACCACATGATCACTCATATGTGTGCTATCATCCTTGCACCACTCTTCATCCCACATACAACTACTATGTACCTCAAACAACTCCTCATCCAAAGTAATGGAAGCCCTCATAGTATCAAACTCCTTGCATGTCTTAGCTTTCACTTCAATAATAAGATCCTATAAACATCAATCCTGGAACCCTTCCAAAACCTCCTTGGATTCATCACCCAATTTTTGACAAAGGGTGTCATACCCCATACATCTAATAGAATCATCAAATGGATCATTAGATGTGTCTATACTATCTACATCAACATCTCTTGACAAAGTCTCAACTGTGGACTCTTGAGTCTGCACACATGACTCAATATCAGGCTGTGAATCAGTAATACTAGAGCATAAACCCACATCTATTGACTCGGCTAAAACACCCACATCACCAACATCATAGCTGAGTGACTCTATATGTTCCTCTATCCCACCTGAGGAAGCAACTACCTCATGCATTATAGCAACACCATGAGATCTCACATACAAATCTCCAATTATAATCCTATCCTCAAGAGAGCTGATAGTATCAGTGGTAACAACTGCATCAAATGTCTCTGCACTAATTATAGTAACAACTCTAGGAGCCTTAACCTGTTGAAGCTCAGTGCCACAAAGTCCATCATCAACATTACAGATAGGACTAGAAGGTGTTATACTAAATATAGGTACATCTACATCATGGACATCTATCAGGGAAAACTCAATGTTTCTTTCCTACAACCTCGATGTCAGCCTTCTAAATGCGAAAACCATATACCTTTATGCCCTCTCAATTGTCTCTAGATCCAAAAAGCTCTCTGCCAACCTTTCTTTATGAAGCTTAAGCTTCTCCATACTCTCCTGAAAGGCATTCATCTTCTCGCTAACTTCCTTATTGCTCCATTGGCTTCTAGAATTGTCGATCCTCCTATGTTTGTCCATGGCTAAAAAATACTAGAGTGCTAGTCACTCCAATTGCAACAACAAATCTAAAAATAAAATAAATTTCCTACCCCATAGGATGGCAGGAAACTGCTCTGATACCACTGTTGTAACCCCAACCTGTTATAATTTTGTGAAATACCAAATCCTTCTCAAATTCAATTGTTTGACAATTTGTCAAACACTTTGCAAGCAAGCTCTATTATTAATGTAATAACCTCAACTGGTTATAACGTCATCAAACACCAAATTTTTCTCTAATTTAGTTGTTTGACATTTCATCAAACACTTTGTAAGCAAGCTCTAATACCACTATAATAACTCCAACTGGTCATAAATTTGTGAAACACCAAATCCTTCTCAAATTCAATTGTTTGATATTTTTTCAAACACTTTGCAAGCAAGCTCTGAGACCACTATAATATCCCTTGTCAATTCAAACCTCAACTTGTTGATTTTTAGGTCAAGGAATATTGTCAAAAACTTCCAATACGATCTCTATGCTTGTTTTTTCTGAGTTTCAGACTGATTATGCTTGCTTGAAATGATATCAAAGGGAATCTAAAAGCCTGTGATTGATTACTATTATATCTAACAAAAGAACTAAATTCATATGTAATTCTCTTTTGGCTTTTCAAATACATATAGATGAATTCTAAATGAAAAATGTGCACTTATAGCCAATTGGTATTTTGTCAAACACTTGGTAGAAACCCTTAGTTTCTTCTCTCAAGTTTATATCAAATGCAATTGAAAATAACTAGGTGCCTAAAAATGAAGCTCTTGCCTCTATTTATTCTTTTCCTTCACCCTTCTAGAAGGAAATAAAATTTTATTTAATTGAACTATCTAGAAGCTTCCCCCTTTCTAATACAATTATTAATTGTACTTCTAGAAAATGCACTCTCTAGAAGCTTCCCCCTTTCCAATACAATAATTAGTTATGTTTCTAGAAGTTTAAATTAATATAAAGTCGCCTTTAGTGTAGACACCTAAAAACCTTTAGAAAATAAAGTATTTTTATTTTCTGAAAAAGTCCTGATGACATCATCATTTATTAATTAATTAATTATTTAATTAATTAATTAATTTTTATGCCATTAAATCCCTTTATCTTAATTAAAAATATTTAATTAAGGAATCCCTCCCAAAAATGTTTAAATCTTATTTAAACATTATTTCCTTATTTATTAATTATTTAATTAATAAATTGACCAAAAATCCTAAAATAAGTAAAAAATTTATTTTTTGCCCAAAACTTGGCCAATTTCCTTAAGACCACTAACCTCTTCCAAAATCTTCTAATCCTTATTTAATTTTAATTAAAGGCTAATCCCATCATTTCCTACCCCTAATCCCAACTTAAAATATTTAATTAAGATTAAATATTAATCCTCATGTTTATTAAAAAAGTTTTAATAAATATCTCCTCAACCCAAACCCTTGAAATAAATAAAACTTTATTTATTTCCTAAAAATCTAATTTATCCTCACCCTAAGAAGTTCTAGACTCTTCTAGAAAGTCTTCATCCTCATCCTAGGAAATTCTAGACTATTCTAGAAAGTCTTTATCCTCATCCAAAGTCTAGACTCTTCTAGAAGATGTCTTTAAAACTAATCCTAATCCCCTCCTAACCATGTCACATTCCCTAAACATGGGTTAAGACTTACTAACCCAAGCCAAAGTTAACAAATATCTCCTCCTTCACCCACCCTCATTAAATGCCATCCACTTGCCTATCCCTAAGCTAATCCTAAACCATCCTAATCCATCCTCTAATCATTTGCACAAGCCTAAACAAGCTTAAAACCTTCCTAATCAAGTCCAAGTCGAAATTTCTCTCATCACCCTCAAAATATCTCAACCATAAAACTTTATGAAGTCCACTAGGTCATAAATGACTCTTACAAGCCCTTTTATTGCTCTTACAAGTCATTATGAGGGTCTTTATGAAGATTTTATCCCTTGAGCCTCTTTTGTTGACTCATCCTTCCCCTTTCCTCCATCCTCTCACCATGTGACATGTGTCACTCCTTGATTGGCTATAAGGAAGCACAATCCATGTGCTCTCCTCTCATGCAATCTGAGCCCTCCATAAGCTTTTTCCCATCCTTGCATCTTAGCCCTCAAACCCTCAAGCCTCTTGCCTATAAATTGGATCCTTCCCCTTTGAAAAATAACACAATCCATGAAGTAAAGTTATAATGCTATTTTGAGAGCCAAATCCATACTAAAGCCATCTATCCACACCAAAAATCCACAATCATCCATTGAAGCCTTTGGAAACATATTGAGCATACATCCTATCCATTTAGATAAAGCTACTCAACAAGAGAGCTTCTTATTGAGAGAGTCCATTAATGGCTCATATTCTTAATTGAGAGCTCATCTTAGTCTATCTTGAAGTTTATGAATTTTGTTTAGTTTGTAGAAGCTTTATTTAAATTTGGTTTCTATTAGCATACTAACATTGCTCATATACATTTAGATTTATTTGTTTATTGAATTTAATTTAATTTATTTCTCCTTATTTCTCCACTTAGCCTTTGGAGAATGAAAAGCTAAGAACTTCATTAAGGGCCCAAAAGATGGGGAACATCACAGATTCTTCCTCCAACTTGATGGTGTTCTCAAAACCCCTATGGGGAGGCATGCTAGATGGTATATCAATGAAGACCATACCATTCTTATCCAACATTACCTAAAGATTATAATCTTGGTATAAATATTATTTGCCTTTTATTTTTTTAGTTGAGATAAAGCAATGTGCATCCCAGCCAATAACATCATGTCAAAAAATGGCTTCCATCCATTCTGTCAATATTTCCTTTTTCTTCTATCTTACATGCCCCTTATAAACACCATTTTTTCATCCACTTTGAATGAAAACTCCATCTAATTGATTATTTGTGTGTACTCTTCCATTTTTTCCATCAACAAGATACTCGGTCTGACATCCATGTCATTCAGATCTACTACAAAGAATCCATTTATCATTGTATAGTTCCTCATGGTAATTCTAAGTTGTAAAACTAGATGGATACATGATAGGAGTTTTCCTCCTACTACCTTGACTTGGAATCTTGTGTGTTCCTCTATAGCCAAAGCTCTTCATTTTTTTGCAGATGAATTAAATAAAATTAAGCATGGTTGTACTACCAAGCATGACTATGCCCTATTATCCCAAGATAGTACCTTGTCCCCAAAAACTAGTACATGTCAGAGTGCTAGGAAGAGAAATGAGGCATCCACATTATACCAACACAAGAATCCTCTCTACATTCTTTATGTTAACTTCCTTTAAATCTTGTTGATCATTTTCTTTTGGTTCGAGTTCTCTTGATCCTCTTTACTATTAGGCACAACCTTAATGTAATGGATTTTCCCCTTGCATAAGCATCAAAGTCCTAGTTCTTGTGATTCTTTATAGCTAAAATAGAGATTCCTCCTCCTGAGATATATTCTATTATCTTTGTCTAGTGAATTCTTCTTTTGAGGTGGTTTGTTCTCTTTCTCCATCAAATAATTGGATGGCTTAGTATGTGGCTAGCCCTTGGAAGAAGAGAAGGATGTTTCCATGTCACACACTTCCTTTATTGATTCCATGAGTGTGTTGGGTTAAAACCCTTGATCCAACCTTTCAAGGGCTTGACTAATCCATCCCTAAACAACAAAATTAGTCTTCTCTCTATTTTTTTTTTCACTATCACTGATAGCCTCTAAAATATTGTGATGTAGCTTTCCACTAATCTAGTTTTCTTTAGTTGTGTTAACTCCTTGAAGTTGATCTCTAAATTCTTTTCATTAGAGAAATCTATAAGTATATCAATGAAGTTGGCATATGAAGTGACTTTGTCATGATAGAGGGTGACCATCCCATGGTGCCACAATCCATGCGTGATTCCTTCTAGGTGAAGTTCTTCAAACTTGATTGCTTCTTTTTGTGGCATGTGGTTGATATATACACAAATCCATCAAAGAATGATAAGTTTACCTTGTAAATTTTCCATTTAATTTGTCATCATTTGATTACCATCTCTCTTAGAATATATGATCTTCAAATAGGGTATGTGCACCAAGTTGTGGTGCCAAAAACATGACACCTAAAGTTATTTTTTTAATTTTTCAAAGCACATGCACGCTATAGCATGTACGCACTTTGAAAAATTAGAAAATTTTATAAATGGGCTGCAAGCCTGCAACCCATTTTATCATTCTATTCGGATTTTTCATTTTCCTGAACAACACACACACAAATTGAAGAAGTTGAAGAATTTTGTTACTCACCTCCTCAAAATGCCTCCTTGTCACTGAAGTTGAAGATTTGGATCGTGTAGTATGTTTTCTACCCTTATTTTTGTATTATTTTATATGTTTTTGTATTGTTTTGTAAGTTTTTACATTGTTTTGTAGGTTTTTTCAATTTTGCTTTAAATTTATTTATTTATTTAGATTGCAATTGGTTTCTTATCAAGAAATGTGAATAATCAAGTGCCAAATACCCAACTGAATCAATAAAATCAAAACAAAAACTCTCCACAAGATCCGAATCAAAACCCTCCACAAGATGAAAATCAAAACCCCCCACAAAAAGAGCAATAAATTCCACAACTTGCAGTGATTGGAAGACCTCGTCCTAGCACCCAATACAACATAATAAATGAAACAAAAAGAGGCAAAAATGAATTAGAAGCAATCATTGGTAGGTTGAAAGCTTGTGGACAAACCAATCTGATGAGAGAACAATTGGCATCCTCCCTTGAGTCCATTATGACCCATGTAGCTTCTGTTAGTGGTCAGTTGGATATTTGGCATGTTAAGGGAGATGAAAAAAGAAGGTATTATGCAAAAAAATTATCATATCAAGATGTAAAAAAAAAAGAAATAGAAAAAGGTAGCATTTGTACATTGTTTAAAAAGCCTGGTGAACAAGATATTGTTAAAAATACAACTAAAAGATTCCCCATCCATTGGTGCACACATGATGTTATTAGAAATAAATTTTGGGATAGATGGTGGATGATATTTGATGCCCCTCCCTGCAATAATCATGAGGTTCCAATGTATTTCTTAAAGAAATTGTATTGTGAATTTTTCCTTGGGGAGATCCCCAATTATTTTTATATACTAGAATCTTAGGGTAGAGGTGGGGGTCATCATTTGAGAGTTCAGGGGCATGTCATGACCCTAATATAGTTAGGGCCCTTGTTGTTAGGTCGTAGGGTGAGCATGTGATTATTCTTTCAGTTGTGAAGGAATATGTAGAGACTAGCACCCTAGGGACTATTAATGATTTGATGCAGATCCTCATTCATTACCCGAGTCCATTATTTGAGGAGGATCCTTCTGTGCATCGTGGTCACATATGCACATCATGTGGATCCTTAGGCACATTTGGCAGTTATGCTTGAGATAGTATGAATGATGGGCTAGTCACTGATCAGTTCCTGAGTCAGACATTTAGCATTGACACATAGGTAAATTACAATTATAATAAGCTAATTTGATCACCTTTTGTATGTATAGTTAATGACTAATTAGTTAGCATGTATTGACATTGTTCAAAATTCACGGTAAGAGTGTTGCTAGCTCTAGTAGAGATCCCTTAACCCCATGTTTTGTCTCGTTGATGAGTCAAGAGGTATGGATCAATTTAATCATTTAAATTGATACATATATTTATTAAGTAATCATATGAAGGATTGACAAAATTTTTTATGCATGTGCATCAATTCTCTACTAGATCATTGATATGAGCTTTGTAGAGGTACATTTCTTTCATGTTAATTTAATTCATTTGATTATATTTGTTTCATGTTTCATGTTACATGTAAATTGTATTATATGACGTGCAATTGTTGACATCCAAGACTCCTCCTTGCCTTCACTAGTCCATCAATTGTGGAGTTGCTACAATGATGGCTAGTTCAGAGCCATTGACTAAGGTATGAAAGAATTTTCTTGGTTTTAGTTTTTGTTTATAATAGTTAGTATCAAAATTTTCAATTTTATTTATAAGTGATCCTATTGATTGAATTGTTGTAGGGCCTTGCTACACTCAATCATCTATGAGCCTTTGAGGTGGATGTACAGAGTGACTATTTGATGGTAGTAAGAAAATAATTAATTTTGTGTGTACATATATTTGATTTTAATGTATAATAATTATTGATTCATATCTACTTTTTTTGTATCAAATTGAGTTAGAGAAGATCCTAAAAAAGAGGACGAGCAAGTGTGTGAGGAAGAACCCATCATCCACATCATCTCCCTCCACATGATGACTGAAGACCTCTAGGGATTTGTGTCCTTCCCCTTGTGGGATGGAGAAAATATAGTTGATAGACACACATGTATAGGCATTAGTGGACATATTTGTTGGATTTTATGTTAGTGGACATATTCGATATACATTTAATGTATATATGACATTTTATATTTGATGTATGACATGTATTTGATGCATGACATTATTAGACTTATGAAATTATTGGTTAATAAATGATATGTTTGTTCATGTATGACATTATTGGAACTATCATAATGTATTATATGTTTCTTCACATATGACATTATCAATTATCATAATATATTATATGCTTGTTCATGTATGAAATTATTGGTTATCATAATATATTATATGTTTGTTCATGTATTATTTTTTACATTTTAAGTAAATTTCATGTATTTTATTTGAATATAAATTGCATCTAAAATGATGCAGAGTGCTCACACCAAAAGCTAGTGTATTCCTAGCAAGAACAACTTTAAGAAAAACTAGCTTTCCCACCTTTGTAAGTGTCTTCAAAAACTTTTCCCAACTTGGTTAAAACATTGAACAAACTTCTACCCAACTTCATAAAACTACTTGATCACTTTCCCTATTCAAGACTTGGGAAGAAATAAAGGAAAAATGAGAAAATTTGAGAAATAGATCATAATCAACTTCTTGCTTCAAACATCTTAGACACTTTGATGAACACCTAATAACTATCTCACAAATTTCAGTCAGTCATCTATTACATCCTTCTGTGAGATTCTTCAATATCCTATGAGTGAAAATAATCTTCCAACATCCTATGACTATATTTTCTTTGCAACAACATGTATTTTGCTGATTTTTGGACAACTCTTCACAAAGGGAAGTGATTATGTTTCAAACCCATGATATGACTATTAAGACAACCAAGAAGATCCTTAACATCTTCTTCTAGCTCCATTCATTGTTAAAATGCAGCTATATAAGGTGTAATGACTCTCAAAACACTTATTGAGTTAACTTATTAACAAAAACAACAAAAAAAGAAAAATTGTTAGGACTAAGGAAACTTGGGTTTATAGGTAACTTCAAGTTCCTTGACCTTATAAAAAAGGATTACCTTATTACTATAAAAAATAACATATTCAAAATGATGTGTATGATTATCCCTTTACCTTCTATTAAGACTCTCTATCATTGGATGAGATGATATATCTAGTTGCCACAATCAAGGATTGCTTCCCTATGGCATTTAGTGACTCTTAGAGATGATTCAGTTTAGCATACTTGAGAATATACTCAATAGGATAGGTGGAGCTTGGGGCTAGTGTTTACCCAACAACTTGGAGCTAACAGAATAGACAGTTTGATCCCACGACGAAAGGTGAGAGAGATTTGGTAGTTGGCAATTTTGTACTAGTCAACACTACAAGTTTCAGCATCACTCGAGATAGTGTCACAAAATCAAAATGGAATAAGATCTCCAAAAATAGAGAGAGGTAATTGTAGGTCTCTACAACATGATCTTATAGCACCTAGAATTGAATTCATACCTTGCACAAGCTCCAAGATATGCCCCATCAAAGATCACTGCACTATGGCATTTAGTGACTCTTAGGGATGTTCTGGTTCGGCATGCCCAATAACATTTGAGCATTCAATAGGATGGGACAAGCTTGGGGCTAAATTTTACTTGGCCACCTAGAGCTAATGGAATAGATAGTTTGATCCCATGATGAAAGGTAAGAGAGATTTGGCAATTAGTAATTTTGTACTAGCCAACACTACATGTCTCAACAACACCCGAGATGGTGATGCAAAATAAAAATAAAATAAAATATCCAAATAATGAGAGAGGTTATTTTAGGTCCCTACAACATGATCCTATAGCACCTAGAATTGCATCCATACCTCACACAAGCTCTGAGATATGCCCCATCAATGACTACTGCCCTATGGCATTTAGTGACTCTTAGGGATGTTGTGGTTTGGAATGCCTAAGAATGTTCAATCACTTAATGAGGTGATATGAGCTTGGGGATAGGGTTTACCCAACCACCCAGAGCTAAGGGAACAAATAATTCAATCCCATGATGAATGGTGAGAGAGATTTGGCAGTTGGCAACTTTGTATTGGCCAACACTACAAGTTTTAGCATCACCCGAGATGGCGTTGCAAAATCAAAATAGATTAAGATCTCCAAAAAGAGAGACAAGTTATTGTAGGTCTCCAAAACATGGTCCTATAACACCTAGAATTGCATCCATACCTTGCACAAGCTCTGAGATATGCCCTATCAAAGATCGTTTCCTTATGGCATTTAGTAACTCTTAGGGATATTTCAGTTCAGTGTGTTTGAGAATGTTTGAGTGGCTCAACAGGATGGGACAAGCTTGGGGATAGGTTTTACCTAGCCACCTAGAGCTAAGGGAATAAACTGTTTGATTCCATAATGAATGGTGAGAGAGATTTGGTAGTTAACAACTTTGTACTAGCTAACACTACAAGTTTCAGCATCACTGAGATGGCACCACAAAATCACAATAGAATAAGATCTCCAAAAAGTGAGAGAGATTATTGTAGGTATCTACAATATGGTCATATAGCATCTAGAATTGCATCCATATCTCACATGAGCTCTAAGATATGCTCTGTCAAAGATCACTACCCTATGGCATTTAGTGACTCTTAGGGACATTTCAGTTCGGTATGCCTGAGTATGTTTGAGCACTCAATGAGATGGGATGAGCTTGTGGCTAGGGTTTACCCCATCACTTGGAGCTAATAGAATAGATAGTTTGATTCCACAATGAATGGTGAGGGAGATTTGGTAGTTGGCAACTTTGTATTGGCCAACACTACAAATTTCAGCATCACTCAAGATGGCATCATAAAATCAAAACAGAGTAAGATCTCCAAAAAATGAGAGAGGTTATTTTTGTTCTCCACAACATGGTCCTATAGTACCAAAAATCACATCCATACCTCATACAAAAGATCACTACCCTATGGCATTTAGTGACTCTTAGGGATGTTTAGGTTCGGCATGCCTGAGAATGTTCGAGTGCTCAATAGGATGGGATGAGCTTGGGGCTAGGGTTTACCTAGCCACCCAAAGCTAATGGAATAGATAGTTCAATCTCACAATGAATGGTGAGGGAGATTTGGTAGTTCACATCTTTGTACTGGGCAACACTACAAGTTTTAGCATCACTCAAGATGGTGTTGCAAAATCAAAATGGAGTAAGACCTCCAAAAAGTGAGAGAGTTTATTGTAGATCTCTACAACATGGTCCTATAGCATCTAGAATCAAATTCATACGTTGCACTAGCTCTAAGATATGCCTCATCAAAGATCACTGCCCTATGGCATTTAGTGACTCTTAGGAATATTTTCGTTCGGTATGCCCAAGAACTTTTGAGCACTCAATAGGATGGTATGAGCTTAGGGATAGGGTTTACCTAGCCACCTAGAGCTAATAGAATAGACAATTCAATCCCATGATGAATAGTGAGGGAGATTTGGTAGTTGGCAACTTTGTACTAGCCAACACTACAAGTTTCAACATCACCTGAGATGGCATCGCAAAATCAAAATAGAGTAAGATCTCCAAAAAGAGAGAGAGGTTATTGTAGGTCTCTAAAACATAGTCCTATAGCACCTAGAATCATATCCATACCTTAGATGAGCATTGAGATATGCCCCATCAAAGATCGGTACCTTATGGCATTTAGTGACTCTTAGGGACATTTTAGTTCAATGTGCCTGAGAAAGTTTGAGTACTCAATGGGATGGGATGAGGTTGAGGCTAGGGTTTTTCCAACCACATAGAGCTAATAGAATAGATAGTTTAATCCTACAAAAAATGGTGAGGGAGATTTGGCAGTTGGCAACTTTGTACTATCCAACACTACAAGTTTCAGCATCACCCAAGATGGTGCCACAAAATCAAAATGGAGTAAGATCTCCAAAAAGTGAGAGAGGTTATTGTAGGTCTCTGCAACATGGTCCTATAGCACCTAGAATCTCATCCATACTTTGCATAAGATTTGAGATATGCCTTGTCAAAGATTGCTGCCCCTATGGCATTTAGTGACTCTTAGAGATGTTTCAATTCGGCATGCCCAAGAATTTTCAAGCACTCAATGGGATAGGATGAGCTTGGTGCTAGGGTTTAGCCAGCCACTCATAGCTAATGGAATAGATAGTTTGATCCCACAATGAACGGTGAGGGAGATTTGGCAGTTGGTAACTTTCTAGTGTCCAACACTACAAGTTTTAATATCACCTGAGATGGCACCACAAAATCAAAATGGAGTAAGATCTCCAAAAAGAGAGAGACATTATTGTAGTTCTTCACAACAACATCCTATAACACCTAGAATCACATCCATCCCTCACACGAGCTCTAAGATATGCCCAATCAAAGATTGTTTCCCTATGGCATTTAGTGACTCTTAGGAACATTTTAGTTCGACATGCCCAAGAATGTTTGAGCGCTCAATGGGATAGGATGAGCTTGGGCATAGGGTTTACCCAACCACTTGGAGCTAATAGAATAGACCATTTGATCCCATAATGAATGGTGAGGGAGATTTGGATATTGACAACTTTGTATTCGCCAACACTACAAGTTTTAGCATCACCCGAGATGGCATCAAAAAATAAAAATAAGTAAGATCTCCAAAAAGAGAAGTTATTGTAGGTCTCTACAACATGGTCCTGTAGCACCCAAAATTGCATCCATACCTTGCACGAGCTTTGAGATATGCTCCATCAAAGATTGTTTTCCTATGGCATTTAGTGACTCTGAGGGACATTTTGGTTTAGTGTTCCTGAGAACATTCGAGTGATTAATGGGATGGGACAAGATTAGGGCTAGAGTTTACCTAGCCACTTGGAGCTAATGGTATGATAGTTCAATCCCACAATGAATGGTGAGGGAGATTTGGTAGTTGGAAACTTTGTACTAGCCACTGCTACAAGTTTCAACATCACTCGAGATGGCACCACAAAATCAAAATAGAGTAAGATCTCCAAAAAGAGAGAGAGGTTATTGTAGCTCTCTACAACATGGTCCTATAGCACCCATAATTGCATCCATACTTCACATGATCTTCAAGATATGTCTCGTCAAAGATTGCTGCCCTATGGCATTTAGTGACTCTTAGGGACGTTTCAGTTCAACATGCCTGAGAACATTCGAGTGCTCAATGGGATGGAGAAAAGCTTGGGGCTAGGGTTTACCCAGCCACCTAGAGCTAATGAAATAGATAGTTTGATCCCATGATGAACTGTGAGAGAGATATGAGCAAGATATGTATGCCTAGGCCATTTTTTACAAGATATGAGAAAAAGTTTTTAATTAGGTGAAATTGGGTCTTTTTGAGTTTTTGGTCAAGATAGCCTAGGATTAGGTGTTTTTATTTTTTTTAATAGTTTGAAAATTTTTCCAAGTCCTAGAAGTGAAATCTAGTGAATTTTGCAAAAGTTGCAGTTTTTGTGTAAAATTGTAAAAGTTGCTTAAAAATGCAAATTTGATTGGAAACCTTCTAACCTTTGAAAAAATGTTTCCCATGATCATATACCCAAGCATGGATAATTAAAACTTCCCAAAATTGCAAAAGTTTCTCAAGCAACTTTTTGAGCAACATTGCGAGTTTTGAGCAATTTTTGCTCTTTACATATTTAGGTCAAATGGGTCCATCTAGGACTATTCTAGGACCCTAGTTAAGGTTCCTAGGACCTATTAGGTAACCAAATACCTTAGTTTCCCATGAATATTGAAAGGCAATGAATAAAAAATTGGTTACTAGCTACAAAAATTTTAGATAGAGAATTAACAAGTGCTATAGAATTGTCCATGGAGAAATGTGAAGTGAAGCCTTAAATTGGCTCATTAGTAGGCAAAGAATTTGGTCATGCACTTCATTCTAGCACCACATATGTTTAAATTAGAAAATCTTATTCATCAATGGCCTTGCATTTATAGGACTTTGGAAGCTAGGATACTCAAGTTGAGCATGATCCCTCAAAGTTCTCATCGACATATATTAATAATCTTAAGAGAATGACAAAAATCTCATTGCCACCTTTAAATGGAGACTTGAGTTTAAATGGAGATTGTTAGTTCCCAAACATGTCCCAGTCAAGTAGATGACTAGTGTAGGAGCACCCATTCTAGACTCATCAAAGAAGGCACCTAAGGATCATAGAGGGTTCACTTAGGATAGGTTGTGATGCAACAATGCATGGTGGAAGCTTATAAAAGGCAAGCCACTAGGAAATTAGACAAGGTTGGAATCCTTCAAATTTCCCAAAAGGAGAGTTTACTACTAGGACTTATCAATAATGAACTTATCACAGGTTATCACAACCCAAACAAGGCAATAACTTGAGTTAGAAAACATGTAGAATGATGAGACCATAAGAAAAAGAAAGCTAATTCAAAGCTCTATCTCAAAAATCCATCAGATTTGGTCTGAAAGTCTGTATAGTTCATCCATCATGCAAACATTAGTAAAATTGACTCCAAAATTGAATTTCTTTCTTTGCAAATTCTTCCAATCCATACATTAATGCCCTCTAGACCTCACAAATGAGGTATATATTTCCTATGTCTATTTTAATGGCTACAACCAATATTTTAATAGTTCAAGATTCATAAACTTCAAGATAGACTCTTCTATGACTCTTCTACAAACTAAACAAAAATCATAAACTTCAAGATAGACTAAGATGAACTCTCAATTGAGAATATGAGCCATTAATGGACTCTCTCAATAAGAAGCTCTCTTGTTGAGTAGCTTTATCTAAATGGATAGGATGTATGCTCAATATGCTTCCAAAGGCTTCAATGGATGATTGTGGATTTTTGGTGTGGATAGATGGCTTTAGTATGGATTTGGCTCTCAAAATAGTATTATAACTTTACTTCATGGATTGTGTTATTTTGCAAAGGGGAAGGATCCAATTTATAGGCAAGAGGCTTGAGGGATTGAGGGCTAAGATGCAAGGATGGGAAAAAGCTCATGGAGGGCTCAGATTGCATGAGAAGAGAGCACATGGATTGTGCTTCCTTATAGCCAATCAAGGAGTGATACATGTCACATGGTGAGAGCATGGAGGAAAGGGGAAGGATGAGTCAACAAAGGAGGCTCAAGGGATAAAATCTTCATAAAGACCCTCATAATGACTTGTAAGAGCAATAAAAGGGCTTGTAAGAGTCATTTATGACCTAGTGGACTTCATAAAGTTTTATGGTTGAGATATTTGAGGGTGATGAGAGAAATTTCGACTTGGACTTGATTAGGAAGGTTTTAAGCTTGTTTAGGCTTGTGCAAATGATTAGAGGATGGATTAGGATGGTTTAAGATTAGCTTAGGGATAGGCAAGTGGATGGCATTTAATGAAGGTGGGTGAAGGAGGAGATATTTGTTAACTTTGGCTTGGGTTAGTAAGTTTTAACCCCTTGTTTAGGGAATGTGACAAGGTTAGGAGGGGATTAGGATTAGGTTTAAAGACATCTTCTAGAAGAGTCTAGACTTTGGATGAGGATAAAGACTTTCTAGAATAGTCTAGAATTTCCTATGATGAGGATGAAGACTTTCTAGAAGAGTCTAGAACTTCTTAGGATGAGGATAAATTAGATTTTTAGGAAATAAATAAAGTTTTATTTATTTCAAGGGTTTGGGTTGAGGAGATATTTATTAAAACTTTTTTAATAAACATGAGGATTAATATTTAATCTTAATTAAATATTTTGATTTGGGATTAGGGGTAGGAAATGATGGGATTAGCCTTTAATCAAAATTAAAGGATTAGAAGATTTTGGAAGAGGTTAGTGGTCTTAAGGAAATTGGCCAAGTTTTGGGCAAAAATTTTTTTTTTAATTTATTTTGAGTTTTTTGGTCAATTTATTAATTAAATAATTAATAAATAAGGAAATAATGTTTAAATAAGATTTAAACATTTTTGGGAGGGATTCCTTAATTAAATATTTTTAATTAAGATAAAGGGATTTAATGGCATAAAAATTAATTAATTAATTAAATAAATAATTAATTAATAAATGATGATGTCATCAGGACTTTTTTAGAAAATAAAAAAACTTTATTTTCTAAAGGTTTTTAGATGTCTACATTTTGCCCCTCTTTGATGTGATGCCGCAAGTGGCATGGCATCAAAGATAAGAAAATAAGATGCCCAAGGCTAGAGCAGAAGAGGAGAGAATGGACTGTGAGATGCCCCCTCAAGAAGGTAGCAGGGAGAGAAAGCGAGGCTCGATGGCTTCTTGAAAAGTACAAGAATCTCGGATGAGCAAGGAAACTTAGATTGGATTAAGAGAAGAGGTTTAGTTAGCTCAAACTCTTACTATGAGAGAATGATAAAGGGAGAATCAGAGGCATAAGAGGAAGCAAGCTTAAGATCTCAAGGATTGCAGAGGATGAAGGAGGGGAGCGCTATAAAAAAGAATCCAGGATAGGGAGATGGATGAGGGGATTATAAAGCTGATGCAACAGGATTTCAAAGAGTTAGATTGGCGGAAGATGGGTTTCGGAGATCCCTAGGACTAGGATTTTGGATCTCAAAAGATGAGGCTTGGTGGATTGATTTGGATTGGTGGATCCCTAAGACTAGGATTGTGGATCCCTAAAGCTAAGAGTGATGAGTGATTCAAAGAGATACTGATGCATCAGCTGGGGTAGGAGAGACAGATGCTGGATATGGATGGGGGATAATGGAGATGAAGGAAAACCATTGAAGCTTTTTGAGCGGGGGGATACTTCAAAGAGAAGTACCACCATGTAGTTGAGCACTAGATTTGCTATAGGACTATTGGTTAATTTCCAAGGTTACCAAAAACATCAAGGCCTTTTCACCAACCATCCAAAGGACTGAAAAACTAACTCAACACAAACACACAAGGATTGCTCCATAATTACACATGAATCTTAGAGGAAGCAGCGTGGAAACGACACTGGAGAACCCACAAGTAGAAAAGAAAAACAAACGAAAGACCTGATCAAGACCTTACGCTCTAATTGCCCCATTTGCAGCATACCATGATATGGAAGATCGTGGCAACCTTGAGGAGGGAACAAGGAGATTGCTTGGAAAAGATACTTCAAGACCCAAAAGGGAAGATCCCAAATCAAAAGAAAGTGAAAATCCAAAAGAGAGCCATTTGCCAATGAGATGGGTAGGACAAGGTACTAATGGACCAAGATCAGACATGAGGAAAGCTATATCCTACAAGGACCTATCGGAGAGCACCGAAGCTGGTGGATTTGGATGAGTGATGTGTCTAGCAAGCTGAACTAAGAAAGATAACACTTTGGTGACAAGAAATCTAGCTAAAGGATGCGTTGGAATAGCTAACCAAGATGTGTGATGGGTGCAAGATGCTGATCAAGGATGAACTGACACGAATGCTGGATAGATACAATGGTACTAAGCTAAAGAGGATGTACAAGCTGATGGACCAAGATATGTTACAAATGTACAAGTTTTTTCATGTTTTGGTTTTTGTGAGATGGAAATTTTTGTGAAGGATGGGATGTCTATAGTAGGTGATAGGTGGATAGGTAGATGGTTTGCAAAAAGCTTAAGTGAAAATGGGGTTTTGTGTGTGCACGTGATAGTATACAAGCTAGGATACAAGATTATTTATAGGCTGGAATATGGTACAAACCTTGGACAAGATTCGGATAGACAAGGTATGGTACAAGATTTACAAGGTATTATACAAGCTTTGGTACAAGATTTACAAGCTGTACATGAGGTATTTACAAGCTTCATCGGATTTTGGATATTTGGTTGGAACACCAAGGGAACAAGAAAGTGTTTCTTATAGGATGGTGGGTGAATGGATGAGGGATAGGATAGTGATAGATAATGGATTAGTCTTTAGTACACAAGGTGCCTGAATTGCCAGGTTTTCACCAAGGTGCCTGAATTGCCAAGTTTTCACCATTGGACGCTTATTTCTCTTTACTATTTTTTTTTGTATTTTTCAAAAGCTAGGTATACCAAGGATCTTCAAGCGTAGAACTTCTTGAGATGAATGATGTTAGTAGGATCATTCAAGAGTTTTCCTTCCGGTGTAGATAGCTGATAGGCTCCGGAGCCAAAGGAAGCAGTGACAACATAAGGACCAAGCCATGTAGGTTCAAACTTTCCTTTCTTTTCTCGATCTACTTGGACTTTCATGTTTTCTTTGAGGACCATGTCACCTGGATGAAAGTGTCATGGAAGCACCTTCTTGTTGAAATTCCTTTTGAGACAAGTTTGATAGACTGTGAGATGATCATAGGCTTGTTGTCTCTTCTCGTCTAAGAGATCTAGCTGGGTGAGTCGAGCTACTCTATATTCTTCATCTGATATTTGCCCTTGCAAAGATATACGCAAGGAGGGAAGTTCAACCTCTATAGGTAGTATCACTTCGGCACCATAGACTAAGGAGTATGGAGTTGTGCCTATGGATGTACGGAAGGAAGTTCGATAGGCCCATAGGGCTGGATTTATTTGTAGGTGCCAATCACGGCCGGAATCATTGACAACTTTCTTTAGAATTTTGAGGAGGGTTTTGTTAGTTGCCTCTACCTGGTCGTTACCTTGTGGTAAATATGCACTAGAAAAGCGATGATGAATGTGGAGGGAAGTGCATAATTCTTCCATGTTGAGATTTTCAAAGTTACCTCCGTGGTCGGTGAAGATGGTGGATGGGATGCCGAAGTGGCAAACAATGTGGTACAAGATGAACTTGGAGACCTAAACTCCTGTAGTTGAGACTAGGGGGACTGCTTCCACCCATTTAGTGAAATAGTCTGTAGCTGTTATTATCCATTTATGTCCATCAGATGAGAGGGGTATGATAGTTCCAACTAGATCAAGGCCCCAACAAGCGAAAGGCCAAGGTGGTGCAATAGGTTGTAGATCCTATGCTGGAGCGTGCACAAGATTTGCATGCTACTGACATGGGAGATACTTTCTCACAAAGTCACAGGAGTCTTCTTCAATGGTAGGCCAATAGTAGCCTGCTCTAAGGATTTGTCGTGGTAGGACAATACCACTCGTGTGGGCACCGCAATGTCCAGAGTGTACTTCCTTTAACACCATCGCGGCCTCATTTTGGTCTAAACATCGAGAGAGAGTATCGTGATAACCTTGACGATATAGGGTATTGGCTATGATAACATAGCGGGATTATTTTCGGATGAGGTTCTGGTGTTGGGTACATGTGAGGTGAGGGGATATGATACCATCGTTAAGGTAAGCGTGAATCTCATGGTACCAAGGGGATTGGGGACCAACCAAGATACAAACACGGTTTGAATCCTCATTTGCATGGGCGGGTGTGAGGAGCTGCTCCACTAAAAACTCATACTGTGTAGCTGCTTGGGGAATTTCCAAGAGCGAGCCTATAGTAGCCATAGCATCTGCTGCTTTGTTCTGTATTCGAGGCACTTGTGTAAACTGAAGCTTTGTAAAATGTTGGGTTAGCTGATCAACTAGCTCTTTGTAGGGTAATAGCTTTTCATCTTTGGTTTGATATTCATTTAGGGCTTGCTTGATGATGAGCTGAGAATCGCCAAAGATTTGTAGCTCAACAATGTTCCATTCTATAGCTATCTTTAATCCTGCTATGAGGGCTTCATATTCAACTATATTGTTGGTGCTAGGGAATTGTAGCTTGAAGGCTTTTGGAATGTAATCTCCTTGAGGTGTGACCAACAATATTCTTGCCCCTGATCCATGAGATGTGTATGAGCCATCAAAATAAAGTTTTCATGGGGGTTGTTCTTCAATTAGACAGATATGCTCATCTGGAAATTCTGTGATCAATGGATAAGCATCTATTAGAGGTGCATCAGCTAGGTGATCTGCTATAGCTTTCCCTTTGATTACCTTTCTATCCACATACTGGATGTCAAATTCACTAAGGAGCATAACCCATTTGGCCAAACGGCCTGTAAGTGTTGTTCTAGAGAGCATATACTTGAGAGGGTCAATCTTGGAGACTAGTTGGATGGTATGACTTAGCATGTAATGGCAAAGCTTTTGAGTTGAGAAAATAACTGCCAAACAAGCTTTTTCCATAGGAGTCTAATTGAGTTCATAACCAACTAGGGTTCTACTGATGTAGTAGATGGCTCTTTCTCTATTGTAGTCATCAAGCTGTGCTAGAAGTGCCCCTAGAGTAGTAGGTGTTGCTGATATGTACAAAATCAGGGGATGACCAAGAACTGGTGGAACCAAGATAGGGGGATTGATGAGATACTGCTTGAGATGGTCGAAGCTGCGCTGACATAAAGGATCCCACTTGAAGTTCTCATCCTTCTTCAGTAAATGTGAAAATGGTGTACACTTATCTGCAAGCTGGGAGATGAAGCGCCAAACAGATTGAAGCTTTCCTTGAAGAGAATGAAGCTGTCGTAGTGTCTAGGGAGGAGGCATGTCTAAGATAGCTTTGACCTTCTTAGGGTCGATCTCTATACCTCGTTTAGAAACTATGAAGCCTAGAAGCTTGCCAGATGTGACCCCAAAGACACATTTCTTGGGATTCATCATGAGATGATATTTGGCTAACCTATCAAAGACTTTCTCCAGGTCAGCAAGATGATCCATGAAGGTATGAGACTTGACCAAGATATCATCCACATAATCCTCCAAAATGCTATGGATGAGATCATGAAAAATGGCTGTCATAGCTCTTTGATAGGTAGCCCTAGCATTCTTTAGGCCAAAAGGCATCATGTTGTAGCAAAAGGTTCCCCAAGGGGTAGTGAATGCTGTCTTATGCTGATCCTCTTCTACAATCTTGATTTGATTATACCCAGAAAATCCATCCATGAGGGACAAAATTTCATGTCCAGCTGTAAGATCTACAATCATATCTATGTTGGGCAAGGGAAAATCATCTTTTGGACAAGCTTTTTTAAGATCTCTAAAATCAGTGCAGATTCTGATGTCACCAGAAGGTTTAGTGACAGGGACTATGTTGGAGATCCACTCTGAGTAGTTGATAGGTTAAATAACCTTAGCAGCTAACATTCTTTCTAATTCAACTTTGACCAATAATGCCACCTTGGGGTGCATTTTTCTAAGCTTTTGTCTGACGGGCTTGATCTTTGGATCAACTGCAAGATGATGAACTACAAGCTTTGGATCAAGTCCTGGCATGGCCTGATATGACCATGCAAATTGGCCAATGTTTTCTCTTAAGAATTCAAAGAGGAGATCAACTTGGTCTTGTGATAGGGATGCAGCAATGTGAACAAGTCTGGGGATCTCTGAAGAACCAATGTTGAATTTTCGAGTATCCTCAATTAGAATAGAAGACACCTCTGGTCGATTATCTTGAGGAGGCAATGCTAAATCCTCATGTTCTTCTTGTGGCTCTGGATTTTCTTGCTGAGGGGTTCTCTTCGTTGCCTTAGCTAGTCTCAGATTCACCTTAGTTCCAATTTTGGGTGTATCGGAACTAGGTTGGGGATTTTCTCCAAAATACCCCTTGGGATCTAGCTTGTAGATATAGGCAGAATCTGGCTTTGTTTTCTTGTGAGGAGTTTCAGCTCTCATGAATCTTAGAAGTGCCTCCTCTGATGTTAACTCATCGATGTGTATGACACTTGGTTGGTCCCAATCTATGAGTTGTGGATGGGTGAGTGGTAGGTCAATGAGGTGGATGGATAGTTCTTTGAGAACAGAGTCTTTGAGGGAGATTTGGTCTAGGATATCATCCTAGGCTCTCTTTTCAACTTCCTCAAGAATGTCTTTGATTTTGAGAAGGTTGCAATGAATGTTCGAAATAGCGTGACCGTTCTCATTGGTGCCCCCAGTTGTGGGTATGCCAAAGCCAAGACCTGACTTCGATTCCCACTTGTGTGCGTCGATGGGGCACTGCATGCCTCTTTCTTCTGGTCCTAGACCACCACCTTGATAGTTCCATTTTTCAGTGATGAGCTTATGTTCTTTGGGATACTTTTGGCTGAAGTGATCAAGGCGTGCTTGATTTCCTTGAGGTGCATCCTTATGTAACCATTTGTTGATATCTGGAGTGAGTTCCTCATAAAGAGGGATTTTCGAGGATACAAAGGTTGTTGGGCCAAACTGTTTGTATCGAGGAGGTGGAATCTCCTTAGCTTTATGATATGTTGATCATCCATGGGCATGTGGATCAAGTGGGAGTGCCCCGACAACAAATGCATCTGACAGACTATACTCTCCACAACGTTTGTTATTGATCTTCACGGTAGATAGGGTAGAGGCGAGGATGGTTTTTGGGTCATTATAAGTGTGGGATGAGCTAGCAATGGATGTGCCGATATCAATTCCAAGGCAATGGTTTGTATATGAAGCTTCAACCGCATTGCAATAAGCAAAGGGTTCTAGATTAGCATGGATGGTTACCTCAGTGCCTTGATGCAAAAATTTGACGCACTGATGGTAAGTGGATGGAACGGCTTTCATGGCATGAATCCATGGGAGACCGAGGAGGATGTTAAATGGTAGGTTTAGATCAATAACATGGTAGAGTGTCTCTTGGATGACTGGCCCAACCTTGATTGGCAGCAAAATAGTTCCTTCTGTGGTTCTTTCCAAGTTGTCATAAGCTTTGATGGTGATAACCTCACTGATGATATCTGCCTCAGTATACCTAGCTTGTTTTATGAATTTTAGGGTGCAAATATTCAAGGCTGATCCATTATCTATCATTACTCTTTTCATAGCAAATTTGGATACCATGATGGCTATGCAAAGCGGAAGGGTGTGATCTTGCTCGACTATGGGTATGTCGGTGGGTTTGAAGGATAGGGCACATGAGGATGAGAGGTGTCCAACAAGATTATGAAAATTAGTAGCATTGATATCAAAAGGGACACAGGATTCTATGAGACACTATCAAGGATGTTCTTGTACACAAGACTAGTGCGAAGGAGGTCTAAAATGGAGATTTGGGTTGGCATGTTCCCAAGGTGTTCCAAGATATTGTACTAGCTTTTTGATGGAACTGATGGTGTTGGTGTAATAGGTGGGCCTGCGATGTTAAATCGTGCTCTTTGAGTGGTGACTGCACACTCATTGTTTGGTCCTTGGATATTGATAACATTGACAGAAGGCTCTTTCTCGGATATACAACCTATAAGGCTACCATAGTCTATATAGGATGAAGTGTGGTCATTTTTCTTCCCATGCTGTTGGTTTGGCTGACGGTTGTTGGTGTTGTTGTTGTTGGTTTGGATAGGTGCTTTTCCAAGATTTTGGTTGTGGTGTGGAGGAAAAGCATTTTGATAGATCTGTAAGCCTGCATTGGGAGAGGTTTGGGCACCAACAGTGATTTCCTTCTGATCAATGAGGTCCTGCACATAGTCTTTCAGTTTCATGCATCTGAGGGTAGTGTGACCTTTTACCCTATGAAATTTGCAGTACTCATTAGCTTTGTACCATGCAGCTTTGGATTGGCTTGGGTCAATTTTCTAGGTAGGAGGAAATTTGATGAGGTTTTCCTTGACTAATTTCTCAAAAATGACATCTAAAGGTTCACCAAGGGGTGTATAATTTCTAGGTCCAGGTTGGAATCTGGGCTTTTGTCCTGCAGCTACATTGATGGCATTAGATTGATTGCTAGACCCTTGGAAGTTGGGTCTTGGATTGTGGTTTTGATAGCTTTGGTTATTCTATTGTTGGTAGTTGATAGCTTGTTGATTGTTTGGTTGATATGGTGGGTTGGACTGGTTGTGAGAAGGACCAACAATATTCACATGTCTGGTGTCTGTGACGCCATCTGTTGCAACGTGCTTGTTTTTGTTCCAATACCTAGACTTGTCATTGGAATGTGATTGATTTTGGTTGGCTTCCTTATAAATCTTGACCACACCATCTTTAATGAGTCCTTGCTCAAGGATCATTCCTTTCTCTTTGATATCTTTGTGGTCTGCAAACAGTTCATGGTCATGTGGTGAGCCAAGCTAGGATGGGCATTATCAATAAACATTTTCACCACATGGCATTCTGGCAAGGTGCAGGATATGTGGGTGGTAAGGGTTTGCCATCTTTGCAGGTATTCGACAAGGCTTTCTCCACCTTTTTTCTTGGTGTGGACAAGATCAACTATTGATAGCTTTGTTTCAACAAGATGGGCATATTGGGCTACAAATGCCTCAGATAATTTAGAAAAGTTTTTAATTGTTCCATAGGGGATTCTATAAAACCATTCAAGAGCTGGTCTAGCCAAGCTTTTGGGAAAAAGGTGCAAGAGGAAGACATCATTGTATGCTACGTCCTGGCAGTGCATGTAAAATTCTTTGATATGTGTGACAGGGTCTCCTTTTCCTCTGAATTTGTCAAATTTGGGTACCTCAAAGTGTTTGGGAAATGGTGTCATGGTAATGGCTCTGTCAAATGGGTAAGGACACACATTCTCAAACTTGAATGTCTTCGGATCATTCCCTTCTTGGATGGCTTTCAGAGCTATCTTCATTTTCTCCCATTCTAAATTGATAGGTGATGGCTGGGGTGCCCCCAATGTAGGAGTGCCTTGAGGTAGGTATGTGCTGGATGGGGCCACTGAATATGGATGGCTATGAGGGATTTGCTGATAGGGATTGTACATTGTTTGGGCAACTGCATGGTGGATGACAGGTTGCTGAGGGGGAGGTGGCGCATATTGCTGCATGTGCTACGAGGCTTGCTGTTGATATGGGATTTGAGGTTGGGATTGAGGAACATAAGCTGGCTATGGGATAAATGGATTGCTTTGTGGAGGTAAGATATAAGATGGTTGAGAGGCTTGAGGAAAGGATCGAGGGGCTTGTGGGGTTTGACCAATATATGTGGGTTGTGTCCCCATTTGGGATGGTATATGCAAATAATTGGTGGTTGGTTGGGGTGGTGGATTACCTCCTAGAAGTGGCATTGAAAAGTAGTTGGTAATTGGAGGTAATGGATTAGTTGGTGGTGGAGGTGGTGGGAATTGAAAGCTTGGAAATGGAATTGATGGGGTTTGATAGCTTTGTGGTTGGATTTGGAAGCTTGGTAGAGTGGTGGCAGGGGCTGGGGTCACTTGGGAGCTTGGTAGAAAATTGGTAGTAGCTTGTGGGATTTGATAGCTTTGTGGAGTGAGGGTAGTAGCTTGTAGATTTGTGGCTAATGGTATTGAGCTCCCAAAACCTAATGGAAATGATGGGATTGTGCTTTGGGCTGCAATGAACAAGCTGGGGGTGATGAAAGGTTGATTGCTTGGCCCCATGGGTGGCATCCCTGTTGTATATTGCTGAGGTTGTCCAAAGATGCTAGCACTGATTTGGGAGATGGGTGGATTTGGAAGGCTGGGTTGGGGAGCAGCAGCAGCAATAGTGAAGGGGGTGAATGGTGAGCTATTTTGGGTAAAGGGGGTTGTGAGCGGAGAGGTAAGAACCAAGGATGGAGTGGTGGTGGTAGGGTTGGCTTGTGGCATGGAGATTTCAACTTGGGTGGATGATGGTATGTTTGGGTCTGTTGGATCATATGGATTGGCTGGAGGCTCTTCTTTTGGCATATATTGAGGATAATTTGGATCATAAGAGCCTATGGGTGGTGGTAGCTGCCCAAACAATGGGTGAGATGGATCTGATAATGGAGGGGGTCTTCCAAATTCAAAGGTTCCTACATTTTCCCTTTGAAAATTAGCCATGATTGTCTCCTTGTTCTTGTCTATAATGGCATTTACCAATACTGCATTTCCTGGTTGGTTCATGAAAGCTTCAATGTCAGTACATGATGGCATAGCTTTCTCTGGGCTGAAGGATGGCTAAGTGCTCAAGGGGGGTGAGGCCATTCGATCCAAATGATAGGGCTCCATTGTTTTTTTCTTCTTGGCTAAGTGAGTGATGGGTGGCATGAAAAATGCTCCTAGGGATGAGATGCAATAATGCTGATGGATGCAAAAGGGGGAAGGCTTCTCTATGCAAATAATTTCCTAGGTTAAGGAAAAGCTATATGACAAAACCTAAGGAGGATTGGGTTGGGGGTTCTAACTTCAAAGATATGTTGCCAAAGCACGAAAGGTCCGCTTTCCTATGTGCAAGCTTGGTGGTGATTGTGTCAACTTAAGGATAGACTGATGATCCTTTAGGAAGAACACGAGATTGACCACTTTTGGATCCCAACCTTTAGCTCAAGGTGATGAGGGATAACAAGTGAAAAAGCTAGATTACCCTAGACAAAGCTCCGTCAAAGGGATAACCTTGGTGAGATTGATGGATTTGGAAGATTTTAGGAGTGGCAAACTTTTGGCAAAAGTGACAACAATTTTGAAGGCTTGAATGTGAGGTTTTGATTGCTAGCTATATGGTTTGATTCTAAATGAGATAGATGAGCTAATAATGCTTAAGGGGATAACCTAAGATGGCTGGCCTTTCTACAAAGATGACTCTAAAGTGAAGCTTATCCAAGAAGATGTGGAGAAACAAGGGTGTCTAATCATAGAAATCATGCCTAGTTGGTAAGGCATAAGCAGGATTAACTCCTAGATGTTGACTAAATTTGATGTTGTGCTCTAACCAGGCCTCTTGAAGTGCTTCGTCGGTAGCTTTGTCCTCTGCTTTGTGGAGTTTGGCAATTCGTGGGCTTGGTGTTATTGCTTTTCGCTTGGCTGAAAGTTCTTGGTATGCTAGAGATGGTTTGAGTTTAACTTTGTGGAACTTCTGTTTGGGTTTGGGTTGCTCTGACATCAATTTTTGAATCTGCTTGGATTTGAGAGATCTTGGGTGTTTTGCTTCAACTCATTCAACTTCTAGAATAGGCAGTGACTATGCTAAGTATGCCCTAAGCTAGGATTGACCAAGTTTGGCAAACATTCATTCAACAAATAAAAGATCAAGCAATAGATAGAAACAACCAGATAGAAGTTTTTGATTCTCAGAAAGTGATACTTGCACCAAGGAGTGTGTATGTTCTACAAATGTTTCGATCAGTCACTTCAAACACATTAGCATCCTAGATGGTTGTCTATAAGGCTGATAGTTGGTTTAGCTAAGGAGTCCTCGATATACCCAAGGTACGTGAGGCCCAAATCCATAGATGAGACCAAAAAGATGTCGCATAGACGAGAGGAGCGGTAACCCATTTCTCCTCTTTCACTTCTCAAGGGTATAAAGTTCTTTGAGGCTTAGCCTGAGTGACAAAATCTTGATCCCAAGAGAGGTGTCTTTCGATTCACCTCCGGATTCTTATACTCCGCCAGAATGCTGGAGTTAAGGTCATCCAAGGGGTGATGAAATCCCCAAGTAGGCCTCCTAAAAAGAAACAAGGTTTTGGATCCTAATCTTATGCACCCAAGATGGCCTCGAAAGACGACAAGGGGAGAGAAGACTTGGATGACCTTGGGCTAAAAAACATGCTTGTTCTTTTACCAACTGACTCTTATGTGTGCTAATCTAGACTTTGCAAGCACTCATGTTTAAGAGACAATGTTCAATTCCAACTTGAAGTGCCAACAAAAGTAAATCGATCAAAGAATGCAAACAATAAGAAGAGTTAGGTTCAACAAAAGAAAACTCGTGTGCCCAGAGGCCCTCCACATCAAGTATCGATTAATTTTATTTAAGGCATTCAAGATTGAGTGTGAGTTTTTTTAAAGCCCAAAACAAAAGTGTGTGAGATTCGATTTCAAGCCCGTGCCCGAAGGCTCTCCACGTCAGTTGTTGTTCAATTTTAGTGCCCAAACTTGAAGTGTGATCGATTTAATCTAGAGTTTTGATCATTTAAGAATTTTGATAAAGTTAAAGCAAACATTCAAAGACCAAGTGAGTGAGTTAGATTGTGGAACATTTAACACCTTTTTCAAGTAGACGCATCCCCATAAATGGCGCTGAGATTGCAACCAATGGTTAATATTTGATGGGTTATTAGAAAAGATGTGAGTCCAAGGAACTAATCAAATTGATTTTTACAAATTTGTATTTTAACTTAACAAGGTTTCTTAAATGTCCAAAAATCAAACTTTACCTAGATTGCATGTGGAAAAGAGATTTGTTTTGTTCAATTTTTAGAAGCTCCAAATGAAGTGTTTGATATTGCAATGGTTAATTGATCCTTAAAATTCAAGATTGGATTTGTTGTTTTAATCATGCATTCAAGGAAAATTTGATTTTAATCCATGGCATTCAAGAGTGATTTTAGCAACATGCATTCAAAGACAAGTGGTTAAACATTCAAGTGTTTTCTTTTGAGCATTCAAGATTGAGATTTTGTGTGTTGTTTTAAGAACTTTGAAGTGCTTTGTTTTAACCTTAGATCATTCAAGATTTTTTTGGACTCAAAAATGAAAATGACTCTTTGGACTTTGCTTTTCATTCAAGATTTTGTGTTCTAGTTTGCATGTTTTAAGCCCAAAAATGATATTCCTATATTGTTTTGATGCATGAAAAACCTAAGAAACATTCAAAATTTTGCAACAAGACATTTGTTTGGAATAAATAACAAAGCTTTTAGGACAATTTTTGGCAACCATTTAGGACTCTTAGTTTTCATGAGATTTTTTAAAAGAACTTTAGTGTGCACTTAGTGTTGATTTTGAACCTTTTGAAATGGAAACTTGAAGTTCTTTTTAAATTCTCAAAAATGAAGTGTTCCTAATTTTGCATGAATCCATCTAAAACTTTGATGTTGCAAGGATGCAAATGATTAGATTGGTTTAGTTTCACTTGTTAAAAGATTTTTTCTTTTTTGCAAATTTTTAATTTTTCAATAGAATTAAGTATGATTTGGGGGTTCATTTTAAGCACTAAAAAGAAGTGTGTATGAATTTGCTTCCTTAAAAAAAAAATGGCCAAGATCTCCCACAAGAAGAAGAAGAAGAAGTAGATGGAATAAGAAGAATATAGATAAAAAGAGGAAGAAGAATTTCAATTTCTTTGTCCAACTATAAGCTTGAAAAATCTACAAACACTATGAGATAGATTATGAGTTCCTTTGTCTTCTTCATGCTCATGTGGACCTACAAAACCAATTTATACAATCCTACCAATCACAAAAATAAGTAAAATTAGCCAAAATCAGCAAATGACATACAAAACTTGACTAAAAAATCTAATGAAGATGACCCATGCGGGGTCCCATCGGGCGTGCCAAAATGTATATGAGCAATTTAGTATGCTAATAGAAACCAAATTTAAATAAAACTTCTACAAACTAAACAAAATTCATAAACTTCAAGATAGACTAAGATGAACTCTCAATTGAGAATATGAGCCATTAATGGACTCTCTCAATAAGAAGCTCTCTTGTTGAGTAGCTTTATCTAAATGGATAGGATGTATGCTCAATATGCTTCCAAAGGCTTCAATGGATGATTGTGGATTTTTTGTGTGGATAGATGGCTTTAGTATGGATTTGGCTCTCAAAATAGCATTATAACTTTACTTCATGGATTGTGTTATTTTGCAAAGGGGAAGGATCCAATTTATAGGCAAGAGGCTTGAGGGATTGAGGGCTAAGATGCAAGGATGGGAAAAAGCTCATGGAGGGCTCAGATTGCATGAGAAGAGAGCACATGGATTGTGCTTCCTTATAGCCAATCAAGGAGTGACACATCTCACATGGTGAGAGGATGGAGGAAAGGGAAAGGATGAGTCAACAAAGGAGGCTCAAGGGATAAAATCTTCATAAAGACCCTCATAATGACTTGTAAGAGCAATAAAAGGGCTTGTAAGAGTCATTTATGACCTAGTGGACTTCATAAAGTTTTATGATTGAGATATTTTGAGGGCAATGAGAGAAATTTTGACTTGGACTTGATTAGGAAGGTTTTAAGCTTGTTTAGGCTTGTTAAAATGATTAGAGGATGGATTAGGATGGTTTAGGATTAGCTTAGGGATAGGCAAGTGGATGGCATTTAATGAGGGTGGGTGAAGGAGGAGATATTTGTTAACTTTGGCTTGGGTTAGTAATTTTTAACCCATGTTTAGAGAATGTGACAAGGTTAGGAGGGGATTAGGATTAGGTTTAAAGACATATTCTAAAAGAGTCTAGACTTTGGATGAGGATAAAGACTTTCTAGAATAGTCTAGAATTTCCTAGGATGAGGATGAAGACTTTCTAGAAGAGTCTAGAACTTCTTAGGATGAGGATAAATTAGATTTTTAGGAAATAAATAAAGTTTTATTTATTTCAAGGGTTTGGGTTGAGGAGATATTTATTAAAACTTTTTTAATAAACATGAGGATTAATATTTAATCTTAATTAAATATTTTGAGTTGAGATTAGGGGTAGGAAATGATGGGATTAGCCTTTAATCAAAATTAAAGGATTAGAAGATTTTGGAAGAGGTTAGTGGTCTTAAGGAAATTGGCCAAGTTTTGGGCAAAATTTTTTTTTTAAATTTATTTTGAGTTTTTTGGTCAATTTATTAATTAAATAATTAATAAATAAGGAAATAATGTTTAAATAAGATTTAAACATTTTTGGGAGGGATTCTTTAATTAAATATTTTTAATTAAGATAAAGGGATTTAATGGCATAAAAATTAATTAATTAATTAAATAAATAAATAATTAATAAATGATGATGTCATCAGGACTTTTTCAGAAAATAAAAATACTTTATTTTCTAAAGGTTTTTAGGTGTCTACAATAACCATTTTCCCACTAAGTTGAAAATTTGAGAAACTTTTAGAACTTTCAACAATGCAACTTTGCACAAAAAGTGCAATTTTTACATTTTTCACTTGATTCCACTTCTAGGACTTGGAAAAGGTTCCAACTTAACTAAAACCAACTAAAAACAACTAATCCTAGGAACATACCCCAAAACATTAATGAAAAGAGAAAAATGACAATGGAATGGAATAAAAACACACCTTAGAACTATTAGGATCTATATACATTAGATAAAGTAATTCTATTGTGTCTAAATAGCACTGATATATACAGTTACAATAGTTTGCCATTGAAAAGGCTAGTAGCCCTTCAAACTATAAATTGAACAGAATATGGAAAAGCCCCACATGAAGATACAACTTAAAGTGAGATTCAAACACCCTTTTAGGACATATAAAATATATGTAAACCTCAAAAATTGGAAGAGATTAGAAGCCACTACTGTAACAACATTTGGAAGGTGTTGATAGGCCTAATTAGGTTACTGTTACACTACAGGTACCCTTTGATATGTGCCAATCTGTAAAACAATTATTGGAACATCTAGGGGCATGTGAAATGGGTTCAAATAAATACCAATAATTTTTTCAATAAATATGAATAAATATAGTTATATAACTTGGATCACTCTAGAGAAAAAGTTATAGTGAGTGTGGTGAAATGTTGAATGGTGCATGTATGGAGCCATACACCTAGGGTATGGTGGAAAAATTCATTCCTTGCTTGGCCATCTATAAAATGTACAAAATCATGAAGTACACTAATAGGGCTTGCATTCCACTAAGGGGAATCAAATTCCCATGGAGAAAGTGCCAAAACAACAAGGCCCTAGGTTAAACCTTTGGTTTAATGCTGATTTCTAGTCACCTTCAACAAAACTTGAATAACTTGCAAACTAAAAAGGATCAAAACATGAAACTAAATGAAAATGAAAGGTAACTCACCCCTCTAACTCTTGGGGTCACTAGCACATGTCCCAACATCTATACCAGTCCATACTACTCTCTCTCTCCCTCTCTTTCTATTTAATCTAATGAACCAACTAGATTTTCTCTACATTTTAATATCTCAAGTATTGCCTCATGGTCTAACTAATTTTTTTTCCAAAGAGTCTTATTATGTGGTTTTTTACCATATTTTATCAAGTGGACATTTGATGCAACAACAAGGTTCAATGAGAAAACAAGGTTCAAATAATGAAGAATCTTCCTCTCTATTTTCCAATCCTTGGATAACCACAACTTAGGGTTCTTCATAGAATATCGTCTAAGCCATGTGTTGGTTACAACCACCACACTGATATGGTACTCTAAACCTTCACCGTCTATAACTAAGTGATCCAATTTTTGTGTGGATTGGACACAATGACACAACTAATAATTTGTCCCCTCTTCATTTTCTTTAGGTGAAATAACAAAAAAAACATTGCCTACAGTGATATATGTACAAAATGTGGTCATAAATTCATAAAATACTTAGGTATAAGTTATAAAGTTACATATTGAAATTACAAAGATATATAAATATATATTAACAGGTTGTACTAGATTAGACAATCAGTCAAAGTCAATGGATGAATCCATCTCTACCATTTCCAGTGCTTGTGGGGGATGATAGGTGTCAATTGGGTCTAAAATTCGCATATCCCATTTGTCCACCCATTCAGTCGACTCACAACCATCCCAAATTTCCTCTAAACATGATGGACAATAGCATGCCATTTTTTGTGTGTGGATACTCCATGAACCTGCATCAGAGTTTCTAAAAGAGTGCAACTCACTTGATCTTGTTAGTGTGCAACAATCCTCATGTGGTGCAATGTTACTATTATCTATCAACCAAAAAAATCTATGAACTATAGAATCACCTTGTTTACCTAGACCTATTGTAGCATTACACCACTAGATGATGGATTTTGCATCTATCAATATTGCTCCATCTTTGTATTTTAGTTCTTCATGAGCTAAGACTCTTTTAATGCATGCACCTGCACCATCATGCTCTCCCTTTCCATGACCAGCCTCTATGAAATTCCATATATATTAAATTCCAAACAACTTGTGCATCCTGCTCAATGAATAGAACATCCGTGCATTCTTGAATTGAGATGCATAATTGTCTAACCAAATAATGTGCTAACGATATAATATGCCCCTATTAGCCAAATCTCCATAAAATAGTTGAAGAAAACCATGTACAAACTTCATAGAATGTGATCGATTATTGCTGATGTAAAAATGGTACTCCCTCAAAATCTTTCTGTCATCCTCTGTACTTGTAGGTGAATGCATGAATGTTATGTGAACAAATATGAAAACCTATTGAGAAGTATAATACTTTTCTTGGACCTCATTTTGTGGTTGTATTGTGTAGTTTTTTGTGAATTATACAACTGAAACAATGGTATCTAGTGGAAACATATCCTTGCACAACTTGAATTTCAAATCTAACCATCAAGCTCTATGTGTACGCCTTGCATACTCGTAAATAATCTTTTTACAAAAAATCTTTATGAACTCATACACTGGAATATTTTCAATGAATAAATCACATCTTTTATCTTGTTTCCCATCTTTTAGAGCATATGTCACTATCTTATATTTTTCGTAATCTACTATTTCATTTCCAATTGCATGTGTACTATGCATATGTTCACAAGTTGATAAAAGTTGCAAAGAACCACAAAATAAGAATGTGCCATCCAATAATGATGTCTTGTAAAATTGTTGGCATCCTCTATTTCACATAAAATGTTGGATATAAATCCCTTTGAAGATCTTGGTGACTCATTCATGTCACAATCTTGCAAAATAAACTTAGAATGCAAAAATACACATATGCCTAAAAACATCAAAATGGTTAGAAAATTCAATATGTATCCTACAATAACAAGTTGTGTGTGTGTGATTTATCTTCACATAAAAAAAGTTTACCTATCTCAAAAAATCTATGACTTATTCAAATTTAAGGATACATACCAATAAATTTTGTAAAAAATTGTGTTTGAAGTTAGTCCAAAAAATGTTTCACATGTGGACATGATTTTGGCTAACAATCCTCCTTCTTACAACATCTCTTTGATTAGGAGAAACACGTGTTATTTTTTCAAAAATCTTCAATCAATGATTTCAAAGATTCACTAATTTCTTTATCCTTTCGTGGTAGTCTACTGCTAAATGTTCATAACTCATTTTTTGTTGGATCTTCCAATCTCTTACGCCTTAGCATGACTCTCCTTAGAGTACCTCTACAAATTTTCAATGTTTTTTTTGTCTTTCTCATGAGTTGAGCTTTCTTCATTTGGGTAATTACTATTGTCGATGTAAGTACTCATCTTGTTATATCACTATCTTTGGTGCATGATTTAGAATCCAATTTTTCATAAGCACTCATTACATTATTTACAATTCTTTTTTCATTTGAATCATCCATTTTTTTTAGCGTAAGAATCTTCATGATAGGCCTAAATTTCAAATTCCTCATCATTTCAAAAAATAATTGGTATTGACCTATAATATTTAATTCTTTAAAGAATAATCTCCACATATGATTACCTTTTCTCTGACAAGTACACTTGCTAATCAGGCATTGATTTCAAAATGGTAGTATCAATATCAATCAAATATTTTGGTCTTCTAAAACAAATTCTAGAAGGTTTTATAATCTCTTCAATTCTCTCAACATTTTGAACATCAACATGAGGTTAAGTGCTTTGTGTACCTTGAACCAAAGATGATGTGCCTTGGCAATAAGATGCAAAAGATGAAATATCACTTACTTGATATGTTGATGTTGTGCCTTCAACATGATATGATGGTGTGTGTACATTGTCGGATCCACAAATTAACATCTTTTCAACATGAGATGATGATATGATTCCAAGATTGGAAGATGGTGTAGCTTCACAATTCAATTGTTTTCTTAAGCATAACAGTCTCATTTGTTCTCTTTGTCTTTCCAGTTCTTCATATTTGTTTCTTTGTAATGGTGGTATAGTAGTTTCATTTTATCTCTTTTAATTGCCAAATCTCTCTCCCTCTCTTTTGTTGTTTGAGTTCTTGGTTTTTCTTTGGCATGATGATGATTTCTATATGTTAAATTATTCAAACATCTAAATTACTTACAATTTGTAAATTATAAATAATTCAAATACATATACAAATTACAATTATTTCAATGTGTAATGCCCCGCCAAGGGATCCAAAGAATTTCACTAAGTTTTCCAAACAAATTTTTTTTAAACATGAAAGTAAACCTTTCATAACATTCACGGAAGCAATAGTAACATCCAACTGAAAGTAAACATAACATACTTAACAGATTAGATTTTTTAAAGATCCCTTAATGTTGAATCACATCTAAATTAACTATTCATCTAACATCACATCTTTATGAAATAACAATGATACATCCAACATTCATAATCCATATACAAGTGTCCTTTTAGTAATTACATTTTAGAATTGCTCAATCATCCACTATACATGTTACAAGGTATGAAAAGCTTAAAAGAATAAACATCCATGTAAATAAAGTACATCATCATCCAATATTAATCCATGATGCAATAACATAATGAAACCATGTGTCATAAATGATACATCATCACAAAAGATATAACATCTATCATAAAAGATAACCATTAATCACAAACATAAATAACTAAGTGCATGGTTCCTCCCAATCGTAAATAGCATCATTAGACCATCGTGGATCCTAGCCATCCCTCCGTGCGTAACATTCCAAAGCACCGAAAAGATCATCAGTATTATCATAGTAGGAATGTCACTCCTTAAACATCCTACTAACATGCAAAGTAAAGCATTAGATAACATCATCTAACATATGAAAATCATCAATGTAAGGAACATACTAGTAAATACATCCATCATAGGGTATATCATCTATCACAATGATCCAAGAACATAATAAAGATAAATACCAACCAAGAATGCTCCATCCACGGGGTCTCAGACAGATCTCAAATGATAAGAGTGGAAAAACACTACCACCTGACCGTGTGGAACTTAAGTGGTCCACTCCCACTGTGCTGAGGAGATAATCTCAAGTCCCAAATAGGCTATCAAAATCACATAGAATAAATCTCTATAAGTCTAAGAATCCTAAAAGTATACTAATTCAAAGGTTTCATCACACAAAATTGACATCTAATTCCCAGAGGCACACAAAGACATGTAGGAAACCTACTCTACAAGCGGGAAAGTGTCATCACATTTATCACGTACAAGTTACCCTGGCAGTTAGCTAAACTCCACAGGTCCATACTGATCTCATGTGGCCACTAGTATCCTCTCATACTAAAGAGGCATACTACGGAATGCAAGGTCGCAACCATGCATTCTCACTACTCCCATCCTAGCCTATACAAGCACTCAAGGTATGGGTGAGAACATCAAAATAATTATCTTTTTAGGTTCATTTAATCCCCATTTAGTGTGTAAATGTTATCACTTATTAACCAAACTTACAATGAGTTACCCTGGCAGCCACTTAGGGCCCCGGCCCCCATTGCAAGCCACTTCCCGACACTACAAGTAGATAACCTACCCTAAGTTCATGGAATCATAAAATCATCACAGTCTTGTACAAGCGACTGTAAAGAAAATCGAAAAGATAATCCATAAAAAGAATCATCAAATATCCATGATAAAAGCATCAAATATCCACAATAAGAATCATCAAATCTCCAAGATAAGAATCATCAAATCTCCATGAGCATCTAGAAAAGCATCCATAGAAAATCATGACTACAACAGTTCTCTATTGACAACTGAAGGCATCACTGATAATCACAAATATCCATTGGTTCTCAACAAGCAACCAAGAATATCTCAAAACCATACTGATTGAAGACTCCAAAATGGTTGAGTCAAACATGTCACAACATGACATCATCAAGAAATAAACCAACATTTTAGTCCCATCATGGCGACTAGAAAATAATCCAAGGATAACTGATCAATGACTCATAAATGATTAGCTCAAGTGTCTCAGATACATATATCTCAGCTTCACACATGAAGACTGATGAACAAATACAAATATTTCATAGAGCATACGATCACATTACCATGGTTGGGCTTATAAAGATCGAGACCAAATAAGATCAACATGCCAACACATCTCATAACCCCTGAGCCTCTGGTAACAACCTAAGACTGGTCAACACTAGTCAACCCAAAAACCCAAAACAAGAAGCATATAGAAAACACGATGCAAACACATATTTTGGTTTTGTTATATTATATAGTTGAATCAAGTGTAGGGGTTTCCAATTTTCTATTTGCTAGTGTACTTTCAAGTGTCTTAAGTTTCATCATTTGACCTACAAGTCAACCCATTTGTTCCGCGATAGCATTATCCTTCCATTATTAAGAATTACATTCTAAGAATAACTTAAGGATAAATATTCACTAAACTGATCATCATTGACCTTTAATTAAATTGTTCTCTATATTTAACCATGATCCATATTCTAATTGGTTAACTCTTCTTTTAATATTACTTCAACTTCCAACATAAATCAAAGGATCATTATTTGTTATATTATAAGAGGACCAATTATCATTCTTCGAATAAGACATTATAACTTTATTAGAATGATCAATTACTATTGGTTCACAATCCTTGACCTTTTATCATTCTAATAATTCTCCACTATATATTACTAAGTTTTCACCATTAAAACATCAAAATTCGTTATTCAAGTCATAAGAATAAAACCTATCAACTTGATATCAATACTTTTAAAATCCCATTAAAAAAATTATATCAATTAAATTTTTATTACATAAATTAATTATTAATTAAATCTAATTAACTCTCATTAATTGATTTAATTAATAATTGCATAACCATAGCAACATTCCAATTAATATCAGTTGACTAATAACTAACTATAATTTTGTAAGTTAAAAGTCAACTATAATTCAAATATCTAATATTCATATTAATAGTTCAATAATAACTTGTTATTATTTAATAGCAAGCTATATTGGGAATCTTATTAATAATAGCCAAATTCATCATTCTTCAACAAAGTACCCATTAATACAAGTTATAATAGAAACCGCAAAATAGTTTTCCCCTATGTACGTTGGTTTAGAATCCAATTAATTAATAACTACTTAAAACATTTATACCATTATTTATTAATAGTCTGTTAGACCCAAAAAACTTTAATAAATAATAAACTCATCAAACTATAAATACTTGATCTATAGAATCCTTCCATAAACTCATTTGTTAATATTTAACTAACTCTTTACACCATTAAGGAATATCAATAATTTATTTAATAATACATAACACATTCAAATCGTAGCAATGTTGTTGTAATGCAACAATGACTCCTTGTCAATTAGACCTTAGATCTCATATCATTACATTCTCTAAATTTAAATAATCATCATTGAACATCTTTACATAATATATATTACCATCTCTTAATTATTTAATATATATTAAATAATATTTAATATACATTAAATAATTAATATTAAAAGTCAACCATTAGACTCAACTTTTTAATTGTTCTAATAATATTATGTTTGTATAAACGGTGTTTGAAAAAGACCCCTATCAATTTCTATAATCAAATAGCAATTCTAATGAACCCAATATTATCAAAACAATGATTGCATAATTCAAAACTTTGATTTATAATTTCAAAAGCCCCAAAAATAATTGACGACTTAAATATTTAACTCATTCTAATAAAATTCTAACTATATCACTTATTTGAAATTTAATTGCCTAATAATTAATTACACTTCTTCTACTATTAACTAATCTTAATTAAATTAAATTTAATTGAATTACTTAATAAATCATGTAAAATTAATGCATAGTAATAATATTCTACTAAGAGAAGATTGAAATAATATCTTTAATTCATTCCATGCTTGATATATTATTTTTGTGAAGTTTAAGCATAAAGAACTCTTGGTTATAAGAAATGGAAAAATATATGTCCTTGAATAAAATAGTCCCAGTACGATGGTCATATCTCCCTAATGAACTGTTGGATCAAGCTGAAATTGAAATATGTTGGAGAGGGTCAAGTTGCGCCACTTCTGACTAGAACGATCGAATAAATTCAATCACAATAAAAAGTTATGAATGACTGAGTTCGGGTCTATCCAAGGGGCAGCAACAAGGCAGTTTGTGAGGAATAAATAATTTCTTCTAAAAAGGTAATTGTTCTCTAAATTTACCCATTCATCCATCTAATAGGTTTATCCATACGCATTTGAAAATATAATTTGATAGAAAGATTACATCTAACCATTCAAATTTTCAACTTAGAATTTCTATTTTAATTTCAAATCTTGTCTATCTAATTTCACAATATAAATTCGAACTCAAACCCAATTCAGATCTAATTTCTTTCTTAAATTGAAACTAGGGTTTATCTATTATTTTCTTCTCAATCAAATAAAATATCTAGATTCCAATTTCAAATTATAGATTCAATCATAGAGAAGATTCAGACACATATAATAGACATGATGAAGACATGAAGAGAAATAGTGCAAAGAGAATATGCGAATATCATGAGTGCACCTGGATACTGATGCTAATTTGCTATGCCTCAGAAGTCCATAGAAAATCCTTTCCTTCTCCATCATTCACAATTCTTCCAAGATCCAGGCCAACCAAAATATCTACATGATTAGAAGTGCTAGAAGAAGCATAAGAGCATGTAGAAACATATGAGCATGTAGAAGCATATGAGCTTCTCAAATGCATGTAAGCTTTGAAACTTCCATTTTTGCTTGAGGCTTGCAGCTTCCATTAAGCTTGTCCAAAATACACTAGGATAGCCTCTATTTAAAGGCCTCTAAGATGCATCTAGAGTGTCTCTAGAAATAACTAGAAGATAAGCATGACAACCAAACATGAGTCTTCTCCAACCTTCTAGATGAGTCTTAAGGTTGTAGACACCATGCGCTCAAATAAAATGCTAACTCCTAAGTGTAGACAACTAGTGCATTCTTAGAGTGCAAACTTCTGTGTTGTCTACATGACAACTCCCGAGAATTTGCAAACTCTTAAATATTAAAATAATGCACAATCATTAGTATAATAATTAATTTACTCTTTCCAATTTAATTTATTTATTTATTAAATCGCATACACTAACTTTAATAATTCCACTTTTCAATCTTAATATATTTATATTTTAAGCACATGAAATCTAGAGTCTTTTAATAATTTTAATATATTTTTCACTTTTAAATTTTATTTTCCAAAACTTAATTGCTAAAATATTTACTAGCTTTAATAATATTATTATTTAGTCATTTATTTAAAAATGAACTCCAAATATATTATTATTAAAATAAATATTGTCACATTCCAAATTTAAACTTTTAACTTTTATTTTCAAATTTAATTATTTTATTTAATTAATTTTCTAATTAATTAAATAAAATAAATATTAAAATACCATATTAATTTTCTATTTAATTAAATCATTAATTAAATCTTTTTAATTAGGCTTAATTAATAAAAAATACTCCAAAGACTCACAAGGTAAAAATAAAAAAATTTATCATAGCCAAAATACGTACAAAATCAAACGAAGGGTTAATATCACGAATTGCGTTATCCAACGTATTCGAAAGGTACTCAACTCATATACTTGTCCTAATTTTGCAATTAGAGCAAATGGCTTAAAAGGTTGGGATTTGGACTTGAGAATTTATCTCCCCTCCCTTATCATTGAGATAGTGTGATAGG